>KV419399.1:0-207406 GCA_001630475.1 Sistotremastrum niveocremeum HHB9708
GCCCCAGGGATATATTAGTAGAAGAGGGTGCCGCCATAGCAGAAAACCCCAGCCAGCGGTGTTTTGCATCATGATAGCGGTAGCTTTAGATACACTACAGAATGACTAAAATATTCTCCCACTGGGCTTTTCGAACATGTACAGAAGGGCATCGCAAATAATATTACGGTCGTACTATAGCTACACTGGGTTGACAATCAGACCTACTTCCGCGCTCTCAGATTATGCTTGGAAGTGCTTGCAACGGGTACAGCAGATTCGACCACCTTCTGTTTCTTCTTTGGTGGTTGCTTTGGCTTCCGAGGACTCTCTTCTGCTTCGTCTTCCGATTGGTCGCTTAGCTCGGGGGCCGAGGAGAGGTCCGAAAGAGCAGGAGTGGGCGATCTGACGAGTCGTCGCTTGCGTTTTAGGGGAGGGAGAGGTGACGCGGGTGTGAGTGATGTTGTTTCATCTTGAGCTTCAATAATATCACTGATATCTGGGAGAGGAGCCTTGGCGGCAGGCGATGACTTCTTGGACGAGGAAGATTTCTTGACGGTGGTGGTCGAAGTGGGAGCGGGAGTGATAGCTTTCGATGTCGACTTCGATTTGGTAGACGCAGGAGGTGATGCTTTTGACTTTGAGGAGGCAGTTGTTGCTTTGGTAGGCTTGGGTTGGGCTTTGTCCGAAGTTTTTTTCGTGGTCTTCACCTTATTCGGCGGCGGCGGCGAGATTGCGCGTTCGGGATCTTCATTGGTCAGGCTTTCATCGTCTTCGTCGTCTCCTCCATCCCCTCCCTCCTCCTCATCTCCGTCTCCTCCCTCGCCTTCGTCTTCGTCGTCTGCCTCGGCTTCCACACCCAACTCGTCCCCCGAATCATCCAGTCCAAGCAACCTCCCATCCACCTCTTCGTCCTCAGACTCTTCATCCGAACCGAGACCAAGCAGATCTTCGTCAATTTGACCATTTTTGGCGGCGGCCCTTCGTATTCTTCGCCGAACGCTCTTGAGGTAGACCCGTATGAAGGCTACTGTCGCCCAACTGTTCTCGAATTTTGTAAGGAATGGGATGGTTTCGTCCGCCTGTTTGAAATCAATGATCAGGGATGGGGATCTGTGCGCATATATGGGGTACTCACCGCACGCAAAACGTCGCCGAGGACTTGATTGTTTTGATCTCGCCATAGTTTCGCCACCTCTATTGGGGATTTTCTCACAAGGGTCCTCACGGCCGTCTGAAGAGATTTGATAGAAATCTCGGGGCTATTTTGAAGGAGCGGTACACTCACCTGAATAGCCTTATACTTTGGCTTATTATGCCCTAACCCCATCTCTTCTTTAATACTCCAATCATCGGCGGGGGTGCCTTTAGGTTTGGGTATCAGTTTTCTGGGTTTGATTGAGGCGAGTTTGGTCCGGGCTTCTTTGTAATGTTGCGCCGCCTTTTGCTTCTGTCGTTTTTCGTGCTGCACTTGAGCTGGAGAGAGTTTCAGCTTGTTCATGAGAAGATACACGGCACAGACCTTCGAGCTCCTTGATCCTGGCATTGAGCTGTTTGTTCTGAGCAGTCAGGGGTGTCGCGGTTGTCTTCGATGATTTGGTGGATGATGATTTTGTCAGGTTTTCTTTATTCGCAGAGGAGGTAGACTTTTTCGATTTGGAAGGCATGATATAGGTGATGGCTGATGGAGATGCAACAAGAGAACTGAGAGCACCGTGAAAGTAGAAAGCGCGTGTGGGAGGTCGTCGCAAGCGTCGTCGTCGTCGTGCAAGAAAGGAACGCGTCATCTCGGAGATAAGCGCCGATGCCCTGAAGAGACGCTGAGATTAGACTTAGACGCTCCGATCGCGTTAGTCTTGTTGACGCCCACCATGGTCAAAGTAAAAGGCACATCCAAAGCACGACGGACGCCACAAGAAATATGTCCTTGCTGTAACACAAAACTGTCAACTCGACAAATTCAGCGACATCTCGTCTCAAATCGGCCACACGCAGCTCACGTTCTCGCACGTTCGGCCACTTTATCGCATCTGCTGAAGACTGTGACGAATGCTCCCACTCTCAGCTTTGCGGATCAGCTCAAGAATTTCAGCATTCCTCGTAAAAACCGCAGTACCAAGAGGCCTATGCCTCAGTCCGGTCCCTCACCATCTATTCGTGGCCCAAGTCCCGCGTCGGATCGTGAGCTTTCACCTCCTCCTTTCGACGACCCACACCCCGAAGAGCCGCAAACGCTCGACGCACCTCCAGATAATCGATTCTATCGTCACTCTTCACCATTAGCTGCCACTGTTGAAGATGATGGCGAGGATTCACCCGCGGAGGAAGAAGTTGAGGGAGACGAGGTATTTGAGGGCGAGGGTGAAGAATGGGCAGAGAATCAAGTCATAGATTGGGGATCAAGGACAGGCAGACCATGGCTGAGTGGTCTATCTGCCAGCGACATATTATCCGAGCACTATCAGCGCACCGTTGCACATTCTCGTGTGTAACGATTATTTCTCGTGCCCTTTCATTTCTGAATTGTTGGTGCAGGACATATCAGTGACCAAGACCGTGTACTGCTGCGTGCTCTAGCATACAAACTGAAGCATCATCAGAGCCTTCGTGCGTTCGAGGATCTTCAGCTACTCTTGAGCAATGATTCACTGCCGTCATCGCACACCGCCCACCGACGTGCTGCCGACCTCGCTGGATTCGCTCCAAAGCAATATGATTGTTGTATCAACTCATGCCTTGCATACACTGGAGAATATGGAGGCCGCTCACATTGTTTATACTGCAAAGCTCCACGTTTCAAGTCCAATGGAGAGCCCCGCAAGATATTTACCACCATCCCTCTTATTCCCCGCCTCCAATCGATGTTCAGGAATCCAGACATGGTCCGCTCATTGTCCTATCGAGGTCGATACGAACATCAGCCAGGTTACGTGAAGGATGTTTTCGACGGGCAGCATTATCGCCACATCAAAACCCAGATCGTACAGGACGACCTCCGTTCATGTCGCCACAACCATTTCTCTGATCCTCGAGATATTGCCCTAGGCCTCTCGACTGATGGGTTTGGACCTTTCAAATCTCGCAAGACTACTTGCTGGCCTATCATTCTATTCAACTACAACCTCCCTCCGGAAATTCGGTTTCATAACAAGCATATCATTATCTATGCTGTTATCCCTGGGCCCAGAAAACCGAAATGTTCAAATTCGTTTCTCTGGCCGCTCATTGAAGAGCTTCAAGAGCTTGCTCGAGGTGTCGCAGCCTTTGACATCACTACCGATCAGCTCTTTGCCCTACACGCATATCTCATCAAGATATTTGGTGATATCCCGGCTGTCTCCATGATTATGCACATGAAGGGTCATAACGGAAAACTACCATGTCGTATGTGCAAGATCGTTGGCCTTCGCATCCCCAACAGTCGCATCACAACCCACTATGTTCCACATGACCGCCGTAGTTTCCCCGGTCAATTGTCAATAGATCCTGCCGTTCTTCCTCGACGAACTCACGAAGAAATGGTTCAGCAAGCCGATCACGTCATGTATGCTCCCTCGAATGCAGAAGGAGATCGTCGTGCAACTGCTTGTGGGATCAACGGAGCAACAGTCTTTGAATCACTCTCATCCATCTCCCTCCCGGTCTCATTCCCATACGACTTCATGCATCTCATTTACGAAAATGTTTTGAAGAACCTAGTTCGCTTGTGGACCGGAACACTTGAAGGGGTTGACCACTCCGACCAAGACTATGTCATCGAAGCACCAATTTGGGACATAATTGGCAAATTCACTGCAAAATCTGGCGATACAATTCCCTCGTGCTTTGGGGCTCGTGTCCCTGACATCTCATCCGAGCAATACGGAATGTCCGCCGAGATGTGGTCGATCTGGGCAACATTCATTGCACCAGTCCTGCTACGGGATCGCTTCAAACGCCGAGTATATTATGACCATTTCATTGATTTCGTCGAACTCATTACCAAATGCCTACAATGGGAGATATCAAGCGAAGATATACAGTTTATTCGAGAGGGATTTCAGAAATGGGTGAAGGATTTCGAAACGTGAGTGATGTTGCGTGTCACATACCCAATATTGACGTGAAGTTTAGGTTATATTTTCAGAACGATCCAACAAGGCTTTCTGTATGCCGTGTGACACTGCACGCACTTCTTCATATCGCTGACAGCATCACATATACTGGCCCTCCATGGACCGATTGGGCATTCCCCATGGAACGATTCTGTGGACTCCTTAAAGCTGCTGTTAAAAGTCGTCGTCACCCCTTTGCAGCCCTCGATCAATTCGTTCAGGAGCGTGCCATCTTGGATCAGATCAAGGTGATCTATCCACATCTAGAGAATCAGCTGGCATTTATCAAGGTGACTCAACCTGGCCTTGAGCTATCCGATCCGTCCTGTGCGTCTTTTCCTTATTATATTCCGTCGCTACTGATAATCCGTTCAGATGATACCTGCAAGTTGCTTCCGCCGCGTACTATTTTAGACTCAAACAACAAGACTCCTCGCCGCCGCATCTCCGAACGTGTCGCAAACATGTTTGGAATATCTCTTGTTCAGTCCAAGAAGATTTTGAGCACTCTGGAGATACAAGAATGGGGAAAGGTTCGCATTTTAGCAGGTGACACGATAACAGCGTCAGAACTATGCAAGCGACGTGAGGACTCACGAGACTCATCATTTGTTCGGGTATGAAAGTCACGACTTCGATTCATGATTCTCACGAACTATGCTAGTATCATCAACAAATCGATATTCACGCAAGTCAGCCAAACACCGAGCCTGTCTTCGAAGAACGTGTATTCTATGGTCAAGTGCAACAGTTTTACTCAGTGGTGCTTCCAAGATCGCAGACTCTAAATATATCCCATCCTCGAACCCTTTTTCTTGCATCGATCCAACCCTGCAACGTTGTGGCCCAAAATCGACTCGATATGCACTACTATCGAGATATGCTTGGTCGAATTGAGACTGTCGACATAACAACCATCCAATGTGTGGTTGGGCGAGTATATGATGGAAAGATGTGGGCCATAGTTGATAGAAGTGGAGACCTGGCCCGCCCAATATTTTCCGAAGAGGTGCGTGCTCGCGATGAGGAGCAAACAGAGTAGGATCAGTGTTCAGAAGTGGAGTTTGAATGTTTTTGACGTTCAAATATATATATCTCAGTGTTGGGAATACAAGAAGACTATATAATGTATGTAAGAGAGAAAAAACCCCGTGGGAGTGCTTTCCGCCTGGGGCTTTTGAGTTGAAACCTCAGGCTCGCGATCGACATGCCGCAGAACCCCAGCCAGTGGGGCGTCGATGTCCCGCCAAATTTGTTCCGGAAATGGCCGTGACATCGAAGCACCCGCCAATAGGGCTTCTATCCCCGAAGCCCCGGTCTCGGTTGCTTTCGGCCCCTGGATCGTCCGCACAGTGCGTGGTAATTATAATCTAGGGACGAGGAACTACATCGCGTCATCAGGGTCAACAACGATAACGCTAACACCAAAACTTCTAAACCGCACGACGATGAAATGAGTGCAATAGAATACAATGCGAATATACTAGATACGTGCAAGCGCTAAGCAGGGATATATGAACATTAGAACGTCTGGAATCAATCTTCCATGACTGTCAAGGGTATGAAATATGAACTCGTGAATGAAAGGGGGTGGGAGATGAACCAAAACTCGAGAAATCATAACTTGGACAACATGAGGCCGATGACAACGTAAATAATGGTCGCAGGGGGTGTAACAATGCAATAAGCCCAGAAAATTGTTCTACTGATCAGACGCTCGAAAGCATCGCCCGAAGAAGCCTGTGTGATCTGACAGAGCCGTTAGACATCGAGACACCAAGATCGGAGTAGATCAGGCACATACCTGCGCAAGCGTCAACGCGGGAGGTGATGAGATAAGCAACACGTTTGCCACCACAAATACGGGACTAATCGCAGATAAGCCAATGAATGCATCCAGAAGCATGCCAGGAACTCACTCATCAAGCACGTCTTGCAAGTCAAAGTAAGCGGACATTGCCATAAACGGCAGCAGGATCATGGGAGTGATCAGCATCCGACTGACCACGGCGACGAACACCGTTCTTCCTTCTCCAGGAAGGGCATTTTCGTTCCTCGCACTCAGCAAAGCTCTCTCACGAGGCTTTGTTCGCATCTTGAACATATCCTTGACACTGCCAATGATACTTTGATCTGAAAAGCTACCTCTGCGGCGCCGCGAGGGGGCGGGAGTAGCCGTAGGGTCTGGTGGAGTGTAAAAGTAGGCACCGAGGACGATAAGAGTGACAGGAATAGAACATGCTCCAGCGTTGGTGACACCATTCTTCAGAGGCTGCAAATGTTCTTCCAAAGCGTGTTGGAGGAACGGAAGGCATGCGACGATGAGGGATGCCAGAGCCGCCCACAACGGTGCCGTCATGAAGGCGAGGAACTTGCGAAACGCAACTTTGATGACATTGAGGACTTTCCGAACAGGGGCAGGGAGGGTGCTATATGCGGTCGAAAAGCGAAGAGGCTCGTCACCGCTTTCATCATCCGACAAGCGGCCCTCGGCTGAGTGTGATCGAGACACAGTTGAACTAGGTGTCAGGGGAAGCGAATAGAATTGGTGAGAAGCCGGATTCACACCGCGCTTCGCCGCATCTTGGGCAGTCAACGTCGAGCCCTTGGCAGCGAATTCGAGCTGCAGCTGTGAAGATGACGATATCGTGGGCGAGCCCGTCGCACTGTCGTAAATTGCGTCTTCTTGGGCTTGTAACGCTGACGGGCCGTCGGAATGATCAGTCCCGATAGTGGGAAGAGTAGGCTTGTCATCGTCCGCTTGGGACAGGAGATGAACACCGTAGGACCATCGAAGCTGGCCAAGGCATGAGGGTCGTGTGAGATAGAGTAGTAAGTGGGCTCACCATCATTCCCATCGTTGAATACAGGACGAGATATGTCAGGGCACGCCCAAGTCGCGCGCTGGAAGGATCGTCATCGCCCCACTTTAGCGCTGGAACTGTGACGACAAGACTTTGCATGAGGGCAATGGGCAGGGAGTTGGAGTTCATGAACATCGAGGCAGCCATAGCAAAGTTTCTGCAAGGAGGGTGAGACCAACGCAGCACGCGACTGCGGTGTCGGCGCACCTTTGGGACCGTTTAAGACGAAATATATAGCTCATAACCCATGCTGCAGACATGGAGACACAGGTCGTGACGACGAAGAAGATGGGGATGATCCATAGCTCCTTCAATTTTGCGGGCGACAAGAAGAACGCGACTTTCGAGAACAGCAGTGATGGCGTGAAGAGGGAGACATTGAGAATGTTGAGTTGCTGCACGAACGTTAAATGACGAGATCAGGATAGAGGTACAGCCACTCGCCTTTTGCGTTTTCTTGTCCAAGATACCCTTTTTTGCCAGAACGAAGCCGGCAATACAGAGAAGGAAAACCTCGAGAATGCTCTGTTAGGGCTGGTTAGCTGCCGTGCACGCAACGCAAAAAGAGCTCTGAGGGTCGTACCTCGAACACAGTTCTAAGAAGAGGCCATATAGGAGTGTTGGCCATTGGCAGGAAAGAAAGAGAGACGGAAGAAGACGTGGAGTGAACTGACGTGAAGCCAAAGATAATCAATCCGAATATCCAAGAACGTGTGTCGGACTTCGGATGCACTGCTTGTCGTTTAGTCACCGGCCTGCACCCGACGATGGGCAATTCGCCTAGCTCTTCTGCGTCGACATCCCGTTCTATATACTGCGTCGACCCCAGCTTTCTTAGCCAGCAGCTTCATTAACGGCCATCTCACGTAACGTGGCATCCAAGCCTCTGCTTCTCCGTTTTTCGTCGCGTCAACGCATCTCAGCAACAGCAGTCTTGTTCCTCGACGATCTCCAACCTCTTCATACACAATAGACTGTACCTATGTCGCGCATCATGCATATTTCCCTCAGCGTCGACGACGTTTGTGTGGAGCTTCTTATCGCTCGGCTGTGCACTACGCCAAACTGCGCAGCTTCTCCGGCCCCTTACATACCCAACAGTCAGCATCCATCTTTCATGTACCTGGCCAGTGGCCTTTTTCTTCAACATTTCATCAAGCGCACACAAGCCTTCATTATTCCAAACATCTCTTGGCTCTCGATGCCACCAGGCCTATAAATAGAGTCGGAGTTCGAACGTGTATACTAGTTTAGTATGTGAAATTCAAGCGCCGATCGAAAAGCTTTGTCCTTGTTCTTCTGCTGCATTTCTCATCCATGGACGTCGACAAGGACACCAAGCCTGCTAAGGATTCTGATGACAAGGGTAGGGATAAGCGCTCCCGGAGCAGGGATAGAGACAGGCGCGACAGGGACCGTCGCGACAGAAGCAGAAACGGCCGCGATTCCGACAAAGGAAGGGACCGCGATTCTGGCAGAGACAGGCGTAACTATCTTTTAAATTGAAGAAAGAAGTAAGCAATATAGACTTATTTCATTATCAGGCGGTTCTGGGAGGGACTACAGAGATTATGATCGAGACGTGAGCATTGAGCTTTGGATTGTCTCAGTGGGGGAGTGGCAGGCTGACTACTTTTTCTAGCGTCGTTCAAGGCGTGATCGCTCTCGTTCTCGTTCCAGATCTCGCAGCCCTCGTCGTCGCTCAGGCTCCCGATCCCGACGCAGCAAACGCTCCAGGTCTCGTTCAAGATCGCGCTCCCGTTCGAGGTCCCGAGACAGGAAGCCGGCGGAGGCCTTTCCTCGCTCTCTGGGCGGCCCAATGAATGCCGATCACGAAGAAGCAGTCGAATTTGCCAAGATCAGCAAGAGAGAAAACCGTGTCTATGTTGGCAATCTCAGCTACGACGTCAAGTACCGGGATTTGATTGAATTCATGAGGGGAGGTGGGTTGGGGACTTCAGCTGTTGCTCGTTTTCTTTCTTTCTTCTCTTCCACCCCCGTTTTTTTGGAGGCGAGAGTGTTGATGATGAGGTCGTACGAGACACATAAAAAGTCGGAGCGTGGCTGGCGGACACGAGGAGGCTTGTTTTCTATCGAGTTGCTGAACACTTAGAGGAATGGTTTTGTTGATGAGGTTTTGGGATTGGCAGCTGGTGAGGTACTATTCGCCGAAGTCTTGGTCACCCCCACCGGTGTTTCCAAAGGATGCGGGTAAGTTCTCTCATTTGTCTCACTGGCATGTATGCTCACGCTTGTCATGCAGAATTGTTGAGTTTGGCTCTCAAGACGATGCTCAGCGATCCATTCGCGAGCTTTCCGAGCAACTTCTCCTTGGACGCCCCATCTTTATTCGAGAGGTTTGTTTCCTGTCTCTATCCTCGATCAGCTGCTCATCCTCTCACAGGATCGCGAAAATGAATCACGCTTTGGAGCAACCCCAGTCCCAGGCAAGATGGGTATGGCGATGGCCGGACAGGGCTTCAACGCTCAGCCTCCTCCTCGACCTCCTCACCATAACCACTTCGGCGGCGGCGGCGGCGGCGGTCTTGGAGGCGGAGCCCCTAATCCTGGTAATCAGCTCTACGTTGGCAACGTATGTCCTTGCTGAGCTCTCTTCTCTGTTCTTGACCGCATTCGATACATTATCTTAATCATTTCTTTAGCTGCCCTACCAAGCCGGATGGCAAGATCTCAAAGATCTGTTCCGCCAAGCCGGCAACATTGTACGCGCTGACATTAATATTGGCGCCGATGGTCGCGCTAAAGGAAGTGGTACCGTTGTCTTTGAAACTGCTAAAGATGCTCAATCAGCTATCAGTGAGTCGTCCTACCTTTCTTCCATTTCAGTCCGACCTTACACACCTTTCAGGCATGTATCATGGCTTTGAATGGTACGGCCGCACGTTAGAAGTTCGCGAGGTTCGTTAGCTTAATTGCTTAATCTTACGATCGATTCTTAACCGAGACCCTTTAGGATCGTTACGCCGGACTCTCCGGAGGTCGAGGCGGCTTCAGAGGTGGCCTTGGAGGAGGACGTGGGTTCCGTGGTGGAGGGTTCCGTGGCGGTTTCAGGGGTGGAGGGTTCAGAGGTGGCTTCAACGGCGGGGGTGAACGCGCCTTCAATCAAGACCTCTACGCTGACTATTCGGGACCTGACCAGCAACTTCACGGCCCAACAGCCCCAGCTGGTCTCAGGATGGACGTCGGTTATGGAGGTGCCGGTGGTGCCGGGGCTTATGGTGGTGGTGGTGGTGGGTTTGGTGGTGGCTTCGAAGCTGAGCCGAGCCAGCAGATCATGGTTCGCAACGTGAGTCATCAGCGATCTTGGACGCACGTTTGCCGCTTGTGCTGATCTATCCCGTCTTTAGTTGCCGTGGTCAACCGCTAATGAAGATCTTGTGGAGTTGTTTGAGACTACGGGACATGTCGAGCAGGCTGAGATTCTATTCGATGGGGCTCGCTCAAAGGGTGCTGGTGTTGTCCAATTCGCACAACTCCAAGAGGCAGAAACTGCAATTGGTTAGTCTTGAAATGTCCCGACCTTTTCCGACCTCAATGACTCATGAACTATACTTTTTTCAGCCAAGTTCCAAGGCTATATGTATGGTGGCCGTCCGCTGAGTCAGTTTCATTTTGTCTGTATCTCCGGATGTAAAGCGGCTGACCACACCACTTATTTCTTAACGCAGACGTTGCCTTCAACGACCGATGGCACACTTTCACGCCCACCGCTGCCAAGGGCGGTTCAGTTGTTCCTATCCTCACCGACCAGCCGGAGCTAGGCATGTAAAAAACCTATTGAGTATTTGTAGCGATTTCTTGTCTTCGTCCTTCAAAATGTTCTATATCTGAACTGATATATGCTTCCGTGTGTATGTATCCTCCTGCAAATAAATAATACCAGACGTTCTGGTGATTAAATCGCCTTTATTTTCTTTTCTTATCGACTGCATATACACTCTCCACGACAAGAAGGAAACCGTGAAAACCGACCAAGATGCTCTGAGCTAATGATACATGAAAAGAGGAATCCAAACTACATAATGCTTTGATTTATGTGAAGAATGCACGCTCGTGTCCGTTCTCTTGCCTTTATCGTGGTGGACGTAATTACTACCTGCATATGTCGTCTAAAGATGAAATGCACTGCAAACCGTGTGACCAAATGATGTATCAAAATGAATGTGGAAGTGTCGTATCGTGTCGTCGCAAACGTTTTAGATATTTGCTGGGGCATCGCTGGAAGGCTTGTTCACAAGCTCGAGCATATGCTCGATGACCTCTTGTGGGGTGGTCACATGCCAGCTAGCCAGAGTCTTCTTGCTACTCGCACCCACGGCAGTGGAGAAGATAGACTCGGGGCGGATAGCCAATTGAACGGGCTTAGGCTCTACACCATTCAAGGCGATCACGCCTGCGGGAGGTTGCATAACGGCCGGGCCGTTGCTGCTCATGGATTGGCGGAGGGAACGGAACATGTCTTCGTCGGTCTGTGGGATAGATTGGCAAGAGATGGTTAGAAGGGCGATGAATGGGTGTGGCATGCAGAATAGACGCACCTTGTCATCACCGGCGCAGAAGACCATCTCGGCATCAGGGTTGTTGTAAAGAATCCGCTTGACGATCTCGCCCTGAAGAAACACGATTGCGTGAGTCGCACGCGACGCGACGCGTGGGGTGCACGTTATCACAGAGGGGAAGAAGAGTTTGACTTACCTTGTTGACAGCGATCGGACGGACTTCAAGGTTCTTTTTGCCCACGAGCACCTCAATTGGTCGCTTGTGTGTCAAGTTGTTCTCGAGGAGATCCTGACATTGACGGCATTGGAAGAGACTGTTGATAATCTTCGATGAGTGAAAGTCTTGATAAAATAGGATAAGACTCACCCCCACTCCGGGTCGCTCGCACGGTAATGCCAGGTGATTGAGCACTTCTTGGTCTCGATATGACTTCCAGTCGTTCTCTGAGGTACACCAATAAGAAATCGGAATAGATCGCAATCGGAAACAGGAACACACCTCGGTGTAGTACTTGAAGATCTCGAGAACCTCATCCATCCAACTCATATCCAACTCCTCAGTCAAGTTACTCCAACCATCTGCACCGGGCGATCGGACGAAGGATCCATGTTCAGCCGACATTCCAATCTTCTTGAGATGACCAAAGTGGTGTTCCAAGAAGTCGCCATCACGTCCCGAGATAATGTACACCACGTTTCTGGGATCTTCTGACAACTTTGTGAGGGCTTCTAGTGCCTCGGGAGACGGCACGGCCATGCTTGGGGTCTTGACGATGGGGGTTAGAGTGCCCTACACATGAAATCGGATTAGCAGGTAGAAGTCGACGCGTGGCAGGATCGACGAACATCGTAGTCAAACAGGAACAACCTCTTCTTGGCCTTCTCGTAAGACTGGATGAGCTGGGGTTTGTTAAGGAGAGGCGTCTGGTGGGCAGTGAGGTCGTTATCCAGTTGGGAGAGTAGCATCTTGACGAGGACAGCCGCCCAAGTGTGCGAGGTATGCGTGGTAACGACTCCGTAAAGAGCCGCATGCCTTTGAGCCTTCTCCTCCTCCGACATAAGAAGGCCGTAATTGATCGCAGCCGCGACGTCCTGTTACGCGAACAAAGATAATCCGATGTAAGTTTCACCGATAAATGACCAGATTAGGAAGCAGAGGTAAATTTACGGACACCTAGATTCCATGGATTGATTTGGCTAGTGATTTGCGATAAGATCGGCTGGTGACACGTGGGAAGAAGAGGGAACTTACAGAGCGTGGGACATATTGTTCGAGATGCCCATAAATTCACTCAAGATGAGTGGACTCTTGTTGGCATGTTCTTGAGCAATGACAAATTCCATGGATGCAGTGTTCATGCCATCACGGAGGGGAGTGATGACGGCCAGGTCGGCTACAGAAAGCAGGGCATAGAACTCATCGCGTTTGATCGTCTGGTGGCTAAAAACAAAGCACTTTTTTCAGAACGGGAAAGAGTAAAGGGGAGTTAATCTTACTAGTGATGAATAGGGATAAAGTCGAGTGACCCGAATTCGCCGTTAATGCTAGCGACCAATTCAGAAACCTGGTGCTCAAGTTTCGATGAATCTGCCTGAGCGGGTGCAGTCACTTGAATAAGGACCACCTATGGTTATATGGGGAACGTAAGTGAGCGATGGTCATGAGAAATAAGACCTAAAACGCACATTTCCCCGCCATTCGGGATAATCACGTAACAGCTTCTCGAAGGCCTTGAGCTGCATCGGACAAACTGTGAGCCACTGTCGTATAGCCAAGTGTCGCCGAAGTACCTTTTGGAGAACTCCCTTTACAACATCGAGCTTGTCTCTACCGACAATGATTTTCTTGCCTTCGTACAAGGCGCGAAGTGCCTCCGCCTTGGGCTTGACGCCAGGTCTCGTCCTGTACCAGTTGTGAGAGCGAGACAGAACGAGAAAAGTAAACACGCACGCGTCTTTCGCGACCCGATCGGCATCGATGCCTACAGCGCAATGCCCAATAGCAGCCACATGTCCTTGAACATCCACACCACGCGAAACGATTTCATATCCACAGACTCTCGTACAAGTCGAGGCGAAATGTCGGGAATATGCATAAGTCTGCGAAAAAGAAGTGAGTTGGAGATGCCGATGAGCTATGAATCTAAAGCACATACTTGGAAGCAGACGAGATTGGCGCCAAGCATCCCGTCCAGCACCTCTTTCCGTTCTGAGAAAATCAATGTGAGAAATTCGTTCGAGTGGTCGTTAGAGGAAAGGACGGACTGGGGAGACATCTGAAGACCTCGGAACTAGGGAACGGGGTGTGTATGAAGAGACCGACGATCGAATCCGAGTTTGCCTTTCTGAGCATACCGGGGACAAGTAACAAGTGGTAGTCATGGATCCAGATCAAATCGCCTGGCTGGGCGACTCGAAGGACGGCATCAGTGAAGGCCTGATTTGCCTGAACGTAGGCATCCCAGTTGTCGTCGACGGTGCTGGTTTCGGTGGCCACATCCTGCCAGAGGAGATAGTGGAACAACGGCCAGAGAACTGCGATATGAAAATTGAGACACTGGTTGAAAAGGCACGAAAAAGCTGGCACGCACTGGTTTTGCAATATCCTTCGTAATGGGCGTGTGCGATCTTGTCGTCGAGCCAGACAGGAACCAACTTGGCTTTCTTGCCTGGCTCTTCGCTCTCCAACGCCTCTTCGTTTTCGTCCAACAACTCCTCGACCTCCTTCTTGTCTTCTTCAGTAAGACTGTTGGCAGGGATCGTCTCGGAAACGCCAGCAGAATTTCGAGCGACCTCGATATCGCCAACCCAGCCGACGATGAGTTGTTCGTGTGTTTCAGAAAGGGAGCGGATGCCACTGATCGTGGCAGAATGACCGTGACGGGGAGCAACCTGCCATTTGGCAGGTTTCTTGACGTCAGTGAGGTTGAGCTGGTCGAGGCTGGGTGGCTGGACGTCGAGCTTTCCATCGCGGTAGTCTGGGGTTTTGGGAGGCGTCAAGGGCGCAGATGAGCTGCCGCCGAGTTTTGAAAGTTCAACAGGGAGGTAGTGGCAGACATGGATGATGCGGCCAGAGAGTTTGATACCATGTTCGAGATGCTGCTGTTGGAGAGCCTTTATGGCGTCACGGACCTCCGGCAGAGAAAGCTGGGAGGGCTTTGCGCTGTCGAGGACGGGCTCAGCGAAGGAGTCCATTGAGGGATGTTCGTAGGACATGGTGGGCAGGAGAAAGAAGGGAATGCAGAGTATTAAGGAGGTGGTGGTACTTATATGTGGATTAAACAAAATGCGTAGTACGTCAACGAAATCCAAGCGCGAACGCCAAATCCGGAAAATAAGTGCAATCTTTCTCAACGTGCGCCTGGACGCATCTCGGGCCACTATCTTCCGAACATTGTCCTCGTGCTATAAGTCTTTCTGGCCTGAGCTCACCATCGATCCCGTCGACCTCGCCCTCTTCGCTGCTGCTATCATACACGTGCGTCCGCCCTTCACCGCCACTGTGCTGATTTGTCCGTCAATGGTACATACTATATCCACATCGCCAATCCAGCACAACGTCCAAAATATACAGAGCTTGCGACTTACCTGAACACCAAACAACGTCTTGCGGCTCACGACTCCCTTCTCGTCCTTATCCACCTGGATGATCTCTTGTGCATCCGTACCCACTGGGATGAACATCCGCCCCGGCGACGCCAGTTGCTCAATCAGAACCTCTGGGATGATCGGTGCTGCTGCTCCGACGTGGATGGCTGCATACGGTCCCCCGGCAGCATGTCCTATTCGAGATCAGACAAGCTTGAAATGAGCCTTTCAAATGAATGAACGTACCCAGTCTTCCATCGGCTGCGATCATCTGGATCTCCCCTCTTTGTAAGGGCCCTTCTAGTCCATCCTTGACGAGGTTCTCCTTCGACCACTCCACGAGTTCCGATATGTGGTCAATACCGACCACGACTCCTCTATCATGCACGGGCAAGCGCGGGTCTGCAATGAGGTGGTAGAAAATGGCAGCGGTGTAGCCCGAACCCGAGCCAATGTCGAGAACGCGCGCTCCAGGCTTGAGGAGAGGAAGCAAGTTCTCTGCCGCATGCGCATGCTTGAGTCAGCTTGTCAGTCATCTTGCTTGGTGTTATCAGCTCAGACGCTTGCCATATGAGGCGCGGAGATGGTGGCTCCGTAGTCGATAGACCTTGATAATAAGACTCAGTGGATTGCTTAACTGAGATTCGGGTGCTGTCGTACTGGGGCGAGTCCTCGTAAGCCGTGCCTGTGCTCCGGGAGCGTACATAGTTTTTGCGGTCGACGTGTTTCATTGCCTGCACACTTTGGCGATCTGAGCACTGGATCAGTAGCGCACTCACCGTCATCACTCTCGTCGACGTTATCAAGCCATTGTTGAACAGATTCTGGATCAACTCTTCGTTTGTGCGTCCGCTGCAGCGCCAGGCCATGTTCAGTGACGACGATGTTTGATCAGTACAAGGATAAGATATCGATGGTATTATGTGTTGTACAAGTCCGTGTAATAGATGATACAAGGTATACGTAGCGCAATTATTTCAGGGGTGGGGTATCAATATGATGTCACTGGGAAAACATTCCCTAATGTGGTTGCGATCGACGCGTCGGCCACCTAATTCCGGCCAGTAAATTTTTTGCGTCGGCAACAAATACAACGTCCAGAGCAGGACATAGTGCCCTCGACGTAGAGAAGGATGGAGTGGAGAGAGAGGTGACATCAGGGCGGGATCATCGACGCCGTGAGCGCGATTTCGAGTCGGCAGCCGCAGAAGCAGGCGAGAATTTGGAGATGCCAATGGCGGCAAGATGGGTCGACTCGTTCGACTTGAACGATGACGTCGAGGCCCGTGTTGCGGGAGCAAATGCCATGGATAAGAGCTCTTCGCGTGAGTATTTCACAACGCTCGAAGAACCTGTGAGAACGAGACGGTGTGAGCGACTGGGAGCAAACAGGGTAGCGATGAGAAAACTGACTGGATAAGGACGAGTAGGACGAGGTGGGCGACGATGGAGCAGTGGAGACGGGCGACTGGCTGCGGGGCACTTGGATACGAAGGGCGTTCATCTTGGTGGCGAAAGCTCTCGAATGGAGGCCATACTTATACTGGCCAGCCTTGGTCCGCCACGTCCGCGACCCCAACCTGGAGAAGAGGGGGACCTTACTCACGTGACTGGCTAAGCGAGCGGCTTCGGTTTCAATCACCGCCACGCCGAGACGGAACGAGAACACATGCACAAAATCGCGAATTAGGGTTCATATTCACTCGGTGATCTGTACTATCCTGATAAACACATGCACTCAGCCCTCAATGAAGCCTTTGACGTTCGACAGCCAATCAACATATTCCTGAACGCAATTTGAGCATCCAATATTGTCCAAATGACTGACGTAGAACGCACCTTCTGCTCCTTCCACTCGCCATACTCTTCGATAAATGCTGCCAGCTCGTCTGTCACGCCCCGTTCCTGCAGATATGCCTCTATCGCACCCTGGACACCCGCGTCCAGCTGATCGTACTAGTCAAGCTAAATTCAGCACCCACTCTCTCACACAGCGAGACAAACCAGGGCTTACCTGGGGCCCGATGTAAAGCCCTCGCCGTTGCCAATCTCCCTCGGCAGTGAGATCCGTAGCAAGCTTTCCGTCCCTGTACCAAGAAACGTTATCGATAACAACGCTGCCGTCCTGGATCGAGGTCTCCAGCGTCAATCCCCCTGCAATCCCCGTCTGGCAATTCCGCGATTTAGCCAGTCGATCTAATTCAGTCGATCGACCAGAGAGTCCTGCCGCACCTTTGTTATTGAGACAGACGCCCTGACCGGGTAGCGCAAAGGCCCCGCATCTTCCATCGTATTCCCTTGCTCATCCACCATCTCTTCGTATTCCTGTTCTTCTGGTCCCGCTCCAATGTCGGCAATCGAAAACAATACGCGAATCCTGTGGCACGCCATCAATCAATCCAGAGCGCCCTTGGCAAATCGTCTTCAGAAGCTCTAGACCTACGTTTCTTTCCCATACTTTCTTGTCAAGGAAATCTCGTCATGACCTGGGCTGTCGCTTATCTGGCTCGAGCCAGGTCAGAGATCTGGATTGCACCACAAAACGTTCTGGCTCCACTCACCTCCCAGACACCTGCCTCTTGGAAGCTCTTCAGAAACTCGGGAACTTCGGGGGCGTCTTTTGATGCCTCTTTCTCATAGGCTATCTCCTCTTTTAATTTCGAAGCAAGGGCTACGTCGGCTAGGTGATAGAAGCTGAGATGTTAGTGCTGCGGTGAGGAGCGGGGGGTCGTCACGTACTCATGCCTTCATCTCGTCTCAGTGTCGAGACAGAAAAAGCTCGCACTGCGGCTGGGCGCGCGGCGGAAGACAGCTGCGCTGCTTGACGAGAGATAGTCTTGGCGCATGGTCTCACAGCAAGAATAGAACGAGAAAGGGGTCTAAGAGACTGTAGTGAACGTAGACAAGACATGGTTGCTGAACGCAGATTTTTTTTGGCGACGAAGTGAACGCGAAGCAAATTTCAGACTCCGCTAAAAATTCATGCCACTGCTCCGACGCCCATCTTCCATGTTTCCCTGCTTCTGATGATGCTACGACTCTTGGTATCACTCTATTCCGCCAGCAAGATATATATACTACTTCAGAACATCACTGCTTGGCTGCGCGCCTCCAAAGCGCGAAAATAATACGCGAAACACGTTCCTGATCGGATACTGCGTGGTTGACTCCTGGGATAGTGTTTAGATCCAACGACTCATCGCCAACCAATATCCCGATGTCCGTGAAAGCCGGAGAATGTGCTAGATCGCTGAGTGGGACGTCGACCGGGTAGGTGAGTAGCCGGAAGCGCAGAAATGTTGGGGTTGGAGAAACTGCTTGTTCAGCTACAGCTCACCGACGCCGGACAAAAATTGGAACGAGAATCATGCTCTGGTTGCCGGAGAGCCAAAGAAGGTATTTTGAGTGAGGTGAGACTCGCCGTCCGGGATCGCAGTTTGAGTCAATAACCGGTGAAGAAGACTACGTCCCCAACCAGCGCGGCGACAACGGAAGCTGTTTCCGGATTTGTCGGAAGAGACCGGCGTGCGCTGACGTTGACTCGAGGGCCTCCCGATTCAGTTGAGTCAGTCACGCACAATATTCAAGGCACAGTTGTACAACGAGGTGCTGCCATCAGGGACTTGTGTCACTTAACCTGACTCTTCTTCATTTAGGATCAATCTTTCTCATACTAGGGTCAAAAAGTGTTCCAACGGTTCGGGCTTGACACCACATCTGCCTCAGTTCACTCCCATGCTTTCAGGACCCAACTGCTCTTCTACTACGAACGGGATTCAAATGAGGTCATTTAGCTCGACGTTTCTCTACCATGCTCCTCCGAAGAGGGACGATCCGGGCTCCCACCATCCCCACATCTCTCCGAGCTTTAGGTCATTGTGCATGAACTAACCTAAAGTGAAAGTTGCTAGAACTCTGCTTCTCAAGATCGTCATATATTGACACCACGATACTCCATCTTGTCTGCTCGTCTTCACCCTAGTGTCCATTTCATCCCTGATTTCTCCGGTGGCGTCTGACGTGATATCCTGTCTTTCTTCGATTGGCGTAATCTCCTCATCTATAGAGCCAATCACCCTCTTGAAGCACCCGTTTGTCCCCAAATAAATCACCTAGGACGCCGCACACCGCATCAGTCATTGTCGCATCATTTATTGTGCACACGACGTTCCTACTGAACCCGACCCGTTGGAACGAGCTCAGGGACCCGTGCCTGCTACTGGAGCCTGTTCCCCGGGAGACAGTCGTGTTCTCGCGCAAAGTGCCTGGAGTAAAATGAAGCACCTTCTAGTCTACATTGTTCTATGTTCTACGACCTTTGGGGTAAAACTCTTCATGGGCTTGTCACTCGTACCCTCGATATCAATGCATTGTGGATCCTGGACGGTGCTAGGATCCTGAGCCACAGACTCACAGCCCAATCTAGAGCAACTGTCCCATGTAAGTCACTCTGTTGCATGGCATCTTTTTATTGGCTGTGAGGAGATTTGACTGACAACATTGGGATACAAAAGTTGCTAGCTACTGCATAGGCCCATTGACGTACAGTGTAGGCATCGCAGCCTCTGCGAATATACCATCGCTGGAATCTCGACTTGGAACTTGTATTCACTATCAAGGGTATACATAGTATAAACGAGATAAGTTAAGCCAGATGTCTACGACCTTGAAGCGTGTGTGCTCCAAGGATAGCACCCTGGCGATGGTCGTGGTAATGCTGGTGATCGTTTCATGGTATCGATCAAGTAACTCAGGCCGGGGAATTGGTGCGACGTTGGGCTATGGGTTGACGCACACCAGCTTCTAAAAGAGCACTGGATATATTCTATAGAAAAAGAAAGAGAACGATGGTAGGTTAAATTTCCCGAAGTCGAGTAGGCCTCTTCCGAATGCCTGCTCCTGCGAGTCCCGCCAAAATCAAGCACTTTCTCATCACAGAAACGATTTATTCGACGATATAAAAAATCCTCAAAGAGACATGAGCAATGTGATTCCAACAAAGAGCAAAAAAGAGAAGGAGAGTATAGACAAAAGGGCAGTACAAAAAACGAAATAAGACGAGGGGTGCTGGAGGCGTTGCGGAGTCCGATGTTGGCTCTCAACTTCGAGCGGAGACAAATTGAGCAAGACCAAACTGGCGGGACACGAAATTCAATGACAAAACTCTGACAACGACCATGCTCGCCGTCGAGCTCGTCGAAAACGAAAAATCGACACTAACCAAGTGCCCAATGACGCCTGCGCACGGGCCACCCCACAATGCAAAATGTGCGTGACGGAGGGTTGTCACGGTTCAAACAGCTCTCTCGCTTTCTACGCTGAGTCAGGAGCCGTCCCACGAACACGTTGGCAGAGCTCTCTTGCTCGCTGTGAACAACGACTGCAGAAATTAATACGAGGTTCGAGCATTCGAGTGTATCACTTTTAGTTTATACTGATTGAGTGTTTCCGCAGATTCAATCGGAGAACGTTCAGGGAGTCGTCGGAGTACGACCTCGTAAGTGCTTGTCTTACTCCGACCTCACATACCTTTCTTGTCTCTTTGTCGCGTCTCTAACATGTCTTGCCTCGCCAGCACGGATAAACGTCTAGAAACCCTATCAACCTACTTGATACGAGGCAGCTCGCCCATCAATCATGTCCGAGGCCCAAGGCGCCACCGCTGATCAAGTCGCCCAACAAGGGCATGTACGAACCCCAACTCCAGACGGGACTCAAGTTCCAGAGCAACAACAGCCTAGCGGCAACCCCTTCCCCCCTCCCGGCTATCAAGCCTACTACACATACCCTCCCCACGATGCTCCCCCAGGCGACGGAAGCGCCCCAGCGAATGGTGCACCTCCATACTATCCATACGTAGGACCCATGGGCACCGTATATGCATATCCAGGCCAGCCTAATACTGGCGGCTACAATCCCATGACCCTCCCTTCCACCCTCCCTATATCGCAAGGGATGCAGCGGTCTAAACGTAAACAAGTTAAAAATGCCGTAAGTCTTGTCCATTCTGAGCGTCTTATCTCTCGACTAAATTGTATCGATTAGTGCACGAATTGCGCGACCGCATGTAAACGGTGCGATAATGCACGTCCTTGTGAACGATGCAAGAAGTACGGGATTGAAGCTACTTGTCAAGATAGTGCCAGGAAAGAGAGGAAAAAGGGAGTAAAGAGGGGACCGTACAAGCGTAAGAGCAAAGTCTCCAATTCAGGATTTGATGGTAACCCCTTCGTCCGGAATCGTACAATCAATCGCTCATACTCTACTAGATCCCAACTCTAACCCGGAGGGCGACTGGTCACCGGCCGGCGTTCCAAATGGTGACCCCAACGCCGTTCCCCAGCTCCCACAAGGCCAACCTCCATACCCCGAAGGCTATTATCCCTACTACCCGTATCCAATGCCAATGCCGGGTCAAGAGGGAGCGCCCCCAGGCAATCCTCCTGACCCGTCAGGCAACGGCGCCTTCCCCCCACCACCGCAGTTCTATGCTCATCTCCATCCTGCTGCCTATCCTCCTTACCCCCCTTGGCAACACCAGCCGTACCAGCCTCATCCAGGCCAACCAGGTGACCCAACTCAACCGCCTCCCGAAGGCACTGTCGCTCCTCATCCAATGACGGTGAGCGGCTCGGGGTTGTTAAAAGAAGACGACCCTACCGCAGTAGCTGGGGAGCATCAAGCTGCAGGAGATATCGCCGCGGTCGCCGTTGCCCTCGACGCAGCCATTACAGCAGCTAAGCCCCCAAAGAAGAAAGGGAGCAAGAAAAAAGACGATGATGGGAAGAAGAAAAGTCCAAATTTGGGTCGGACAGGGAAATCATCAAAACGACGTGCTGAAGAAGGAAAGGCTGAGGGTGCAGGACCTCAAGGCGCTCTCGACGCCGCCTTAGGGGCCATCGACCCGTCTGTTACCTCCGGACAGGACGGCGCTTCTGGGGATGGCGTGACGGTTGGACCATCCTAAAAGGTTCTTCTAAGGAGAGAACTCGCCCGTTTCCAAGCTGTGTTTCGTTTTCGATGTCTTTGTCTTCTTCGTTGTCGCCTTTCGAACCCCTACTTATTCAGTGTCCCAAGAAGGTATCAGAGGAGCCTCCCAGGGTCATTATGCGTATCCCCTTCACGTTGCTCTTCCTGTAATCAGCTTCGTACGAGTTCATTATGATAATCTGTGCTCTTTGCATCGCTCAATGATCTACGTTGTGACTCCGGACTACACCGTGATAACCTTTACATCTGATATTCCACCGTTCTGCACGATCGTGTGCCCATCAAAAATGAGTGTCAAATATGTGTCTTCGGCCGCCTTCTGCCCTACCAGGGGGATCTCGAGCACTCGCATGTCAAGCACACCATTGGCTATGATCTCGGCACCTGACTCTCGAATATCATAAGTGGGACGAGACTTCTCTAGGCCCATCACGATAGCCGCCCCTTCGCGTACCAATAGAGGAAGCGATGAAAAGTCGTGCTCTTCGGTAAACCATCCAGGACCTTGGCGTTCTTTCCGATCGAGAAGGCCAACCCATCGCCCACGAGGCACATAGTAAGTTACTTCGTTATCGCGTGAGAATATAGGTGCGACGAGGAGATCGGGGCCGAACATGTACTGACGATAGCGTGGTAATCAGGGTAAGATATCGGAAGAAAATGGAATAGAAAACCGACTTGCCTGTCGATCAAGCGTCCACACCGTTGGATCCTCGGGGAATTCCAAGAACATGGCACGCAAGATAGGAACTCCAGTTCTATTGGCCTCCCGTGCCGCACTGATGATATATGGCATCAATCGGTGCTTCAATTCAACGCTATCTTTTAGCACATCAGATGATTCTGGAGAGTCAGGTTCGATTTCCCAAGGCACGCGATAAGTTGTTGATCCATGCAATCTTGAATGAGAAGCCAATAACCCCCCTAGAATATGTCATGTTATATGCGGGCTCTGTAGGGTTTAGAGTGATGGACAAACATTGCACCCAGCGTTTGTACACAGAAGGATCAGGGGCAACCGCGCGGTCACCTGGCGCTTTGAAGCCGCCAATGTCAGTGGCATGATAGCCGAAACCTGAAATGCCGAGGGACAGACCCTACGTCGAGGGACGAAATTACAGAGCAATCTTGATCGGAGACGGAAGCAACTTACCCCGCGAAGAGCTTCGGACATTCCAGTCCATAGAGTCGAGCAGTCGCCTCCCCAGTGCACGGGGAACCGTTGACTTCCTGCCGTCGCACTTCTAGCAAAGAGACATGCTCCTTGTTTCCCTCGCTTCTCTACCATCACCTCATAAACAGCCTGATTGTATAAGAGAGTATAGCTGAACACAAGTCAGCGGTGTTTGGGATGTTGCGAATGCTTCTCACTAATTGTGGTGGGATTGAGGGTCTGATTTGTCGAATAGCTGGACGCCCTCCCAAGGAATGCGCTCCCCGAAATCCGTTTTAAAAGAATCAACCCCCATATCCATCAGTTTTGCCAGGAAGGACTGGTACCATCTCTTGGCTTCTGGGTTCGTGACTGTGTCGACATAAGGTGAAGCTCCGCACATGCCTACGGGAGAGGAACAGTCGCTTACAATCGACGATTGCCATCCCTGACTGCCATCGATCCGTTTGCCAAGTGGTTCCGTCCAACTGTTTGATGAAATACCCCTTACGATCGCCTTCTTCAAAAATGGAGGACTCTTGAGCTATGTACGAGTTGATCTAGAAGACGACGTTCGAACGATATCTTCTCCGTATAATAAGGACTTCCTCACCCAAACACAGACTTTCAGTCCGCGTTCATGGAGTCTCCTGATGAAACCCGCCGCATCCGGGAAGAAATCCTGATCAAACTCAAAATCACACCACTGATAGCCTTTCATCCAGCTGGTGTCATATGAGTCAATTTCACGTAGTAGGTGGTCTCTTTTCGCTCACAAGCAGTCGAAATGGAAGACGCTTAGGGGGATCTGACGTTGGGAGAGGCCATCCAAGAAACTAGTGACTGTCTCCTCATTATAACTATCAACGCATAAGCGGTTAGACGTACGAGACGGAATATCAACATACTTAGTGAGGAAACTGGTTGTAAGCCACAGCCCAAAAGACCAGACTGGCGGAATGGGAGGGCGCCCAGTGAGTGCTGTGTAAAGCTCAAGGATCCTCTTAGGATGCGGTCCATTCAGGATGAGCACTCGAAGGGATTCACCAGGGACAGAAATTTGCAACTATCAAGCGAGAGCATCACTACGCGTGACTTGCACGCAATTGCAGGGGACATACCTTATCCATCCGTTCACTCTGTACCTCGAATGAGACGACATCAGTTGAATCAACGAAGATGGCATAGCCTTTGGAAGACAGAATGAACGGAACGTCTTTGTAACCTAATATTCGCATAAGCATATCGAAACTATGTATTAGTTGCATCAAGATACCATATGGCGAGTCAGTTCCACCGTCTTCATTCCATATATCGAGGCGTTGACCATTCTTGACAAATGGTCCAAAACGCTCGCCCAAACCGTAGAAGGTTTCTCCCGGTGCAATTGAGAAGCTTATACACATCTTGTTATCGAGGCTATCAGATCGGTGCCCGTAATTACTTAAATTGGAACGTCACTTACATAGCTTTGCCTTTGCCCATTGACTAAAAGATTAGGCCGCTTGTAGGGTTCTATGTTGGTTGTAGTCGTGTAAAGTGAGTCGTTGGTCCTCGACGAGTGCAAGGAATCAGTGATCCATCTGAATGTGATACAAAGTTTTTTTAGTCAGTGGCCTGGGGGTAGTTCAATGATAACATACTGCAAGGAATCGAAGCCTATTTCAGTCAATTTCTTTGGACGCTTGTTCGCGTCTGAAGAATGAAATTGCAAAGCAAAGGAGTCCGGCTGAGTGTCCAGGGTGGCACTCAGTTTCCCGGCAGAGACACTGGCCTCCTTGGCTCCAATTTGAGCCGTGACTGATACGAAAACTTGGTGAGCGTATGAGATATTTGGACTAGATAATCACCTACCAGTATGAGGGGTAAGCTCGATAGGCGGTTTACCGCCAAAGTCAGGAAACCTTTCAAAGCGAGGTTCTTGAGCTGCTTTACGGGCCTGCGCATCTGCAATCAGGAATTCTGTAAGACCCAAAACACTGAAACCTGTACCAGAAAGTGACTGGCACGAAGCTCCAGAATATCTTCGGTTCCTTTCGCGCCAGGGCTGGACAGCTCGAGTGTAATGGTGGGCTTGTTGAGCGTATCTCCACGATGCCTTATGTGGCGTGTCGTGCATACAGCTCGCAACCCTTCTGAATGACTCTCGTTCCTATTCTGATCGTCTAGATCGCCATTAGATCTTCCATCCTTCTATGTGCTTTGCGATGCCTACTATGAACAGACGGCAGCACTGTCACCTTATACACCTCGGCTGCGGGACTGATCTTGATACCATCCTTCACGTCCCAGGTCCCGTTCGTGAACCTCATATCAACAACGGTTCACAGCAAGTGCAGATAGAGAGAGGACTCTTGATAGATGGAGGCGATCTTGCCACATTCCGCTTGGTGTGGTCCTTATATATCGCAGACTTCATCCCGGACCGAGATTCAATATTGACGATGTCCCATGGTCTAAAGCCCTTCCTTGGACGTCATATGATAGCAGGCCATTCGCACGAAGCAGTTAAGCCGTCAGCGTGCTCTAGGGAGCCAGGGAGTCGGACATAGGAATGCGAGAAGGACACCGCGGCCGGGTCGTTGAGCTAAAAGCTCGCATCGGCGCAACACATATGCATAAGTCCTTCATTATTGCAGGTTCTACGAGACTCTAGAGCTCTGTTACATCCATTCCCGGGAATCATTATACTTAGCGTAAATTAATATTTTACAATATCTGAACTAATTGAGATCGACCCCGGAAGTTGCAGACGGCACGGGAACGGTAGAAAATGTGCATACAAAGTGTACAAAAGTTCACTTGTTCTTCCACTGAGCTTCCCAGACCTGCAAAAGGGCATTAGTGCGAGGTCCTATCGATAAGGGGCACGCCATACCTCGAAGAAGCGACGTCGATCAGTCACCTTGATCCCTCGACAACTTGTCAGATCCAATTTAGTCAATATCGGGCATGAGTCGATAATGCGAAAAACACCATCCTCTGTGACAGATTGAGGCGACCGATAACCATAGGCATCCTAGCTTGCTCACCAGTGAATTTCGTTCCTGCCAGTTCCAGAGTTTCCAAGCTCTGACAAGCAGAAATATAGCGCCAGGCATCGTCATCGACTCCGGTGTTATTAAGCAATAATGTCTTCAATGGGCTCTGAGTGAAGGGAGGATCGATCTCTGAACCAATTGCTTCGAGTTCTCCCGGTACAAGTCCACAAAGGACCGATGAACGAAGAGCTGTGATATTCGACAAGTTGAGAGTCTAAGAGGGCAACAGAAAAGATTAAGATCCCATGATTGCCATTGAGATTTCACACTCACAGTACACTTTCGCCCTGCCTTCCGCACAAAATTTTGTAGAGCACGCTCAGAGCTAACGCCCAACTTGATGTTGCTCACGAGACTGACTTCTGCGAGGTCTTCGCACTCCGCCAGTATGTCGGTGAGTTCCCTCAGATTGGCGTCTGTCAATACCATGGCAGAACTGTTCATGCGAGCCGACGACCCAAGGCCCGCACCCAAGGCTCCAATACTGAGTTTCCGTAAAGTTCGGAATGGCTTGAGTGCGGCAACCAGTTGAGTGCCTGTTATCACCGTCGATGTGATATTCAATTTTCGCAAAGGGGGGCTCGGATTATTTGGGAGTCCCACAGGCATGTGCGTGATGTTTGTGAACGACAGATCCAGACTTTCCAAGTTGGGTAAATATCGAAGGAGAGGGAGAAGATAAGTCTCGGAAATGCGATTCAGTTTCAGTTTGAGAGTTTTGAGCGAAGGCATTTCGCCAATATTCTCGTCCTTCAGATTTTGTTCCAGCAGAGTCTGAATCTTCTGCATCATGTTGTCATTCTGTGGACAGAGCGGGCGAAATCAGCGGCAGTATAAGTTGTATCGCTGTGATTGGACTCACAAAATTAGGAAGCGACGCAGCCTTCAGGACTTCAAGTCTCTTGGCAGATACCAGAATGGGGACGACGGCTAACGGAGGGACTGAGGTGTGGCTTATATTGAGGACTCTCAGATTTGGGCATTTTGCCAGGAAGGCGGCTGACTTCTCGGCCACTTTGACGCAACCTCTTTGAAGAGCCTATGAGCATCTAAGCAGTTGTTAATTGCGGGTGGGCTTGCCTGAGGTTAACGACCTCCAGACGATCACATTTGTCCAAAACTGATGCGACACTCCTATCATCAGCTGCCTTCAACTCTATCAACTCCAAGGAGGTGAGCTGCGACTTGAGGCGGCCGATTTCCACGATTGTGAATTTAGTTACGCCAGTCATTTCCTCGGAGAATGTGATTGCATCTCCTTGGATGAAGAATTCGACAATGAGAGGGTGACTCAGAAGAGCAGGATGTGCGTGGCGCAACATGGCAAACATCTTCGTAATGATGGGTTCTGGCAGCCTTCTGAGCCATCGTTGTGTCGTCCTTCTTCTCGTATCGTGGAAGACGAATTGAAGCTTGGCCACGAAAAGTCTGGCACAAATGGTCGTCAACGCCGGGACATGGTCAGGCGGTAGTGTTCTGATAGAGAAGGCACTGGACGTTGGGTCTTGGAGTTGTGGGACGCGAAGCCCGTCGGATTCGAGGGCGGCACCAATCGACGGTGCTTTCCTGGCACGTTTCGCAGGAGGCTGGGTGCCCTTGGAACTTCGTTTTGACATGTTCTCGATGCGAGAGCTATGGAGGCTGAGTGTACCCAGTCATGGTCGGACTTGAAGTTGACGATGGCTTTGAGTGAGACTGGTGGCGGCTCCGGTCGGAAAGATAATTCGGATCGCTGAAGACGCTGGTCGACATTTAGCAAGACAATTAGGGTTTCAAGGTCTCAGCCACCACAAGGAACCCCTCAACCCAAGACCATACTGATCAAATATGCCTGGCGACTCGGTGCTGTACTCAGAGAGACCTGAGTGGTCTGATATCCAGCCGATCGCTCAATATGAGACTGTAACGCCTGTGGCACCCATCTTCTACTCGGACGAGTGTAGGTATTGCTTCCATCAATCCGATCAGACGACAAACCCTTCGATATAGACAAAGATGCGACTGGGTATTTCAGAGCAGTCGTCAAAGCGAACGAACGAAGCGAACGCGTGTTGCAGCTCACTGAACATATCATACGACTCAATCCAGGCCACTATTCAGTTTGGTATGTCATTGTAATGATCTATTTCGTAGAAGCCTATTCATCCACGGAACAGGCAATACAGATGGAGTACTCTTCTGGCGCTGGGAAGCTCGCTCGAAGACGAGCTTTTGCTCATGGACGAACTGGCGACAACCTATCTTAAGACGTATCAGGTCTGGCACCATCGTCGCCTTATCATCACAGAATTAGGGGGGAAATCGAACCCAGCTCGGGAACTGAGATTTATAAGGCAAGGTCTGAATGTTGATAGCAAGAACTACCACACCTGGGCCTATCGGCAATGGCTACTGGCGCACTTTAACGAAGACGCCCTATGGGAGGGAGAATTGCCGTTCGTGGAAGAAATGCTGGATGAAGACGTGCGAAACAATTCGGCGTGGCACCATCGTTTCTTTACCGTCTGGCAGTCGGGCGTTCGGGCAGGTGAGGAAGATCGAGAGTACACCCTCAATCGTGAACTATCGTGAGTTTCTCACAAGAACCAGGTCCTTCTAATGCGGCTAGAGGTTGATCTTGATATAGATACACGAAAGAGAAGATAGCGCTTGCTCCGAACAACGGCTCCGCTTGGAACTACTTACGAGGGGTCCTTGACTTCACAAAGACCTCCTACTCCACGCTGCGAACGTTTATCGAGCCATATACGGCCCCTCGGGACGAATCCGAGCCAGAAGTCTTGGATCTCGATAATCCGCTGCCGTCGAAAGACGCTCAGCTGCCATGCGTCGCTGCCATTGAATTTCTGGCCGAGATCTATGAGAGTGAGGTTGACAATGCCAAGCGGGCTGCTGAGGTATGTTTGGGTGACTTGTACGCAATGTGTCGCTGATTGTGTTCTAGTTATACCGGTCTCTCGCAGAGGTACACGATAAAATCAGAGAAAAGTCAGTGCATCTGCGCTCGAGATCTCCGCCGGCCCCGCTGACAGACTCGCTATTAGATACTGGAATTATCGAGTTGGGGAAGCCTTGAGTTCGGCTGGGCAGGTCGTTGCTTCTTGACAGAGAAGGGCAGTCAGCGGGTGCGGAGAGCTGATTTAGTGCGGCGAGAGAGGACCAAATAAATAATTCCGACTGTCACTGTAACATCCATGAGGACCAATGTTTTCTGCTCAGACTCGCTCTTTTTCTAATACGTCACTCTTTATTAAAACGCCCTCCCAGAGTAAGCATCCGACGCTCTCCATGGGTAGCTTTCAGAAATGGTTCATCTTGATGACAGGCACCAGCACTCTCGTCCCCAGTCCCACATCTCCCACCGCGTCAGGCTCGACCTTATTCATGGACCCTCAAGCTCTTCCAGAGTCGCTCGCCAAGAGCAAAGTTATGAAGGGATGGGCGGAAGGCCTGAAAGCGCGAATTGACAACGTGAATGCGATGGCAATAGTGGTAACCACGGTTCTTTTGCTTCCGCTCACCACCGCTGAGGAGTCTTTGATTCAAGGCCACATTCTTGGCTGCCGTCCAAGCTCAATTGATATCTTTCACCTGGCAATCCAATTCTACGAGTCTTGAGAAGGCAATCAACATCTTCTCATTCGTCGGACTCGCATTCGACATCATCGGTACTGCTACCGGCCTCATATCTGCTTTAACCCTCCAACCAGATACAGCTCGGATACATGAAGCTGTATTGAACGCAGACGAATCATATGCCACCTGGAAGCTCATTACGGACGAGCTACAGGTTCTGGATATCGAAGATCAGGCGTTCCAAGGTCGCTCTATTCCCCAAAATATTTTCCAAGAGGTCACCGCCAAACGACGAGAGAGATTCCAAAGGAGACAAATTCTTGACGCGAGGAAGAATACTTGGGACGAAGGTGAGAAAGTTAGAGTTGAAGAACTCGAGGACCTCAGGAGGGTGGTTGTTGTGGGAAGCGTCAAGGGCCTGCCTCCGCTGGTCATGATGTCGCTGGGGATCATATGCTTTTTCGTGGCCTTGATCAGTTTCCTCATCGCGACTCAACCTCCCGCGGTATGGATAACCACCGTCGCAGTCATTGCAATCTCCATCGCAATGCTGCCTTTCGACGCATTGTCCCATAGGTGGCATCCTGCTGGCTCCATTGATCGATATCTGTCAAACATGTTTATTCGCCGAAAGCGTGTCGCAGACCAGGAGTCTGCAGGAGAAAAGTCAGAAGCTGAATCCGTATGTTCCCTCGTTCCCTCATTGTACAAGTCTAACTTCATTCAAGAAACCAGTGTGAAACATAGAATTGTACTGATCCATCCAACAAGCTTTCCCGCATATCTTGCTATTTTGAATATATTGTACATCTCGTTTCCGTGTATAACTTTGTCTTCTTGTGGACGCTTGTAATTCTTAATGTTGTGGCATTCCGAAAACTGCTTTGAGTGGTCTCATTGTGTCTCAGCCTCAATAATCCCAATAATGATATTGATCGCACAAAGCGATTTTTGGTCTGTTGATGACGCTCAAGATAGAGTAACGCAGCCGTTTGAGCTATCTTCGATGAAGATACCACCGTAGATGAGACCCTCTGCTCCTCGGATGTGCTCCTGATATCCCTGGTGGGCGACGTCGATGCCCTACAAGTAAAAGTTAGCAGAGGGCGAGTTGTGACGACTAGGCAGCATGCCTGAGGTCCAGTGGGAAGTTTCAGGAAACCGAAGTGGAATTGGCCGCCGTCCGAGTTGTCGTTCGTAAAAGGTCCGGCAACCTTCTTCAGGGGCTCGTAATTCTGAGAGTAATAAACGGTCGTCTTGCTGGTAGGCACACATCGTCAGTCAAATCGAGAAAAGTGCCTGACTCGTGCTTACTTGGTGTTCCAACCAATGGTCAATGCAAAGTTGTGCCAAGTGAAGTCGGTGAAGTCGGTAATGAATACGTTTTGCTCGGGAGTGGGGACCGAGAAGCCAGCGATACGCAAGGTCTTGGGGTTGTGAATTGGGATGGATTCCTTCGAAGGGGTGAAAGGAGTGCCGGTCTCGAGATCGAAGTGATCTCCATTGAAGTCATTGCGTTCGTGCCAAACGGGCTGATTGACACTCAGATGCGAAAAAGAGAGCAACGAAAGAGGTACGAACGTGATATTCATGGCTGTAGTTCAAGGGTTTCAATGGGTCGGTTTGGATCGAGAAATGCACGGTCGTGGTGCCAATGACCGTAGAATCAGTTCCGTTGTTGGGTCCGGGAATCAATTCGGAGCGACGGAATCCTGACTGGAGAGGCCCGGAACCAGGGAAGAAAATGGACTGGTCATTGATGGTCACTTCAACGGGCTTCGCGTTGATCTTCTTGAGGTCAAACTAATCTCGGGTTAGTCGTAGAAAGAGATAGACGGAGTGGACACGTACAAGACTGGGAAGGACGATGGGGAATTTGATGATTTCATCGAATGTCTGGTTCTGTCCCAAAATAAATTGGTTGTTGTACAGTGCTGATGGACAAAATTAGGGAGTAGCTCAAATCCAAATGCTGCATACTCACAAGTGGTTTTGTCAAAGTCAGCGGGGGTAGCAGTCAGAGGCACGCGTCCATCAAACAGAATCTTGCATGCTTTAGGCAAAGGGGTAGCGGAGACCAAGGAAGCCAAGAGCAACGAAGAAGCAGCAACCAACATCGCGGAAGCTCAAAAAAGGTGGAGACAGCGAGAGCGTGAAGCGATCATTATTTTCCAGCTCAACGGTTATAAAGCCACATCGTTTGACAATTGACGTGCTACAGACGTGCGTAAAGCCGGCGAAAAGTCGGGTCTTGCTTGCGCTATTACTGGGGCGAAGAGCTGGCTAGCTCACGAGCCATCCAATAGAGGGAAACCTTCGGTCGCATTCCTGGTGACCAGGTACACGCGAGCTGCAGGAGAAGCGCAAAGAAGGAGATTCGCCGTAAATCGAAGCGTATTTCGGTCATTTTCTGCGAAAATCTACCGCTGATCGGAAAGTCCTGGCCAGCGTTGGCACGTTTTCAAGAACACTAGTACAGGGGAGATGAGCTTCAGAGTAGGCGACTTGACAAGAAAAGGGCTGCGGTTGTCGTCTGAAGTGGTGGGGACTGGCAAAGTTGGACTGGGAAACAAACAAGAAGGCACAAACGACTCGCGGTTTCTTTCTTGTGTACATGTGATTATTTTCTTCTGCTCAGAATGCTACACTTGCATCATCGACTTCGTCAATCGAGTAATCTCAACGTATCACTAAGAACTCCCATGGCCGTGACAGCAGCACCGGCACCAGCACCCTGAACTATTAGTGGACGAGCACCGTAACGTTCCGTGTGGAAGGCAATGATGTTGTCCGAGCCACCAAGAGACGTAGCGAAGGGATGATCAGCAGGATATCTGAAGAGAACACTGAGTCATACTGCTGAATGCCAAATATCGAACCTACTTTTCCAAAGATGCTTTGATCTCGTTTGTTTCCGCATTTATCACTCCTACATATCGGAGAACTTTATTCTCCTTTTTTGCCGAGGCCCGTAGCTCCTCAAAATGAGAGTCGAATTCGGCCAACCTGGAGACAAAGTCATCTCCAGAGAGGCCCTCCAGGTCTTTGGGAACCAATGATGTCGTTGATACAGATTTATATCCTTCAGCAAGTTTGTCCTTCAGAGAAGGGATCAATCGCGAAAGAATTGTCAATTTGCGTGCAACGTCGGCGCCGTTCAAGTCATCTCCAGGATGCGGTTCCTGAAGGACTTAATGAGAATATTCACGGAATGTTGTAGATTATCGGCCACATACGGTATATCCTTTTTCCCGGGCAATCTTCACTACTGAAGAGAAGGAGGGTCCGGTCCCTTGGACGGTCGAGAACTCGTTAAAAATATAACTCAAAGTGCCGGAGAGGACACCTTCGATTTTACGAACCTGGTTGTATTTCAGTTTAAGCATAGAGCTTGCAAAATATTTTAGCCAGTGCGCACGTTATCTCCAGTAGCCACAAGATCTCGAAGAGTGGATATGATCGGCAGACCAGCGCCGACAGTTGCCTCGTTGAGAATGCGAGCTCCCGTCTTTGTACTGGCCGAGAGAATATCGTAGTACAGCGACAGCGATGAAGAATATGCTTTTTTGTTTGGGGTTATTATACTGATGCCTGCCCGCAGGAAACGAGGATAGAGGGCGGCAATATCGTCACTCGATGTATTATCGATCAAGACAGTTTTCTCGCCATCATCCACTAGCTTCCCCAGGTTCCCTAGCAGGCTTTCTGGAGACGCCGCGATGACTGACGATGACAGCGCAGTCTTCCAGTCAGCGTCCACAACGTCCAAACCGCTAGCGGCAAACAAAGACTTCCTCGATGTTGAGAGTCCGACTATGCGGATGACATGAGACTTGACGAGCGGGAGAGTTTGCTTCACGAATTCTGAACCCACAAGGCCAACGCCCACGATGGCGACAGAGAGAGTCATGGTTGTATATTCGGACTTTTCGGATCTGCTTTAGCAAGATTGGCGTCATTTAGGCGCCGGTCTTCTCAGGGGTCATCCAGACCCGATCATGTCCGGCTATGTTTCTCTAAGAGAAATTATCAGCGTCCTCAGCCAGCTTGAGGGAGCGAATTCTGGCCCATTTCAAGGCAGTGGTACGTTTAATTTCAAATTCAGAAGTTAAGATTGAGCTAACGGATGCGTTGCGCAGCTTCACGACCTGGAGAAACTTATCCTGATGCATATGAGAATGACTGGCTTGACGACGCAGACGAAGACCTGTCACCTAAACGTAGGAGGAGAAGGCCAAAGTGGTGTGGATGATGACCTGATCATATGGCAGCGCTGTCAGAACGGAGACAGGAGGCACGAGCGTTCAAACAGTTCACTCGATTCGAGATGTGGGTCATTGTCTGTTCGGTTTGTGTCCTATGTCTCATGAAGGCATAGGCAAATGAGTCAACTAGACGGCCAAGTGAGCTCAGCGACTTCCGACCACGTCTTTATCTGGAACTTTCTCAACAGTCATCACCAGCTTCGCACCCTTATCAACGCAGCGCGCCAGGTGGATTCCAGTGTAGTTGTTCTTTCTTCCGCTTTACAATTAAGTGCGTTCTATTCCCTCTTTATAATCTCCCAGAATATTGATATTCTGGTAGGGAGACGATTAAATAGGGTCTCTCAACTCTTTGAACGAAATTTCACGGAACTTTATCCCAGACATCTGAAGCGAAGACCGGAAAGGTCCAGGCCTGATCTTTTATGGAAAAGTCTTAACCCTTATGGTGTTCCCAAAGTCGTTAATATCACAAGCTCCCGGGATCCCCATACAGATGGTGCTCAGCAGGAACAGATACCAGGCGAACTGAGGATGCTTTCCAAAGACCTCGTCCAATTTCTTAACGGGCTCCGCGAATTCCCTGAGTTCATTGGTACGCCACTTCGATACTAGGATTCATCGATTGCCCATCATTTTGACAGATGAAGGAGTTTCAACGGCTGTAATGAACTTCCATGATGATTTAACTGTAAGCTTCGACCACGTAGCTTCTTGTCCGTAACTCAGATTACTACAAAATATAGTATTGGGCGTCTACATTGGAAGAGTTTGAAGGTATGCACGACCCCCAGCCCCGGCAGCCACCCCTGACGGGCTAGAACTCCTTAGGACAACTACGCTCTGCTCCTCTAGCACGATATATTGCAGATCTTATGCCGATGATTGGTACAAATCAGTCCTGTACTCAAATGCACTGTCTTATCTCTTACCCCAGGAACCCATCTAGACGCTTTAACCGGAGCACTTTCTTTCTTTGTTGAGACCGGTAGGAATTCTTCCTCTTGCACGCCTTGCGAAGATTTAGCTTCTCCATGATAGGATTAGCGGCGATCCGACAGTTTCAATCTCGAGCAGTCTCAAATTTAGTGAACTTCTCTACAGTGGCAACTTTTTTCTCGGCGATCACAGCTCAAAGTAAGTCTGGATTGCAGAACAAGGGTCCATAAATAACATGCCTGTCAACAGCGCTTCAGATATCTTTCACTGAGGTATCAACGACCATAGGAGCAGCGGTCAATACTTTCTGGGTGGCTTCCCTAATCTTCAGTGTTGCAGCTGTCGTCAATAGTCTGCTAGGACTATCATGGAGCGGGACTTTATAGTGAGCCCGTGTCCAGATTAGAGCAACAACGAGTTGCTGAATTTATGCAGTCGTTCTCCTCGACATAAAGTCCCTTTTATCGTGAGGATGTGGCTGCCTGGAAATCCTCTAGCGTTATTTCTGATCGCGGTGGAGTTGTTCTTCATTGGACTGATTCTCTTTGTGCGTTCATCCAAGCAGGTGTGTCCTTAATTATTGCTTTCATACTGTAACCGGTCATTTAATTGCAGGGCAGAGTCAAGCCACTATCATACTCACTACTGTGCTTGCTATCTGCTACTCGGGTGCTATACTTTGTGTTATCGTCTGGGTCTCACTTGAACGGTGGACTTTTGCGAAATATCAAGGCCTAAGATGGCTTTACGATGTCCTTGCCGTCCAGTTTGAGTTCGTGACCCTTGCTCATGATGCACTCCTCGATTCTTGGAACGAAATCGCCGTCCTTTTCCACCCTATCATTCGTTTCCTAGAACGACAGCCTTCCAGATGGAGTCAAAAATTATCCACGAACTCTTTCCGCCCGTCTCGCAGATCACAGCCACCTTCGCACTTACCACCTCCAGTAACGGCGCCTATTACCATGCTCAAAGATACTGATGATACCAAAAGCTTACCCCAATTATCGATACGAATTCCGCCCAGTGGATCCATCGGGGCACGAACAGCTCCTATTGAGCTTGAAAGTGCGCGATGGGATCCAGTCCAAAGTCCAGTCGACACTCCACATCCTCCCACTGATAATTCGGAGTCGCCTTATAAGGACCTCATGTCAGCGTATACGCCTGTGACGCGCCCGCCTATGAATGCCAGGCTTCAATGGAAACGCGCTATATCATCCATTGTATTACAAAAACGCCAATCTATGAACACTCCTCGTCTGACAGCCCTTCCTACTTCCCCTACATTCGACCGTGACCTCCAACGTAGGGAATATTTTCCTCCCTTCTTGACTATCCGAGAAGATAGTTCAGATGATCATTATCTCACGTTCCAACCTTTTAAAAATTCTGTCTCGGTCCTTGCTAATGAAGGCCTAATACGCTCTCTCGACTTTAGTCCCGACGGCAAGTATCTCGCGACTGCCAGTTGGGATCGTAGTTCAAGAATCTTTCAGGTCGAAACTCATTCGGTATATATAAAAACCGTCGTCCAAACTAGTTCGTTCTTACTGACCAAGTTCTCAGAGGTTTTCCCTCGAGCCGTCCCGCGTCCTAACTCTTACCGGTTTCGGCAGACAGGTTTTGTGGTTCGTCTGGAATAAATTCCTTGTGGTCTTAGCATTAACGGAGGTACAGGTCTAGTGACGGAACGACTTTGCTCAACCGCCTTACTCATAGTGTTGCGACCTGGCGCCAGGATGGGACCCTAGACGTTATGCCCAGACCCGACAGCGTTGATTCTTTAGCATGGATGGATGACGGATCTTGTCAGTAGACATTTGTTATGCGAAACTCTCTGGCTGACAGCAAGATACCACAGCGTTCGCTTCCGCTGAAGGAAGCAAGGTTTATGTCTTCGTAAGATCATCGCTTGGCTCGCCCTTTCTCAGACTCACACCTTGCAGGATCTCGGTGATCGTGAGCACGCGCGCGAGATCCATGATTTTGATCGGTTTCAGCTCCACGATATTGTTATTGCGGGTAACACAAACCGCATGGTTGCCGTCGCCTCATTGACGGAAATAAAGGATGAATCGACGCCCTTTCAATCAAAAAGTGCTCGACGGATACTCGGTGAGTTACTAGTAATTCAGCTTTCGTATTTGGTCAGATCTGACTGTGAATTCAGTATACAACATGATGAAGAGAAAGATAGAAAGGTATGCTCCACTCGTTCGGCCGTGTTGAACGCTGTCCTTAAGTTAGCACCTTGATTCTCCAGTCAAATTCCGATTATGGAGAACGTCACACATGTTGCTATTTCCAAAGCTGGAGACCATGTTCTCCTGAGCTGCGAAGGCAGTGCATATCCTACGTTATGGAAATTACATCAAGTGCACGGGATGATGCGCATTCAATTTCTCCGAGCGTATTGTCCTGAGCGCGACGGCCCTTGGGCAACAAGTCCTGTCTTCGCTGGACCAGACGATCAATTTGTCGTGGGATGTACCAAAGGTCTGCCTAATCTCATCTAGTACCATGCCTTCCCTAACGTCAAAATAGGCAACGACATTTATGTATGGAATCGAGACAACGGGAACACGCTACAACATATCAAGGACCAAGATCACCCAGCCGGACGAATAAGTAGTCTCGCAGCGAGAACTACGAGTTCGGGTCGAACCCTCCTGGCGGCTGGATATACCGAGGGTCATATCCGATTTTGGACAAATTTCGAATCCCAGATCGCTGGCGATGATAGTACCGACTCGCAACCGCGATGATCCAGCTCGTATTCGCGCTTATCGTCATGTATATCTTATCGCTTTCGTGCTATCGGTGATCCAGCGTTTAAACACCCACACATATATATGTGATTGAGTGATTTGTTCGTGACTTCGACTGAATGTGAGATGTTGATCAGTAGGCTTGCCTTGCCATTGGTGAAGGACGCGTACGGGCCCAGCTTGAAGCACACAGTTATTTACAGGAATCGATCAATTAATGGCAACCTCAGTGCACGTGGAATTTCATTATTCTTCTCAAACCCAAGATGAAGCTACCAGGGGCTATCTTGTTACTGATACTCCTGACAGGCTACACGAACGCGTCCCCTCGGTATTCGTAGATCAAGCTGCGATCAAGCTGTGATCAACATAAACTTTACATTGCGGTTATTCGAGGTAGAAATCGATCCCACCGAGGGCTACATTATCTCTGCTAAGTCATCACCGTCACAGGAGGGTGACCGAGGCATGGGGTGATGCAGAGCTGCGGCCTCAGGGTGATCGTAGATCGGGCATGCACGTTGCTGAATGACCCGCGACCACCCCTGTAAATCTCACACTTCGACCGTGATCAGATCTTCGAAGTTTCTTGAGTGAAGTTCTCAAGGAATGGTGAGCCCATCGAACAATAGTTTGGGCGATCGTCCAAGTGCTGAATATGCAGATCTCTCAGGCTGGCGGAGGTATCGTGATCAAAATAGGAGCAGAATCTTGACCGTAGCGACAAAAAAGGTCCGGATGAGAGGCGGTGGTCGAACGTGATAGCATAAGAGCATGGATGCACAGTCCAGGAAGCCACTGTGGTGGGAAACTGGATGATAAATCGTCCAGTGAGGGTGGCCTGTTTTGGCCCTATGCAGCAGGTTGGCCTCCTGAACTTCTCGTCTTATGTAGAGTCTTCACATTCATGTTCAAATTATGCAGTGCGCGGTGCCGAACCCAGAGTTGTCTCGCAGCAAGTGAATAGCATTTTTGAGTTATGCGCCATTTTTCCTGCCGAATGACAAGGCGAACGGGATTCAGAAGTCACGATTGCTGGAAGGAAGCAAATGGTGTGAGCTATTTCTGAGGAGTTCGGTGACCCTTGAAGCCTTCTTCGTTCGTCTCTGGGAGAAGTTGAACGGCAGGAGCGCGGTTGGCCAATCGGAGTTTCAAATACCCAACGTTCGCCTTCAACCTTACCTTCAAGTTGATTTGTTGACAGACAGCTTTTTTCTGACGGCAGAGACCACGAGCTCAATAGCAACGAGGATCTATTTCGGAGATGGCTGTCATCTCAAGGGTCACACGGCGTCGACAGGGTGCAGAGGGCGAACAAACAACGCTCACTAGCAGATTTCTGTAACTTCTTGTAGGTCGTGGAATCAGCTCGGTGACATATTTTACCCCGAGAAGGCTGATTACTGGACTGACCCAATATTTGAAGTTTGAAAGGCATTGTGAATGGTGTCAATGAGCTCTAGTAAGTTGAGCTGATTGAACGTAGTGGCAGATAATCGCTTCAAGCGTTCCCAACATCTGCCAGTGCAGCTGGAAGATTGTGGAGAATCATACTGAGATATCTAGAGAACAAATCGATGCCGATAGAAGATAAGGAGTGCATGTGCTCTGGACGAAACCCAAGGGAGCATACCTTGGCTCTCTCGGAGACCGTAAGGCACATAAGTACTAGATCTTTCCTATTGACCTGCTTCTCTGAACAGTGTGAAACATCTTGGGATTCTCGGATGAACCGTCAATCTCAGGTCTTGTTCTTGATTATATTCTTTGAACGGCATGCTTTACTGGATGACTATCCCCGCCGTGGTCACTGCAACTGTGAAATGTATTGACCCTTTCTGAAAAACAAGGGAGAAAGACTTGCCGGGGCTTCGCAGAATGGCTATCGATTAACTTTCTGATGTCTACGTCTGGCCGCGTATCCCATGACTGAGCCGCGCGTGTTTCTCTTTGACTTCGTCCGTCTTCCCTCCACGACGCAAAACATCTCAAGTTGCTCGACTGTCATTCATTCAGAATAGCTTAGAGAGTATTGACTTGGTGGTTAACATGGACAGTCTCACGTATCGTTTCCGTCCTAATATCCAGTCCCCCGAGCTCTGTGAGTCATCCAATCCTACTTGATCGTTTGTCTACTGAAAAAATCCCAGAGTCGGTACACGTAAATCCAGTGATGACTAGAGCAATTACCAAAGGAAGCATTGTGCAGGCCTAGTCCGTGCTTCTGTACCCATCTCGCCGACGTCCAGCCTCTCTTCGTCCCTTCTTGGACAGTATGCATCAGAACGAAAGCTTCAACGCACCCATGAGGTCCGTCTCCTGATCCGCACTAACCCAAGGACTTCAGGTATCAAACACAGTTGCTCACGTTGGTATACAATTATGTTTTCCCATGAGGCACATAACCGCCTCAACTCTCACCTACGATGGACGGCAAGCTGGCTTCATTTTTGTATAAATATTCTGCGATGCTCTCGATATATCCTCACCCCAACAGCCCACCTTTCTCAACAAACTCAAACCCTTCTCTTCACCGATATGAAGTTTGGAACTTTTGCTCTTTTGGCGGCACTGGCTTCCCCCTCCCTTGCGGCCACATTCTACAAGAGGCAGAATAGCACGCTCTCTGCGGCTGACACGAGTGAACCTCTAATTTTGTTCTCTTGTATCTTTGTAACTCACTCTTGTGTAGTCTGCCTGCAAAGTGTTGCAGTCGACGAGCCCACGTCCGCACCCTGTATCAACCCTTTTTTAGCCGAAACTCTCGATGAACCAGGTACAGTTCTTAGCCCCATAATGGACTTTCTTCGTCTTACATACACGGTCAGGTATCCTCACTATGTTCACCTGTCTATCGGCCCGCATAAATGTTTTCTCAGCTTTGGGCATCACTGCAAGTATTTTCGCATATATTCCACGCCAAATGAGCTAATGTCGAGAATTTCAGACGAGCTGCCTCGCCGATGTTGTCCAGTCCGGAAACTGCGACTAGTCCAGGAATGTCGTCCCTTGAGTTGAAAGACTTGAGAAGATTGTTATGTACATCGAGGGTGATCGAGCTCCATGATCTTTCCATTTCTATATGTACTAGTACAGCAGTAGTTGTGGAATTCAATCTTTGAAATGACAGTTTTGCTGCATAAGCTGTTAGGGCAAGAGGTAGTATTGCTGGACTTGAGTTGGCCGTTATAACATAACGGCCAAGTGACGAATGGCGTAGCACCGACATTCCAACAGATGAGAAGATTTAAAAGCACAGATGTATAGATAGATGACAAGTAATACAGATACAGAGTAGGAATAATAAATGTAAAGAGACAATGATCATGAACGTTCACCCCTGAGGCGACGAGCAAGAGCGAGATCTTTTGGTTGAATAGTAACACCTGAAGAAACATGAGACAATGATCGAAAGAGATGATGGAGGGAACTGACGTTTGGCATGGATGGCAGCCAAGTTGGTGTCTTCAAACAAGGAGACGAGGTATGCCTCAGCAGACTCCTGGAGAGCCATGACAGCGGACGATTGGAAGCGGAGATCAGTCTATGAGGGCACTCGTCAATGACGCGTCGAGGAAAGAACAAAACGCGATAACATACCTTGAAATCTTGAGCGATTTCACGAACGAGACGTTGGAAGGGGAGCTTCCTGATCAGGAGTTCCGTCGACTTCTGGTATCTTCTGATCTCACGGAGAGCGACAGTTCCGGGCCTGAAACGATGGGGCTTCTTGACACCACCAGTGGATGACTGGGGCATCTTGCGAGCCTGCTTGGTCGCGAGCTGTTTACGAGGGGCCTTGCCACCGGTGGATTTACGAGCGGTTTGCTAATAGTGAAAGATGATTAAGACGAGGAGTAAGACTAAAGAATGTTAGAACATACTTTAGTGCGGGCCATTGGAACTAAGGAAGTGTAGTGGGAGTCTTGGTGAGAACTTGAAGTGAAGTCGAAGTGGGTGGTGAAGTCAAGACGCGACTTGGGCGAACCCTTATACACGTCAAGTCAGTTATCGTGAGAAAATAACATCCATCACGTGCAGAAAGTTTTGCGATGCTACAAATAACACCAAGCAATCGGCTTCAACGGCGAAGCCGAACTCGGACCCCCGAAAGGAAAGTCAAGGAGATATCGGCTTTACTCGTTCTTTATGCCATCAGTGGGCCATCTCGTTCGTTGGACTTTTCTACTGGCGTATGTCTATCAAGTCAAAGAGCGAGCTCAAGGGAGCCTATGTCAATTGCTTGGCCACCCAGAACATCGGAGCCCCTTCTGCCTCAGGAATTTTCTTTGGTTTCGTCCTGGCTACGCTAGCTCTACCATAATACGATTTATCAAGCTTGTATCAAAGTGTGGTTTACGTCTGTTCTTTCATGCTCTTATCCGATCTCAGCAAACTCTTCAATTTTCGCGTCGTCTTTGAACATCTTACTGGGGTGCGACGTGACTGCGATCGTTGTTTTATCTTGCGGCGACTGAGAGACTTGCTCGGACCTGCACGCATCACTGATTTTTGCGTCCTATGGAGATACTACTTGAGAGTACCACTCCTGATAAATGGATCGTCCCTTCCGCGAGGCTGCTACCATGCCCCGTGTCCTCGAAAATATGCGAGCGCAGTTGCTGGTCACAGGGCGGTCGTGATATCGAAGATCGGGAATTGATTCACTCCTGCTGGATGTCGACGGAGCGCAAATGCCAGACTTTACTCTTCTCTTCCATGGCCAACCTGCATGTCCAGTCTTTCGATGTTCGTTGCTTGCTTTCGAGTACAATATAAAATATCAATTTGGCTGAGAACTCGAGCGCTTGCTGCGATGGCATCGATACAGGCATACAGCCAATGCTGTCCAGCTTTGGGCAATCAATGAATTGAACGAAGTGGATGGCCTTCCTTGCGTCTTGGAGAGTCAGAAGAACAAATCGCCGATAACCAGTCGGGACCTTGAGAGATGATGCACCGAATTAAAGGACCACCCAGAGTAATATCACGCGAGGGATGTGCAGGTCGACGACCAACAGTCTCGGAATTTATGATGAAGCGCGTTTAGAGGAGCAAGAGATGGATAGAGCAGTAGAGTATTACAGAATACAAGTACAGGCATCGAATAAAAAGCGGAACAAATCTAAAATGGGTCGCAGCCTATGCTTCGACACCATCCTTCTTGCCCTTCGCCGTTTTACTTGGCAGTAACTCGGAGTGAATGAAAGGCACGACACCACCCTGAGAGATCACGACATGGCCGAGGAGTTTGTTCAACCTGGAACGAGTCAGGATCCTGATCGTGATAAAGGAGGCTGAGAAAGACGCACTCTTCGTCGTTTCGGATGGCAAGCTGCAAGTGACGAGGGACAATACGCTGCTTCTTGTTATCACGGGCAGCATTTCCAGCCAACTCCAGGATCTCAGCGGCAAGATATTCAAGAACAGCAGCAAGGTAAACTGAAGACCGAGTCAGCACGAGAAAAGGGGTAGCCACACGACAAGAACGCACCGGGAGCACCAGCACCTACGCGCTGAGCATAGTTTCCCTTCTTGAGCAGACGATGGATACGACCGACGGGGAACTGCAGACCCGCCTTTGCGGATCGCGAGATGGTCTTGCCAGAGGCGTCACCAGCGGCCTTTCCAGACTTTGATTTTCCACCTTTTCCAGACTAATGAACGTCAGACTTGACTCATACATCACTCGAGGTGGCTTACCATGTTGATTTGATTGTGAGAGAGTGGTGGTGGTGCAGAGTAAGAGGGGAAAGTTGGTGTTGGAGATCGTCAAGTCGCGTCGTGAATTTATAGGCGACGGCTGCGTCACGAGGGTTCCCACGCCTGAAAGTTGATGTTACCGGACAAACACGAGCAAACACCTGACACGGTATAAGGACGCGCGACATGGGACAGATCGGCATCCGTTCACCCTCGCCCCCCAAAGCTTGCCACCTTCACCCACCACCCTCTGTATATCACTAGACATGGCACCCAGTGAGTTCACTTTGCCCGATTTTCCTCGTCTTTTCTAATTGCTTCTAGAACCCGCTTCCACTGCCGGCAAAGCCCCTGCCTCTACTGCCTCTAAGGCGCCAGCAAAGACCACCGAGGGCTCTAAGGCTGCTAAGAAAACTTCGAAGAAGACTGCCCCTGTGGCAGCTGAGGGCGACAAGAAAGCGCGTCGCAAGAAGTCTCGAAAGGAGACTTACTCTTCCTACATCTACAAGGGTATGTGATTTCCCAGGTTATCAAATGACTTGTTCTGACTCCCTCGGCAGTGCTCAAACAAGTGCACCCTGATACTGGTATCTCCAACAAGGCTATGGCTATTCTTAACTCTTTCGTGAACGACATCTTCGAGCGCATTGCCTCCGAAGCCTCCAGTACGTGTTGTCTTTTCCATTCTCGTGTCCTTTCTAAATTGCCTTCAGAACTCGCTTCATACTCCAAGAAGTCGACGATTTCATCACGCGAAATCCAGACATCTGTCCGCCTCATTCTGCCTGGCGAGTTGTCGAAGCACGCTATCTCTGAGGGTACCAAGTCGGTTACCAAGTTTTCGTCCTCTGCGAAGTAGTCGCACCGTACATATCCACGTTGTACTTGTACTCTCTATTAGCCTGTAATTTTATACAACCCGTCAGGGGTTCGTTCAGCTACATTTTCTATTCGAGTTTCCGTCCCCCTTGAAGCGCCCAGCCTTGAACTTTCGTCACGACTCAGAGCCCTTCCGCTTTTGTGAGCGACGGTCTGCTTCGACCTCGTCCCACTGCCCATCATGAGTGATGTTCCTCATCCTACTTCATCTTGGGAACCTATACAAGAGGGGAGGGCGTTCTACAAGTTCGTGTGTATCCTGCCTCTCGTTGCGTCATCTCATTCAGCGTTCCAACTTTCAGAAAATACGAGCTCTACAGCTTGCATTGGAAGGTTGCAGACCTTTCTGAATATATAGTCTCAGGGGCTCGATATGGAGGTCCCCTAGGTCAGTCCAGCGATGCATTCTGAATGAATCGTTTGTCTGACGACCGACTAGCCATGATGAGGGATACCTCAAAGTTGGTGGCTTTGGGGCGATCCACCACGGCATTGACCAAATCTCAAGTTCAAATCTACTCGTCATCTGGGGAAGGACTATTACTATTCAGCGCGCGTACCCTTACATTTGCATCTAAATTCTAGCTAACGTTTCATTAGTGGGATCAAGGGAAGATTATTCGGATGGGATGGACCTTCGACGAACGACTGGTCCTGTTGAACGAGGAAGGCGTTTACCGGCTGTACGATCTACAGGGCGAATACCAGCAGTTCTCATTGGGCCCAGATGCTGCAGAAGCCGGCATTGTCGATGCCAAAATTCATGAGAACGGTCTCGTGGCTCTCACAAGTGATCTCCGACTACTGCACATGAAAGGATGGGATGGAGGGAAACCCTTAGAATTGGCGAATCCTGGTGCGTGGATATCCCATCCGACAAACTAACTGTGCTGAACGCGACCAACAGGACTATCGGAACCGCCTCATTCTTGGTGTGTTATCCCACCCGACTTGACTATATCCCAACACGTGGAAGTCCTGCTATCCACCGCCGAAACTGTCTTCTCTGTCGACACTCTCGAATCACAAGACCAAAGGCTATCTAGGGGCCCGTTCACGTTCCTATCCCCTTCTCCCAATGGGAAATCACTAGCATTGCTCACATTCGCGGGAGTCTTGTGGGTAGTCTCGGCTGATTTCCAGACGAGTTTGGCCGAGTTTGATACCAAAGAGGTCATAGGAGCCGAGGGAAGTGTAAAGCAAGTGGAATGGTGTGGCAACGATGCTGTTTTAGCAAGCTGGGATGGATTATCAGTGCTGGTCGGACCGTACGGGGACTCTCTGAGGTGTCTCCACATTTTATTTCTTCCGAGGAGAGTGGGCTGACAGATACCGCGTGCAGATACTACTATCCTACTCCAACCTTCGCGGTGACCGAACCTGACGGTGTACGCATACATTCCTCCCAAACGGTCGATTTATTACAGAAAGTCCCCTCTTCCTCATTGGCAATATTCAGACCTGGCTCAAGCTCTCCAGCCGCCACCCTCTTCGACGCCTGGGAACATTACACTCGTCGCTCCCCCAAATGCGAAGAGAGTATACGTTCGATAAGACCCGATCTTGCAAGTGCTGTAGACGACTGTATCGATGCGGCTGGAAGAGAATGGGAGCCATATTGGCAGAAACGCCTTCTGAACGTATGCTTTTTGAATTGGTTCTGAACCCTTTTTAATTTGTCTGAAGGCGGCCAAATATGGTAGAGCCTATCTGGATCTCTACAATCCAACAGACTTTGTCAATATGGGCCAAACACTCAAGGTCTTGAATGCTGTTCGGTTTTACGAGATTGGGATCCCGATCACATACACCCAGTGAGCCTGATCACCCATTCGGCAATCAAGCAATCACTTATTGCTCTGTAGATATATACAAGCATCTCCCAGCCATCTAATTTCTCGGCTTCTTTCAAGATCCCTGCATCTACTTGCCCTGCGTGTTTCCGTGTTCTTGGCCTTGAAACCAGACCCTGTTCTTCGTCATTGGGCGTCCGCTAAAATCGCGAAGGGTAAAATTGGAGACGTGTCTCCGGAGGATGAAGATGATGAAATCTGCAGGGCCATTGTCGATAAATTCCAGAAACTGGGCGGTGAGGAGGTGAGTTATGCAGAGGTAGCACGACGAGCCTGGGAAGTTGGGAGGTCAGCCTTAGCCATCAAGGTGAGACATACGCCTTTCATAAATGACATCAACTAAGCCTTGCCAGCTTCTTGATCACGAATCGCAAGCAGCACAGCAAGTTCCTTTATTGCTTGCAATGAAGGAGGACAATATGGCACTTGAGAAAGCCGTCGATAGCGGAGACACTGATCTTGGTACGTCTTCACATCCACGTGTATCCGTTAGTCCCCGCCTGATTTGATCCGACACCAGTATATCACGTTCTACTGCACTTATACAAGCGAATGCCACTTGGGGCATTCTTCAAACTCATCGAAGAAGGAGGGACAAAGCTCATCCCCGCGTCGAAATTGCTGCAAGTATATGCGCGAGAGCAGGATCGTGATCTCTTGCGGGATTTCTACTACTCAGATGATCGAAGATTAGAGAGCGCGGTTCTTGCCTTCGAGGAGTCAAGTCGGATGACAGTACGGTTCTATATCACTATTGGTTGCGTTCACCATATTGATCGTAACATCAGGACCCTGGATCAAGGATTACTGGTGTGACGGCTGCTCAAAAATTCTTCAGCGAAGATAAAGAAAGAGCTTTCGAAGCCAAGATGGTCGATGAACAAAACAAACTACTAGTGTTCCAGCAGCAACTTGAGAAAGAAACTGATGGTCAGATCAAGTTCTTTGGACTTAGTGTCAACGAGACCATCAAGGTTTGCCTGCTGAATGGTATGGCCAAACGGGCCGAGAAGATCAGAGCAGATTTCAAAGTGCCAGATAAACGGTCAGTAGGTTGTGCCTTGGGTGAAGCAATTATTAATATTCAATTCTTAGCTTCTGGTATACTAAACTGCATGCGTTGACTCGAATGCGCGACTTCGAAGGGTTAGATGCATTTGCGAAGTCTAGGCGCAGTCCTATTGGTTATGAAGCTTTTGTTCGACATCTCATTGAAAAAGGGCATCAGAAGGAGGCAGTGAACTTTGTTGCTCGATGTGATTCTAAGAAGCGGGTTGATCTGTACGTTGAATGCGGCGATTGGAGGATGGCTGGGAGAGAATGTAAAGAAAGAGGAGATCGTGCCAAGTTGGAGTGAGTGCGACCCTTCATGCCATTCAAAATCTAATCCAATTTGAATAGGCAACTTCGTGCAACATGTACTAATACTCTGATGCTTCGTGAACTGGATCAGATCGCAGCGTCGATGAATTAATCTATACCCATTATACCTCGGTTAATGAAAATCAAACTAAGCCTCATCAGACTTGACATCCATTCTTGTCTCAACACGCGCAAGCTTCACAGATGGTCTAGCATCCTCGTCATCACCGGCTATCGACTCCCCATCCTCGTCAAATGAATACGGCAGCGGCACTTCTCTAGTGACTCGATATTGATCAGTATTACCGATGTGTTCGTTCTCGAGACGGACTGTCCAATGACTTGTCAGATTGAGCGGCTTGAATAAATGCTGACATTGCTCACAGAAGTTCCACTGGACACGTCTTAACAGTTCGAGAGATCCTCCGATGAAAGTTCGCAGTGGAGTCGATAAGCCTTGTCTCGGAGTGTAAATGATCCAAATGAATCGAATGCAAACATTCGAAACCTGATGTGTATAAGCTAGGGCTCTACAGTTTATCAATCATATCTCACAATCGCGAAATAATACGCCTGTTCTTCGAGTCAGGGGAGGTATGTGACAAATGCGAACCTGACATACCGGAATCCAGTGGGTATAGAGGATATCTTTGCGCAAAAATGGGTATGGTGCATTTGTCTGCAAGACTGACCAATCCATTGTCAGGTCCTGCCAAAGTAATGTAAGAAACACTCCATCATATGCACGAACAGTATTCAATTACCCAGGCACTGGTGTACGTCGACATTATGGTGCCGAATATGACCATTAGTCCAAAGCTCCAGTCATATACAATACCTTGCTATTCTCAGCAATAGGACGAAATCACGGAACTGGGTCCAGCATACCTCTGTGTCTCCAGTGATAGTAAGCAATATAGAAGACGATGCTGGATAAGTATTTGCCGGCCTGTTAGCGTCAGCAGGGTGGCATCCCGATTTGAACCAAGCGACTCACATTGATCAGATGTGTGATCAACTTGGAATCATAATAACGTTTGATACTCTGGACCAATCGGACCAGTGAGGGCACTGCACTGAGTGTACAAGGGATGGCCCAGTGTACACCGCCGGCACTACAGGTGACCCAGGGATCGCGAAAGTGGGTGATGTAGGCACAACTCATAAAGTAAAGATTCGATAGGACATAGGCCATACTGCAAAACTGATCGCTGCAAAACGGTTAAGTGAAATGGTATGTACAAGATGCTGGTCGGCCGCACCCCATCCAGAAATCTGTAAACTGACTCCCTAGTTAAGGAAAAGCAGCAAACTAGGTGAAGTCTGCGTACCTCCACTCTTTGCATGCCGGAGACAAACAATTTGGCAACATTCTTTAAAAGCCACCATCGGCTTTCGCGATAGAGAATTGGGAGAGGGTTGCCCATAACGACGGCTACAAAACCCAACCAGATCACCGGCCACCACCTCGGCGCAACTGATATCCGTCCTGTCGGGGAGAAGGACAGCCAGAACGCATACACGAGCGTGCTGAGGAGGAAGGACGGGAGCTACCAACAATCCGGTTCAATGCAATCCAGGGTAAGTGAGATAAAGGAATCACCTCAAGATATTGCCTCGTATCGATTGCAGTCCGCACATCCAGCTCTGCCGAAACATATTAATTTGAGCTTCTCCTTTGGGAAGAGAACAGGTACGCACCAAAGATGAAGACCCAATTTATCCGGCTCTTCCGCCACACGTGTAGATTTATGCCGACGAGAACGGCAAATATACACGGTAAAAGTAGAATCCCATATATTTGGATCAGTGCGGTCCACTCGGGAATCGCTTCGCGAGTTTCTGGTTGAAAGCTGTGATATATTGCGGAAACAAAGGCAGGCAGGGCGACACCAAGGAATAGGCCTGTGCGGAAAGTGCTGGCGTGATGTGATCGAATCCGATAGGCAACCCTGAGTCTATCGCGAGCTTTTTTGAAGTCGCCGTTTTCTGAGCAAGAACGTAAATCGACGGCAGGATAAGCTGAGAAAATTTGGCGGACCAAAACGTGATGCATAAGCCTCCTCTACCTCTTTAAGCATGGTTTCAACAACGGTTTCAGAGGCGAAGGTCTGCTTTTCGATCTAAACGCGCGTGCTTAGTGGCGGGCAAGAGCAGACAGAAATGCCACCGACAACTTCATGCATATACAGCTTCTGCACGGGCATCTGCAAAACCATAGGGTCATTTATTACCCAATTCTCATACCACGGCCACGTACCTGAGTTCGTTTTTCAAATTTCTTGAGTGCTTTTCTGAAGCCAGAGAGATTCAAAATCTACAAAGATGTCAACGTGGCATTTCGCATTATTGCAACGAACTTACTCGATAGTTCTTCAGCAATTCTAAGCCTCTGCAAAACGCTAGAGGTCAATGATTGAAGACTGAGTCCAGGGAATGTTTTACCGATAGAATTCCCGAAGTGCTTGTTTCAACTTTTTCTTAGCGTGCTGATATTCGTCCGGATCAAGGTCTTCATGCCCACCACCTACGATGCTAGACCGAGGTGAGCCAGGTTCCAGCTCTTCTCCTATCTCCTGCAATTTCCCTTTTCCTTTGGACTTTATGTGCAGTACGTGTTCCCGAAGATGGCGGCTTACGCCAATCGATTCCATCGCTTTCGTTGCGACTCGAGTCAAGCGGGTTTCTACTCGAGTTTCCTGGGATGCTAGTGAGCATCCAAATTTGGGGGATCAGGGAAAGCAACGAACATGAAAGAGACGCCTATGATCTTGCAGTTCGCGTAGTTGTTCTTGAAGAACACTCCACCTGTGAGAGTGTAAGCGCATAGGCATGGCACATTTTTGAGTAACTGGGCACACTGGATTTTGGCCTCCTTTTCCCGCTCAATGTAGAATTTCTCCACCTTCTCAAGTTCATGGTTCAGATAGTCGAAATACTCTCGTTCCAATGGCCTCAAAGAGGCCATGAGCACCTCTACATTCTCAGGTTCTTTCCGTGAACTCCGCAAAGCTGGGGGAATAGTTAGCAACTTCGGGAAGGACGAGGAAGATTCTTACATGGCGATCCGGTCACTCTCCTCCTGAACGTCGTGAAAATGCGTGTCGAGATGGGACTTCCGTGTGCGCCAGATTGACTGGGTTGAAAGTTAGACTTTGTCCGCTCGACGCCTGTTGTTCGACCAATCTGTGAAACGAAAAATCAGAGAAATATGTTTCATAACAAGGGTCACCTACAGAATCATCATTATCCGGTTCTATCGAAGCTCTTGTGGCAGATTCCGGAAGTTCCTGCGCTGGCGGAGGCAGGAAGAATCCTGACGGAGATTTGCCAGAGTCTGGGTCAAGAGGAGGGGTGCGTCCTAGACTACCGTAGCCAGGGCTTCTACTCGGCACTTGCTTCAAAGTTGGAGGACAAGTGGATATGACAGGAGTGGATGCGGAGGCTTTCAGCGTCGGTTTTGGTGTCGACTGGCTCGCCGGGGCGCTATGAGAATGTCCATCATCCGGATTTTGCGAAGCTTGGACAGCCTTTATCTTCTTTTTCAGTCCCTTGTAATCGCTGACCGTAAAGTAAAACCGGGGTTGATCTGGATTGAAGTCAGGACGTACATGTAAGCCCGCTTCCACTCTGGTGTCTGTTTCGAGATCAGCACGAATCTGCTCCAGCGAATGATGATCCGACCTGCGTATCCTGTAGATACCTTGGGAAGGATCAGTTTTTGTCTTTGAGCACGTCCATGATCACGATACTCACTGTCCGAATTTCATTGAATATCTTTCTCGCTCAGGCTCGCGGTCGACTCAAGACAAGCGCCGGATACTTCGGCTCGGAGTATCAAAGCGTTCCGCACATGATGTCAGTGACGCTATTGTGCTATATGTTCCATCTCTTTCACAGACGCTCGGAAAGCTAGTCTTGATGTCCCAACCATCTCTACGACAGTTCAAGGCATTGTGTTTCGATTGCTATGGCACTCTCATTGTAAGTTTCTCGGCGAACGGCACATCTCGGAATTCTCGGCCCAACTGAAGGCAACCTCTAGGACTGGGAGGAGGGTATATGGCAAGGCATCCAGCCTCTTTTAACCAAGGCGGGAGCCTCCTGGACGAAGAATGAGGCGTTGGTGGCATTCAACAGTGTTGAAAAGGATATCCAGGTCCAACGTCCAGCAACTCTATATTCCCACCTATTGGCCCTAGTGTACGAAGCCTTAGCAGAGCGTCTGGAGGTACAAATAGATCCGTCGGAGAGCGTCGCTTTTGGTCAACCTATTATCTAGCATTCTTCTCCCACTAACTTTGCCCTTAGGCCAATCTATCCGATCATGGCAGCCATTCCCAGATACGATCCAAGCTCTCGAACGCCTTTCTAAACATTACTGCTTAGTGGTCCTATCCAACGTCGATCGTGAATCATTTGATTCAACCAAAGCCATCCTGGAGCACGGATTCAAATTCAACCGAATCCTCACAGCTCAAGATATCGGAACCTACAAACCCGATATTGCAAATTTTCAGTACATGCTGAAGACTGTCAAGAACGACTTTGGCATTGGACCTGATCAAGTCCTCGTCACTGCAAATAGCCTCTTCCACGACCATAAGCCCGCCAACGCGCTGGGTTTGTCGTCTGCATGGATTGTGCGACATGATTCAGGCATGACCGCAGCCGACGCGACATATACCTACCAATTCACTACCTTGGGCGAGATGGCCGAAGCGGTAGACAGGGAGAGGGAAATCAACCCATGAATGAGCAGGTCGACGTAGTATTCGCGTCAGTAGCAATGACAAAAACAAAATAATAATTAGTGAGTAAATGGTATCAGTGAGTTGGTAAAAGGGGGGCTACAATGAAAGAATGGCATGCATATCAGTACAGTGTTGAACATTGATGTCACAAGGGTATTCGGGTATGATGCTGAGAGAAAGATGGTCCTGATGATCCTACAATAGAGTTGTCAAATAACCAGGAGAAAAGATCAGAGAAGGAATATTAAGTGGTCTCAGAGATCAGCGGGTCAGAAGTTATGGTCACGGGCACACGGGCCATTAGATGATCTGAATCATATTTGATCTCGACCTCAAGATCATACTGGGAATAAAGTAAGAAAATCAGGCAGGTGCTGGATGTCAGAGGACATACCTCAACCGTCAATCCTGGCCAATCGATACTGAAGAGCATGCCGCCATCAAGCTTCAGTCTACCCCTTACCACACCCTCCGGCTGGCCAGGCTTGAGCTCCATAACCTCTCCTTCATCAGCTCTCTCCGACTCCTGACTCCTAACAGATGATCGTCGAGAATGTCGGTTACTCTTACTCTTCCTTCGTTCTCTCTTCTTATCTTTCAAGGCAGGATTCTTGTCAAATCCCACCATCACATCGAACATGACCTTCCGACTTTCTCGGATGATAGCTTCGACAGGTAAAAGAGGGAGCTGCTTCTCCGCTTCCACGTATTTCGGGCGCTCCGCTATGGGCTCGGGTGGATCAGACATTGCGCGTTGTCGACGAGAAAGAATTGGAGTGGCAACGCGCTGCAGAAAAGTCTGGGTTCGCGCGCGTGCGGGTCGTTGTATGATAGGTGGAGGATCGGCAGGTGTAGAAAGAGGCGGTGACGGTGTACATGGTGTATTCCGGGAGGGATCGAAAGTGATATGTCTGACGAGCGATACACTGATCGTGGCTTCTCGTCGAATATCAGACGCGAGGAAGCCATACATAGGTTTCGTAGCGAACACGATCCAGAAAGGAAGGTTTCCAGTTCGTGGATATGAACAGGGATGAGGTATGGTAACCTTCGAAGAATAAGCCAAATGTATTGATTGTGTGAGACGCGAAGGACGTACCACACAGCCAAAAGGGACTTTTCGCTCAGCGTCCACCGGTTCCAGTGTGATATCTGCCCACTCTCCGGTCGTTGGGGTTTCCTGAGGTGGAAAATCCGCTGGTAAATCATCTTGAACAGGTTGATACAGAAAAGGAGCTCCGAGTCTGCAAATCATCAGTCGTTATAACGCTTAGCATGCTAGACTTGCTTACTCTCGCGTCAGCTCGGGTTGTTCTTCCGAATGCCACGTCGCCACTACTTTGAATGACACTTCGGCATTCTCAGCATAAGCTCTTGCGCGTATTCCATGGCCCGTGACAAGGCTCGACGATGAGAAACTTGGCGGCATTTGTTTGTCAGAAGTTGTAGGAAGGGGGAATGAAAAGCTGTGTTCCTGCCACGTCGATGGTTCAACTTTCACTAGAGAGTCTACGACAGGAGTTGATTTGGTCTTGTGAAACGTCCCAAAACGTCGAGGAATTTTTTCAAGGATGATTGCTTTCCGTAACCTTGCACCAAATGATTCGCGGGGAGGGGAGTGCTCGCGAGGAGATAAAATGACGGAACGTTTGGGCTCTCTGGGATATACTGCGATACCCATCGAACCAAAAAAGAAGGTATGGACATGTCGCAAAGGCTGCGGTAGGTCAGGATCTTCAGGTTTTGGCAAGTGGGGTGATATGAGAGTGAAGGTGCCTTCGATCTGGAAGGATGTCGCGTCTTAAATTCGAAGATAGACGATTTGAGGAACTGACAGATATGACAAGTCGCCCTTTGACTTTGCAAAGTCCTGGTCCTAGGGAAACCATGCCTCCAACAAGATCGTTAGGTCCGAACACAGGAATGTCCATAGTTTCATCGCCATTCTCATCCTCAAATATCCACGCATCGGGGCATCGAATAACAATCAATATATCGTCCGATCTTCAGTCAAGAACATTGTCAGGGCATCAATAGAAGAAGCTGTTAGGAAAGAGTAGTACCGGAAGACCGATTCATGAAGGTAAACAGGTGCATCATATAGAGGAGTTCCTGCAGGCCGAGGCGAGGCTGCGCTTCCGTCAGAAGTAAATCGTTCTATCAGTCGACCATTTCGCTGCACGGAATCCATGAACAATTGAAATAATGAGACCCTGAAGAACTCTGAGAGGCAGCGAGCACTGCCAGTGCCAGTGGGCCAGCCGGTCGGTTATCGGAACTGAACACGGCAAACAATCACATCACCAGGCACGTGTTGAGCAAACTCGCCAACAAAACTGAATCAGTTGTCTCTGGCTACGATGTATCACAGCTAGGCAGCTTCAGATCTCGATTTATCAAAGACACGCTTGAAGGTGCTTGAAGGGGTTAGAACATCTTTTCTCGTGTTACGGTGTTGGTACTGAATACCGTTCCGTATTTGGTGTTCAACTTCGGCCAATAAAGGTAATACGACATATCACTACTCGACGCGATCGTCTGTATGGAAATTGAACTACAGCAGACGTTGGTGATCGATGAAGCTCATGTTATAATCTTCGGTTCACCCAAAAAATCATCGAGAATCATTTCAAAACTTTGGAACATGTTTACAAGCATACACAGTCTTCAAATTTTCAGAACTATTTTCTTCGAATTACTATCACGAACACGATTGTCACCTGCTCTTAAAAATTCCTTCGACTCAACTTCTTGCAATAGACCTGCATCAGGCTCGCGAGAGGACAGCTTAAGCCGTGACCGTCGGAACGCAATCTTCCTATATACGATAGAATATTGTTAGGTCGTTTGCAAGGAGTGAGGATGTGGGAACTTACAATCGCAGAGGCGAGTGTGGTGATGTCAGTAGTACTCACACTGGGAAGGGCGCCGGCAAGACATGTCGTCAAGGTTGCGGCATCTGCGATAAATGTGTCAGATCTTCATGTGATGCTATATGAGGGTCTCAAGTAATGTCTTACCTGCATCTCCAATGAAGTCGAAAACGCAACCTATGGCGGCTGTCGAACCCAACAGCGTGCTCAGAAGGTCGGTGCCAGTGAGAGCAGTTGTAAGGCATCCTATGACAGCTTTGATGTCGGATGAGTATATGTTCTTGATTTGATTTCAAAGGAAAGAGTCGAACTCACTGAATGGATCGATTTGTCTCTCTATTACTGCCGCAAAGGTGGTGGAAGCAAGAAGGGTAGAGATTGCGAGGCTGGTGAATTTCATGTTTGTTGGCGAAGGCTGAGCTGGTTCAAGTGATTCAGATCGTTGGATGCGATGGAGAGCAGTCTGTAAACGAAGGGGTATTTATACCCGTAGGAGAGCTTCAGTGTGGTACGCTTTGTAGGCGATGAGAACAGTGGATGCCGTGCACGACCTGCAACGCTCAAGTCGTGCCCTGGGAACCCTTGAACTAGTGTATTTCGAGAACGATGTTGCATCCATGAGTGGAGTGGGAGCCATCGCAATTGAATGTGACATGTCAATCGAGCGAATGAATCAAAATGCTCTACGGCAAGAATTATCTTGAAGGGGAAGAGTCGATCGATGTCCGGAAGGAGTTGCTGCATCTAAAGGTATAGGCGGTGAGAGATGTACTCACGGGACGTGAAGGAGAGGATGTATACAGACTCATGACGTAGACCTCGGGTTCTCGTGATGGATGGCAGCTCAGAACGGGATAGCGCAAGGTTTGACGTTTGGGAGAAGGCTGACATGCACATCAGTGATGCTAAGAACACGATGGTCCACTTTTGTATGTTGTGATTTGTGTTTCTATGGGTTTTATCGTCCATAGCATGTTTTCCTCGATGAATGGCATTTATTCTGGCAATATTGCGAGGGGCGATGAGTGAGTTCGTCGAATTTTCGGTTTATTTCCTTTTTTCAAGACCTTCAGCCCTCTGTAACGGTTCTTGGAAAATTGTCATAGCTGGGAGGTGACCAAACAGACTGACGTACCATAGAATCTGCCCTGAGAGTGAGCGGTGACCCTTTACGTTGCTCAAGCCTGGTTGAATGATCCACGGTGGAGCAAAACCAGGGAAGTTGTTTTATCCCATTCTCCCTTGACTGTGCCAGAACATTCGTATCTAACCATCCCAGGACTAGATCTGTCTTCGGTAACCAGCGCTAGTTGTTCGACCAGACGTTACTGAAATGATTTCGACTTACCGGCTGGTCAAAAACTCTTGACTTCCGATTCTTTCGTGCAACGCACTCGAAATATGCATAGGGATAACACCGAAACTACAGTCCATGACCCTTGAATCTTGATCTACCGCCGTCGAATGATCTGTAGGAGCTATAGTAAGTTGATCAGACATATCACTGCCAAGATTTCAGGTTAGCACGTGCTGCATGGAATTCTTATTCGTTGCATCCCATCCCTATCATGAGATAGGAAAGGGGAAGGTACTCGATCTACCTTCAGCCAGGCTTGACGTCAGTGGTACAACTTGAGTTTCCGGATTCCCATATCCATGAGACATTAGTGAAGGAACCATACTCTGATCCTGGAGAGATGCACTACGCCGGAAGAACTCGAAGCTGACAGCAACGGCCTTACCATGGGGTATGCTCAGTTTCTATTACAGACCGTGGAAGAACCCGCGTGCTTGTGATTTGAGATTTTATCTCTTTCTAATTCAGGGGTACTCACATCACCATGCATCGGGCTGCCCGTACCGTGTGTGTTGAGAGCTGTGAAACTGAATGACCAGAAACTCATCGCGTACTAGGCATCGTAACCGTCTGGTTCATTTGTTTGAGTTGATGATAAACTGAATGCTCCTTGTTGAGCCTCATTAGACCGCCGAGAGCATAACTTACCTACATGTTCTTCGTGTTTAATTCTCAATAGACTCCGTTACCCTGGCAAGAGACCTTCTTCCCGGGAGAGATCGATGCTAATTCATGATGGACCTGGAGATTTGGATTCGTAACAATGACTGTCTGTGGCTTCTTCGTCACATGGTCTGTGAAACCAAGAGCGGTACTCAGTCAACAAATCGCAGAAACGTGTAAAGCAGTGGTGCTTTTGAGACTCCGATTGGCTAACCGGCCGTGCGCCTATGCCGCCCAGTAAGGAGTTCGTCGCTTTCGTCGCTTTCGTGATGTGATCACCCCAGCCCTTACCGCGAGAGGACCCTCAGCTATCATCAGAACGTTCGGCGCCCCGGAAATTCATTGGAAAGCGATCTGGAGTCAGGTAGATGGTCAAACCTACGTGTTTTGGACTGGCTGACGACTGCGCGCTACCATCCCTTCAACTCGTACATTCTGTCTTTCCAACTTGCTTGAAAGAAATTCATCTAGCGAGCGGTCGAGCCTCCGTAATTGCACAGGGCAATAGCTTGCCAGACATCCTCTTTGGGGTGATACGTACGTTTTTTGCTTGACGGGCGGCTAGTCTTGTGCCTGAATCCAACCTTTACCCGCGCCGGAACGTCATCTTCGGCATGTTCATAAGACGAGAAGACTCAGAAGTTGACTGCATGGGGCACCGCCAGGTTTCTTCCCCTATTGCTGCAATACAATGCTTGTGCCTTCTGGAACACTGACTTGAATTCGATCGTATGCTGCCTTTAGCATTGGGTGTCTCCGCTTTGTTTCTCCGTTCCTCCAGCCACTGGCCGTTATGCATATTCTCTCCCCACTGGAAGATGCGACGAAGTTGTCCTTGAGTTCTTCCAAATACTATTTTCGTAGGATTTACCGCTCGTTGTGTTTGTCCCCGGTCGTCTCCAGACAGAACAGCTTAAGGAACGTTTGCTAGGCTTCCCGATGGTTCCGGTTCAAAAGGGTGCCGGTTTGATAGCCTTAATTACAAGGAGATGTCTCATGGGCAAAATACCCTTAGGGCCAGGAACCTAGTATTCAATCTCATCTCTGGTTTAGTGTCACTACTCACTCCGTGGGCACCTGACAAGAGGTGTGAAAGCGCTCGAGTCATAGCAGCTTTCTCTCAGGCAACCTCTACAGCGACGTCATGGTTTTTGTTTATACTTTCACCCCTGTGCTAATGGCCGGTTGTTGCACTCCTTGTGCCTATGGCTTTGTTTGGTCTGCTGTCAAGCTGAAAGTACCACTATTCTCTCCAACGAGAAGTCACTGTTTGATCCCGTGTCCACGTAATTGATGAGCGCTATTCAAAGCCCGCCGCTGGCCTTTTCACATCTCATTTCACGCTTCTGACCCGCGGATGCCGAAGAAGTTTGTGGAGATGTGACAAAATTGGAGCTCGGTAATCTCAGGGCATCACTCGCTGACTGGCGGCGTGCGCTTTCGTTGTGCATACTTTCAATCGGGGCTTCCGGGCTCTTCACCAGTCGAACTTCGCACTTCCCGTCGAACGCAAGGGACCTCAGCAGTGACATGCACGTTTGTCAAGACCGCCACTCCAGCAGCTCACCTCTCAGTGCATAGGCTCTGAGGTCTTCTCGAGCTGAGAGACTCTTTGTAACTTTCCTTCAATTTTGCCCGCACGTTCCTTCCACACCTCGAAATTCAGGTATACAAAATCACCCCCGAGCACTGCGGTGCCAACCCTCTTCTAGTGTCCACACATGACCGTCCCGATACCACGTTTGAACAGACCCACTTCTCATGCACGGTGGACCTCTTGTTGCGTTGACAGGAGACGCCTCACATAGGCGAGGCTCCACTCCCTCTTTTTTTCTGATACCTAATGCATCTTAGTACCTAAGCTAGCTCGTTCAAACTTTCGTCGTCACAGGATACGATGCAGCGTGCTCGAGTAGAGCATTGGAACAGGCCTTTGAAGTTGGAGCGCCGTTGCTCTGGAGTGCATATAAATATTCGACTCTGGGTCGTTGGTTTCCCCCCCGTCCTCCAACTCTCAAATCCTTGTACGCTAAGCTCTATCAACAAAGTCATGAAACTCACTACCTTTGTCCTCTCTGCGCTTTTGGCCTCCACTGCTGCGGCAGCCTGGGTCAAGAGGCAATCCATCACCATCACGCAGAGTGAAATCGGTACGTGTCTTTTCTGCCTCTTTGTGATTTTTCATCCTCATATTCTCCCAGATTGCGTGCAAGCCGCTGAGACACAAGAGACCGGAAATGATAGCTGTACTGCAGGCCTCGAGCCCGGAACGGTCACTGACGCTCGTACGTCCTTCTCTTGGTCCTGTCATTCAAATCTCATTAATTCGTTTTTCCTTCAGAGCTTGAAGCTATTAACTCTTGTCTCCTTGCTAAAGGAGTTTCGCAGAGCGAGATCGATGCTGTCGTTGTAGGTGTCCATTGTCAGCTAACAGTTTGTGGACTGAATTTGCATCCTATAGCTTGAATGCGACCCCGGAGCTATTTTCGATTTCTGAGAAGCAATGACAATTTTGTCGGTGCATGCTCGAACTGGGAGTTGTGACAGAAATTTTAGTGTATGTTTTAAGAGTTGTCATGTAAACGAAATGAATATGCCTTGCAATACATTTTACCTTTCCAATTCTGGATTCTCAGATCAAGGCTACGCCGAAGCACGGCCGTGTATAACTTGATGCTATGATGCGTGACTTGGAAGCGAGCTGAACACGCTCTAAAAATGTCTCTGTACCGAAGAGTTCTGGTCTTCAGGTCCTAAAGAGGAAACTCAACGGGCGTCTATCTTCGAGAAGAAAGCTCAGTGGCATTGGAAATCTTTATGCAGTTCGGAAGCACATTTGTGCAAATTTGACGAGCAGAATTAAGGCTCCACATGCGGTCTTTGAAGCAGAAAGAAGTCATGAAGGCTCATTTAATGACCTCTTTTGAGGACGGCGCCTGTCGTTTCCCACGGCCCGAGTGGCCTAGTAGCAAAAAACGCAGCCAATCTTTCATAAAATTAACAACGACCGCAAACCACTGGGATCGGATAGAGCTGCTCGCCCAAGGTAGAGATATTTCATATCCGCCCGATCGGACGACATGTATGAATGTGGCCAAAATCTTGGGTAGCTCCGGGCCTCCGAAGCTATGGAGAGATTGCTCAATGAAGCTGGCATTGACTCGCAGCACTCCCGGTCATATCGAGCCCACGGTTCTAATCACTCTTTCGCTGAGTTCCTTTCCCGGAAGCCAAAGTGCTTTGTCATCTGCCGATCTGACGCACTTGTGAACCCGGGTTCGAAAGCCTATATCGTTATCGATGGTAGCATAGCGTCGTTAACGATACCCCCCGTCCCGTTCCCCTCGAGTCTTCCTGACATATATCGATGACCATCTCGTACAATGACAATCTTGATGATTGGAGGACTATGGATGGTTCAAGAAATGATACATTTACAGACGACATGCAGGCTCGGAGCACAACGATAGGATACAACACGACTGTATCTCAAAGAGAGACGAACTCAGAGAAATGCCGACGAAATTGAATGGCACGGAGCACGCATCAAGCAGAACGGGAAGAAAAGCACAACCCTAAGTCGAAGAATGAAGCCCTTCATGAGCTCACAACGATGAAGAAACATACTAAGGAGTAGGGGCAACTAGAGCAGCACCTGCACAAGCCGCTTGGCATGTCCCATAACCAACGTTGCAGGCTATGATGGCAGGAGGAGCAGCAACTCCGAGGGTAGCGCCCCAGACGAAACCGGCAGCACTATAGCATGCCATGACGAGGCTAGCACATCCTGCGTAGGAGAACGCATGCGATGGGTGAGCGCTCTTGAACAGCGAGTAGAAGTCACTAGTACGAACCAGCTTGACAAGCTGCATACGCAAGAGGTCCAGCAGCGACGCCAGATCCTGTCATGGCGGGAACGAGGGCGACGAGAGCGATGAAAGGCAGACGCATTCTTGAACGAATTGATTGAAAAGAGCTGAATCACCCAGATGATGGTGGTTGAGAAGAAAGAGAGATTCGGTACCCTTAACCCTTTATACTTTTTGTCATGGCGCTCAGTGGGTCCGCCGCTCATATGAACATCGTTCGCACGACTCAATGGCAACAGTGCTCTTCAATTGCCGTAGGGTTACAAGGACACCAGCACAAGATCTTGAAGAGCTCAAATACATAAGACTGGTAATCTTATGCGTTTCAGCCCAGAGGATAGAACTCCAACATAACAACAAATGAAATCATCATTCGAATGTATATGACAGGAAATGACACAACTGAGTGGTGATTTATAATCGATATACTCGGCCGTGAGGCATTCAATAAGGAGCGGCGGCAGCTTGGCACTGCAAAAAGAATCAGAATACACGTATAGGATGGATGAAGCAATATTCATACGGCTTTTAGCTGTTCAAGGTAATATGAACACGACTGGAAATCGGCAACCTCAAGACATTTGGTAAAGTCTAGGAACACAATCATAAGTAACATGAGTTGGAAATAGGAACAGGCATACCTTTGGCCTGGACTTCGCATGCACCGGCCTGGGCTGCCTGGCGGACAGGAGCCGCCTGAGCGGCTTGGGCAAGTTGATCAGGCTGAGGAGCAGCTTCTGATCTACCGCCCCCGAAAAGCATCGACGAAATGCCGTGACCAATTGTCGAACCAACAGCGACGGAACCAGCAGTCGCAGCCATCTGAGCGAGCATGCCGGGCTGGCTTCCTTGCGTCGTCGTTACTGGGGCGGTGGGAGCTGGAGGTGCGCGACCATATGTAGAGGGAGCTGCAGCGGTCGAAGCTGAACGGGTCTGCACTGGGGCGGCTTGGGACGGGTTCAGACACTCGTTCAAGCTTTTCCAGCTCGCTGTGGGAACTCACCTCTGGGAGCTGCTGCCGCTGGGCGGGATTGACGGGAGGAACGCTGGATCGAATGTGAGGCAATAGGTCATTGGAAAGCTGGGACTAGTAACTCACAGGCATAGTCGAGTTAAAAGTTAAGTTAGTGAGGACGCGTAGCAGTGAAGCCGGTCAAAGGCAAGGAAAAGTGCCGTCCGAGTCGGAGTTTTGAATTCGCTTTGTCATCCGTTTCCGCAAACTCTCGAACACTGCCGAATCTTCTGCACTCGCTCGGTGAGTCGGTGTACTCAATCTAATCAACGAATTCGATCGGCCGGCTTACATGCAGCCCGATAAATAAATACAGTGAAAATACGAACATAAATCCGGGAGCTTTCGCTGTACCAGTTCACTCAGGAGTCAGGAGAGCCTTACTGGTTCGGGCCAACAATCCTGCCGCCGAGACTCGGTGGCCAAGTTCCCTGAGCCAAGACTCCATTGCGAGTAAAGGACTCTGACATCGTATGCAACAAGCACGGCATGAAAAGGGCCGGCTATTCCTGTCCATGAGCAAACCTGGTTTATTCAAAGAGCTGTGACTCTCCTTCCCTCGGAGGTGCATCAGATCTACAGTGCATTAATCACAGGCTCGCTTGTCCTTGTCTTATGATTGAATTCTAGAGCCGAGTCCTGCAGGCCTGGTGGCCTGGTGGCCGGAGATGATACGAAGCTTGCAAGACGCAACGAATGGGACATAGACTCGGATGACAAGCTCATCATTTGGTTACAGCAAGTTGGGAAAGAGGAGGATATGATTTCGTCAATCAAACGTGTTTTCGACCAGCTGCTTTGAGTTGAGGCAGAGGTCAAAGTTCAGCATCCAATTGGAGTTCGGTGCAAGTCCGACTACCGAGCTCAAGGAGTAGTATCAAGTAGAGTGATGAAACAACAGAGGGCACATCTGACAGTTCGAACAGCTGCGAGGAGAAGCCCCGTGGCAGTGGAACTGACCAGGAGCGAAGATTACCACAAGACGTTCATCGAGAGCGAGCGAGCAAGTTCCAGTGTCTCGACTGGGAGAGCGACGACAGTTCAGCGCGGACTTGGATAGAGACTCTCTGACCGCATTCAGCAACGATAGATGGTTTGAGAACCTGCGTTCCGAATTCTTATTTGGTTTTCGCGTACGTATTCCTCAACACCTTGATGACGTACTGGTCCAATTCCATGTCGATAGTTCGAATGGCCGGCGGGCCCTGAGTCCTACATTACCACGGGAGGCAGTGGTGACACCGACTATGCGATGAAAGGACGAGCGAGATCTCCGGAAGGTTGGTAAATTGGTTAAGTCACCCAGCGGGCCAGCGGCCAGGTTAACGATATGGCCTCAAGAGGTACAGACCTCTAAAGACATAGGAAGCGCCGGATATACCAAGCCAGATACATGTTCTCCGGATTCGTGAAGCTGCACGGCGATGCACGAACTGAAAATGACAGTCTTGAGTCAAATTCTGACTTGATAGATGTCAAAGACTTCAAGGTTGCAGTTAGGCGCTCGGCGCTTGCCGTTTTGGGTCCTACTCCGATCTGCCTTGACTGAGCACGCACTCGCCAGTGTCTCAGTGTCATTCCCACTCTTCAGTATCTCGGTTGACGCAAGAATCATCATCATTTCACTATGAGCGACGAAGAAAGTGATAACTCCCTCGATCTTATCGACGAAGCCTACGAGGACGCGCTACTCGACGTCCACGACATTTCTGTCCTCCTCAATTACGAACGCGGGGCCACAGAACCCAGATTCAGGCACGCGAAGCTGCGTGAAGTCGTGACGGCAGGAACTTTCAGAACTATTCTGCTTCAGACGTCCATTTGGGATGAAGCAAAAGCACCCAGGACAGGGTTTGTTTTTGAGAAACCGCGTTTCAAACGCAACGCGAAGGAGAATGACGAACCAGATTTACCTTCGAATATGCTGCCACAACCCATTCCTCCCCTGTTGCAGCATCTTACACCGAAGCAGTTGGAAACGTACTATTGGCAAGCGAGGAACCACGATGGATGTTTCGGAACGGTCGCGCTCCTCCAGCATTTTCTTGACCTCTTTCCGATGTCGATTCGGCTACGCGTACGAGTGGTGGAGAAAAACAAGCCGCATGAATATCAAATACTTGCGCTGCAGCGCAAGATCATTGAGTTCCATCTCATGGACCAAAAATCTCTGACTTTAGCTGCCGTACTACCGGACAACAAAACCTACGTGTCAGGGTCCGACTCTCCCATCATTCATGCCGTCATTGGCTTCCCTGCTTCAAATGGTGGATCTATGGCCGTACTTGACCTAGCTTCCCTCCAATTTGGAGATGTCGGAAGGGGTTTCAAGGGGCGCGGTATATTTGTCCTCGAACCTGTCGAAGATTACCTCTCCCGGCTCAATCAGTATGCCACGTCCAATACATTCGAGCGAGCCAAATGGAGTGACCGCATGACCGACGCTCCCGAAAGCGACTGGTTGAGAGAGGTGGCACGGAGGGTCAAAGGGAGATGGGACAAGCGCGAAACCGTGCATTGGTGTGGCCATTGCGGTGCTCCTCCTCCCCACGATCGAGGGCTCATGATGTGTAAGACATGCAAGCGGGCATATTATTGTGATGCTGCACATCAGCTTGCTGCTTGGCCTTTCCACAAGCACTTTTGCGACGCGGGGACGACAAGTTCTGAGTCCACAGCGACATAGAGCCTGGCTTCCCCTCTACTGTACGTTCAGTGAGACCGGAGTATGAGCATCCATGATAAACCTAATCTATCTTATAGTATTCACCATCAATTCGTTAATGATTCGTCAGCCTTGTCGTACTAAATAAACCCTTAAGTTATCTTGCTCTCGTAAAAGCTAGCACATGTAGTTCGCGGCCCGGGGACCCGGGAATCCGCTGTGATCTGTTGTTTGGCCCGACTTCGATTGCAAGGTTCAAGCCGTTGAAACACACTCGTCGGCGTCTCATATCGCTGTCTCAAACCTGTCTATTGAACTCTCTTTCTTTTCATCCGGTGCATAAAGTGAATATGGATGATAAGCAAAGCAGCCAAACCGGGACCCTTTCTTCGCCAGATGAGACAAACGACATGCAGGGCATTATCCTCGACCTGCACGAGATCTCTCTGCTGTTGAATTACGAACGTGGAGCGACAGAGCCCAGATTCAGACATGCAAAGCTACGCGAAGTAGCAACTGCAGCCGATTTCAAAACCTTTAAGACCCTCAATCGTAGCTGGACTGATGCCAGAGCACCTAGGACGGGTTTGATCTTTGACAAACCCAGCTCCGACCTGAGCGCGGAGAAAATGAAAGAACCTGACCTGCCTTCGAATATGCTGCCCCAACCTATTCCTTCCGATTTACAGACCTTAACGGCCAAGCAGTTGGAGACGCTCTACTGGCAAGCAAGGAACCATGATGGATGTTTCAGGAGTGTCACCCTCTTCCAGCATTTCATCGACCTTTTCCCATCGTCCACCCGCCTTCGGATTCGCACGATGAGAGACAAAATACCATGCGAATACTTCTCGGTGGCGTCCGAGCGTATCATCATGGAATTCCACTTGATTGAACAAAGCTCCCTAATGCTGGCAGCTGTGTTCCCAGACAACAAAACCTATATCTCCGGCGCGGACACGCGTATAATCCACGCCGTTCTTGGTTTCGCACCAGAAGGAGGTGACTTCGTCGAAACCAATCTCGACCTCGCTTCGCTTCAATTCGGAGATGTCGGTCGAGGATTCAATGGTCGCGGTACATTCGTCCTTGAAGATGTCGACGAGTATGAGTCACGTCTTGACCGGTTCGCTCAGGCCAACACTTTCGAGGATGCGAAGCGAAGCAAGAGAATAACCGATGCCCCTGATAGTGAATGGCTGAGACAGGTGGCGTTGAAGGTGAAGGCCAGGTGGGACAATCGTCAATCTGTGGCCTGGTGTGCCCATTGTGGTGCTCCTCCGGCGCGTGGCCAAGGCCTCAAGAGGTGTACGCAATGCAAACAAGCTCATTATTGCGACGCTGAGCATCAGTTTGCTGCTTGGCCATTTCATAAGCATTTTTGCAAGGCAAATCCTACGGCGACGTAGAGCTTCCTGATCCTGTGCATATCTTGGAACAAGTCATTGATTTTTGTCATAGCATTTTTGGACCGTTAGTGCCCTCACGATATGCTCGATGGTGTATTAACTTGCATCAGTACTTTAGACTGTCATTTTACATAATAAATTACGTCTTACACGTAATTTTCTGGCTCCTAAGATGAAGACGAATTCGGTAAACACGTCTGTGCGCGGTTGCTGACTCTCCCCTCGAAGATCTCAATATCTTGGTCAGTGTCTCGTATCTTTCTCAATTCCTTCCGTTGAACTCACGTTTCCTCTACGAAATACATAGAGGTGAATCATGAACGCAACCAAGCACACCTTCGACATCGTGCCTGATGAACCCTACGTATACGAATTTACAGACCAGGACGTTGTGCTGGACCTGCATGGCATCTCTGTAATGCTAAATTACGAACGCGGGGCAACAGAACCCAGGTTCAGACATGCTAAGTTGATCAAAGTGGCAACAACTCGCGATTTCGAAACGGCCAGAGGCTTCCAAACCATCGACCAGGGCGACCTAGCACCCCGAACAGGGTTGCTTTTTGGGAAATACCCACCATCGTCGAATGAGGAGACGGTCCCAGACCTACCATCGAATATGCTGGCCCAACCGGTCCCTCCTGGCCTGCAGCATCTAACGCCAAAACAACTCGAGACTTACTATTGGCAGGCGAGGAACCACGAGGGATGTTACGACGCCATTGCACTCTTTCAGTACTTTATCGACCTATTTCCCGCATCCACGCGTCTCCGCGTACGTTCCGTGAAAAATGACTCACCGAAAGAGTACTATTGCCTCGCGGATGCGCGCACCATACACGAATTCGAACTGACCGATCAGCTCTCTCTGAATATGGTATCTGTGCTCCCAGAACGCGTAACCTACATATCAGGTCTAGGACACTCCAATTGCCATGCCGTCCTAGGATTCGCACCCCCGGGGCGAGGACCGTATTTTCCTGAGACTGTTCTCGACCTGGCTTCGCTCCAATTTGGGGAGGCCGGTAGAGGGTTTAAAGGCCGTGGAACATTCGTCCTTGAAGATACCGAAGAATATGTGTCCCGTTTGGCTACATTTTCCAGGGCTCACAACTTCGAGGACTCTACGAGAAGTGAGAGGATAAACGAAGCCAACATTCGAGACAATGTTTGGCTGGTGACCCTTGCGGTGAAGGTGAAGGAGAGATGGGATAACCGCCAATTCGTACCCTGGTGCGATCATTGTGGTGCCCCTCCGTCGCTGGGTCACCGTCTGCTGAGGTGCTCGCAATGCAAGCAAGCCTACTATTGCGATGCCGAGCACCAACTATCCGCTTGGCCTTTCCACAGGCATTTTTGCCAGACGATTTGAAATTCTGCCGCTCATTGGGTCCCTTCTTATCCTCCATCTGTTAAGATTCGAACCCTTTGTTCACTATTTTCACCATTCTTTTCTGATACCCATATGCACATGCATATGACTTGGATGGAGATCGGTTCCATAATCCTATAGTTTGGGCCAAACATGGTCAACGCTTCTTGGTTTTCCAGATACCTCACTAGATGCGTTTGGTTTCATGAGATCACATATTATTTTTCAGCAGCCTGAGGAGCGACAAAAGAAAGGTAGGAAGGATGAAATACTAGGTTTACAGAACAACCGACACGCCATGCCGACAGTCAAACTCTGGAGGCCGAGAAAATCAGCCTATTCAAAACATAAAAACAACTTCAGTTAAGGTCACAGATGTCGAATGCTCCCCAAGGATCGCATACAAAATGGAAGCTTGCCAAAGAACAAACATATTGAAAGTTCAAGTTGAAACTCTTTGTAATTCGCACACTCAAGCGTATGAGCCCACCGATCCGATCTGAGCTTGAGGTTCTTCTATAGCATTAGCACTGCATAAGTCTTGGGAGTCGTTTCAGGGATCATCATTTTCCATGAAATCAATTTGCCCCGAATTCCAAGGCCGAATTCAACTTGGCCGAATTGGTGCGGCGGTCGGAAAAGAGGGGCAGCAAACAAGCCAAAACAACTACCCGAAAGCGTCAAGTCAAATTCTAAAGGCTCACTATTCTTGAGCATTCACGATGCTTTCGCACTCTTCCAAGCTCATGCGCAGTCGCGCTCGGCATGCGCGCGACGCAATTCACATCCGATCCATCTTGCAGTCGAGAAACGCCGGTAGCACCGTGGCTACTCGCAAAACAGAAACTACAACCGACGACAGCATCGAAAGATTCGAGAAAGCAGTGGACATGGTTAACCGGGGGGGAGCTAAGGGATTACCGTGGAATGAAGCAGTTGATCCATGGATGCGAACGTTGGACTTATTCGGTTCGTTTCTGAGTTGATTGTGCTTTAGCTCTGATTCTAGCGAGACCTCCATAGACGTCAGTTTTTCGAAAACGTTCAAACCTCCTAGACATCCTCCAAAATCAGCAGACCTCTCAGTTGCTGCATCACTGAAAGAGTCATATGATCGAGTCATTGGCAATATCCGTCATCGATCCAATTGGCTACGAACAGAGCTTTCACCGTGGATGAAAAGCTGTTATGCGTGCGTTACGATGTTTCTTTATTCGGGAATGGACGCTAATTGTCGCACTTCTCTTAAATATCACAGTATGTATGAACTGGCATCCCAAGACGGCTTTCATAAACCCAGCAAACTCCCTGCATGGCGGAGTCTCCCAGACGAAGCCCTCTCCGACGCTCTCCTCGAGGAATGGAACACATACCTCGCCAACAACGAAGGTGCCAGCCTCTTAAATCCACAATCAGGCCTCCTTTCACCAGGAGGCCGCTTCCGCCCCCTTCGCTCCCAGCCACAATACACCCTTGATTCTACTTCACCTTCTCGCGAAGAATCCACTGCTTTGAAAACAACTCTTCTCGGAGATCCAGTCAAGGTACGGAGAATACGAGGCGTCCCTGTTGATGGTCAAATGTTCGACTTTGCTTCTACGAAAGAGAATGCGTGGATTGCGGGAATTAGATGGAGTGCGCTGGAGGCGTACCTGAAAATTTGTTATGCTCGCGCGAAGTACGTGTTCACGATACATCGATCTTGTATCAAAGTAACCAGATTCTTTCAGAGGTGACCGGTCGATTATCCGTGCCTATGCCAGCGATCCATTCCGGTCGCTGCTCCTGGAAGAAACTCGACAGCGGAAGATTGCTGCCAATTTATCTAGCACCAATTCGAGCTTGGGACATACGTGAGTCGGCAATGACTCCTTCGTCTAATAATGCTCAAATCAAATGGCCAGATATGTATGGAAATATCATGGCGAAGCCTCTCCCTGTCGGGTACGGTCACTCAGAATACGTCCCGTTCACTTTGGACGAACTCCCCCTTCGACCGGGAACCGACTGGCTGCGCATATACTCGTCTCTTTCGATACACATCAGGTAGGAGACCTTCTCGTAGTATTGCCTCGTGCGGTTCTTCTCAATGATTCTTTCCAGAGCTTGGCCGTGTACAACTCCAAGGGCGGGCGCATAGATGCACTCAGCACACCGGTTGGGGAGACGAAGCGTGTTATCGAGAACTTTGCATTAGAGAAACGGATGTGGTATAACACTCCTTGGATGTTGAAGCAAGAGATGTGGGAAGGAGTCGAGGCGAAGTACAGATCGTATGACGAGGAGTCTTTCTAGACACGCATAGTAGGGTAGTGCAGACAAAGCTATGACATTCTGATTACATCCTATGATGCATGATGTATGAACAAATGTGGCTGCAGGTAGAGTAGAAAGACAGTAGAATAATCTAGTAAAATTACAATGTACAATCCCCTTCAGGATAGGAGGTTCAGGTCCTTACGACCTCTCACCACGGAGGCGACGAGCGAGAGCCAAATCCTTGGGCTGAATGGTGACACCTGGATGGATTGTTAGAGAAAGGCGACGAGGAAGAAATGAAAAAGACTAACGCTTAGCGTGGATGGCAGCCAAGTTGGTGTCTTCGAACAAGGAGACGAGATATGCCTCAGCAGACTCCTGGAGAGCCATGACAGCGGACGATTGGAAGCGGAGATCAGTCTATGAGGGCACTCGTTAATGACGCGTCGAGGAAAGAGCAAAGCGCGATAACATACCTTGAAATCCTGAGCGATTTCACGAACGAGACGTTGGAAGGGGAGCTTCCTGATCAGGAGTTCCGTCGACTTCTGGTATCTTCTGATCTCACGGAGAGCGACAGTTCCGGGCCTGAAACGATGGGGCTTCTTGACACCACCAGTGGACGACTGGGGCATCTTGCGAGCCTGCTTGGTCGCGAGCTGTTTACGGGGGGCCTTGCCACCGGTAGATTTACGAGCGGTTTGCTAGAGGCAAGACATGAGACAAGACGATGAGAGAGGGGCGCAGAAGACGTACCTTGGTGCGGGCCATTGATGTTGATGTTGAAGAAGAGTTAGGAGGCTTTGGTGCTGGTGGTGGTACTGACTTGAGTGTGGTGCGGAGTCAGGAAGTCGCGCGCTGGATTTATAGGACGCGTCGGAGGGTCCGTGGGAATAACATCATTGTCGCGTTCATCACGTGCTGCAAAAGTTGATGTTTGGGACAAATAGAGCCAAATCAAGGCCTTGATGCGGCATCACTTTCCCAGGCCTCTCAATGCGATGGATTCGGGTTTGGTTTGGTATCACCGAGATTGCCGTTATCGCAAAATCAATTCTCACCCTCAATCTCTTTCGCCGCCCAGTACAGTACTAGTAACAGAATCGATTTATTCTATATGGGTAGCAGCGTTGCAACGTTGGGCACCTTGATATCCCCTCCTCCTGATCACTGAGAGCCAAATAGGATCTGCATTCCTATGTTTCTCTAGTAATAATGAACGCTTCGTTCTTCATAATACAGTAGTAATGTTTGAGCATGCATTCGTATGAATCGTATCTTGAGGAGCACGTTGAGGCATGGTGATAGTACTATCAAGTGATAATACTGTCGCGCTCATTACTACGTAGTACTTGGTCGCGCAATGCCAAATGCTGAGTGCAAATATGAATGTATGAATATTTTGACGTTCGCTCGTGTCGCGCAAATATTAATAGGAACTTGTCTCTTTCAGGGGGACCCCGGGCAATGACATTCATTTTCAAGGTCAACGAAATTCAGGGAGAAGCAGGGGGAGAAGATAGATCAAATTCAACAATCTGAGCCCCCTTTCCTCTCTCAAACTTGAGCAACTTCTTCCCCACACAATTGTACAGCGAACGGCGCACATCTTCAGCCGTATATCCTGCTTTTCCCTCATGGCCCTCATCTATAATTCGCGCAGAGACGGCCTCCTTTAATTTTGTCAGGGGTAACGAATACTGAGGAGGGAGCGATAATAAATTGAGGAGCATGTACGATGTCACAATCTGTGAGGAGGTGGCGGCTGCTGCCTTGATTGGGCTTGCCGTAGCAAGTGATGAAACTGATGAGGGTGATGGTGGGGGCGGAGGAAGAGTCTGTAAATTGAGGAGAAGGGATCTAAAAGCGAGATTAATACGTGCCGTATCATATAATGGTCATCTTACAAAGTTTCTTTGGCTCGCAATGGTTTGCCTTGATGGGTTGGGAACAAGGTTTCTCCCAGTGTGGTCCAAATCTTCGACTATAAGGCGATATAAGCTGACTTCGACCGATATTCAGAACCAATCCTACCACAATCTCTTCCATCTCCATCGTCACTTTGAATTCTTTCAGCTTCTTACTGACGCTCGGCGGAGGAGGTTCCGCGACCACTTCGCTCTCAACGGGAGGAAGCGAAGGCTCCTCGACGCCTTCAGCAACAGCGATAGGTGGCTCAGGCACGGGTGGCAATGGCGGAGTAGTCTGCCGTTGGAGCGGCGGCGGGGGCGGGGAAGGAGATAACCTGACCCTCGTCGGCGTAACCGTGACATCTCCAACTTCGACGTCCTCGGGTGCGTCAGGCAACGAGGGGGGTGGTGATGGTGATTTCGATCGAGCGATAAATTTCGCAGGTCCAAGATTTGAGGGTTTAGCCATGGATGGATCTTCTGTGCTCCCCCAGAATTCATCCTCGTCATCTTGAGCGGTTCCTTTCGCGAAATTCGACCACGAGGATTTGGTAATAGGACTATCGGTCACGCTGGGACCTTTCTCGTTGGCAAGGAGCTGGTCTAGACCATGAGATACCCGTGGAGCATGGTTTCGAGAAGGGACGTGTTCAGGTAGATTCGCAGGCTTTGGCTTTGACGATTTGGGTAGCAGGGGTGACGATTCGACGATAGATTCAGATGTCGCTGACTCGTCAGGATGGGACCCGGACCTTGCGAGGAGAAGTGCTTTCTGGGGCGAATGAGATGAGAGCGTATGAAATGAGGACGAGCTTACCCGTTTCTTGAGAACAAGAATCCGCTCCTGAAGCTCTTGGACGCGTTTCTCTTCGTATCGCGCGCGAGTTCGTGGTGAGCTTGCTTGAAGCTTCTGAGTCTAGAACATAATGTTAGGGGAATGTAATCTGAAGCGCGTTCACGTACCTTCTGAAGAGTGTCGTGGTATTCTCGAATGCTTTCATGCAGTTCACTCATTCGATTCAAGACGTGCAGTAGATGGGCTCTCATCTGTGGCATCGATTTGACAGACTGGCTTATGGATGTCATTCAGGACTTGATCGAAATACACGCAAGGGAACTTACTATCTATCTATGTATTTGAGAGCAGCTTCTGCGTACACCTCGCCGTCCAGCTCTCGAGTCACGTCCGGACGCTTTCGTAAGGGAGTCGCTGCTGTAAATCGTTTCCTACTTAATGTAGGATCAGGATCTTGAGCGACGACGCCATTGGCATGATCTAGAGTAAACAGTCCAAGTTCTGAGTCGTCGAGATCGCGTATAACCTCCTGAATAACAGGGTTGAAGAGGGCAGTGTAAAATGGGCCTGGTTTCGTAGTCCCCGTCTGTTCAGACGTCGTCCGGATTGAAGTCGCGACGTAGGAAAGTCGGTCGATAGTATCGTTCAGGGAAGGCATCGGTCTTGAAGTCGGCAAGCTCGACGCGTTGAAGTTCGCGTAGCGATACGACTTTGCCTGCCCTAAACAAGGCGGTGGCCTACAAAATTCTTCCCGCTTAGTTTCTCTTCCATAGCGTCTCATCCAACTTGTGAGTGTTTTCCATCCACTCGTTCATCGAACGATGAACAATTTCCATTCAAACTAGAGTTTCTGAGCAACTTTCTGTTGCCATGCTTATTCTTTTACTCTCTTCTGAACGCCCTTGCATTGCTCTCGGAACTTTTCTCTGACATAAATTCCTTTGCAGATTATCATTGGAGTTCACCACATCCTGTGTGTAGCAGTCATTCGATCAGCTGGAATGGTGAGCCTCGTTTCTTCTCTTTGAAATGATGATACAAAGGAATTACCGCCTGACCTTTCGGGGGTTGACGACAATTCCACGGCTGTTTTATTTTATAAATCCTGATCCTCTTCTGCCATGACTGTTGTAACACGTCACTGACTGTCTTCTTACAGCTTTGCCGTTCGTGTCTCCCGTTGTCATTGAAGGAACAGGTTGTAAGGTGAGGCTTATTTCCTTGACATCCCTTTCATGATGCTTTATCACGACGGTCTTCGTACTATCACTGCCGAAAGTGCCCGCCACAGCTCAAAAGTTCGGGCAACCCCTTCTGATTCTTCATTTCCGTCAATTGGAATTGTCACTGACTATCGTTCCTCTCTCCAGTGTTTCCAGTCATCATCGAGCTAACTACTGTATACTATACTGTCTAATGTACACTCCCCACTGAATATATACTCATTGATGTCTCTTATGAATCTCGACACTGTTCCTGGCCCACTATAGTCAAATAATGATATGCAACAACAGGATGTGATTAATGCTAAACTACCAAATTTACATAAGTTATAATGCTGGTTGTACATGGGAGTGACGTTAGGTCCGTTGGCGGTCGACTACAGGAGTTGTGGCCCTTTGCCTTTTCGACTAGGTGGCGAATTGAGATGTGAATGAAGATTGGGAGAACTCGCCATAGCAGCGCCAAAGCTCGCGAGACGCCGTTGGCCGTTGACTCCAGGTGTTAATGACGGGGAACTGGGTAATGAGGGGTTGGAATGTGATGGCGATACACCTGTTTCTCGAGGAGCAGAGGTACTAGCACCTTGCCCGGCTTCTTTCAGTAGATATTCCACCCACATCTGCGAGAAGCTTTCGGTGTGCTCGGAACCTTCTGAAGGCTGGCTTGAGCTTGCTCTTCGGACACCAAGAGGTCTGCCGTGACCTATGTCAGTACTCGACGAAAGGCGTTGCAAGCCTGCTCTTTCTCGCTCGGCGTCTTCCCATGAGAGGACAGTGGCAAGAATATTGAGCATCTCGAATCGCTTCGAATCCCCACGAGGTGTGTTGAGGAATGATATGAGGACGTTCGTAACCAGCCGTCTGGAACGAGTTCCAGTAACTTGCATGCAGAATGATATCGTATACGTACCGATCAACGTTGTTGTCTCCAGAGTTTTTGTTCAGCCGTCGCAAAGCTTCCGTGAGGTGTTCGTTCAGAACGACAGTCTGATGTCGAAGTTTTCCTATGACGGCGTTCTTTTCTTTCAGGTCGTCTTCCAGCTCTTTCACTCGGGAGGATGAAGAAGACGTCTCTTCAAGTTGTAACTGTATCCGGTAAGTCAGTGGGTGACGGGATCCACTATGAGATGCACACCTCTGCTTGAAGGGCGCGATGTTTGTATTCTGCCAGGGCTTGAGTGACGCTATTGAGGTGTGATTCCTGCTCTTCCACAGCACGACGGAGTTCGAGTTCTTTAGCTACATTCCGTTTAAGATAAGATTCCAAGGAATAAATATTGACACTCACTTGATTGGAAGTCTTCCAAAACACTCTGCAGATTGAAACACCTCTCCTGCTCTCGACGAAGTTCCTCTTCTGCAACCGCCTTCCCTTCTCGTGCAGATTCAAGGTCCCTCGAAAGCTCCTCCACCTGCTCCTTCGTCTGTTCAGACGCCAGTCGCTCTTGCTGCAATAGCCGTTCGATTTCATCCCGTGCTATTCGCGACATCTCCAGCTCATTCCGCACCTCCCTCAGCTCTCTCTCCCGCATCATGGCCTCATGAGATGTCTGCTCGTACTCGAGCGCTCGACTTCGCATGAGCTCCAGTTCGTTGGATACCCGCTCTGACTCTGCGTTGGACTCTATGAGTTCTGACTGTAGAGTCTGCACAGTACTCTGTAGATCTTCTTGTTGTAATGTTAATGTTGCGATAGTTTGCTCCCGCCGGTCGAGTTCTTCCTGTCCCCTCGTCAGGGATTGAATTACAAGATATCTTGATGACATAGGAACGTACCGCGTCCTGTTTTAACTTGTTCCCTAACGTCGATCGCATAGTCGTAAGACGTGCCAGCAGTTCTCGATATTGAGAGGCATAAGTCTCTCGTTCTTCTCGAGTCCGTTCGAGCTCCTCCTGCAGGCGAGCCACCCGGCTTTCTGCATCTCCGTTGGCATCTGGTGAATGCGGAACCTCTGTATAGTCGTGTTTCGAAACTCCATTCGTTATGCCGTTCATTGTGTGAGAATCAGGCGGGTCCTGATCGAGCGACAAGCGAAGGCCTGCTAAAGTCTCGTTGGCTGTCTGAACAGCATCCCCAGGAGCTTTGGAGGCGTGTGATGCTTCTGAGGGCTCCATAGAAGTCCCAATCTATAATGAGGTATCAGGGTAGCGGGGAAGCAAGAGGCCTGGACAACTTCGAGAGCCTGAGGGTGACACGAATTAGTTGCACTCGTGGCTGTGCCGCTGGTACTGAAAGCCGCCCCTGAAAACACAAAAATATTCCGAATGTTGACAATATATTCTTTGCCAAAACAACTCATGTATTCTATACTCATACAGGCGGCTAGATAAATTAAATGCGGCATGAAAGCACGGAAAGCAAAAATGCAATACGTGAACGAGAAAGCGGACGTTGCAACTTGAAGATCGGAACCTAAGCTATCACGCTGACCGCTGTAACCAGCCAACATCAAGCCCTGTCATGGTTCGCAAATTCTCAGGATAGGCTTTGTTGCTCTCTCGCATCAAAGTTGCTAATCGGTGACAGACGTCAAAGGGGTAGTGAAGGTGCTCCGCGAAAGAGAAACCTGGAAGGGATGCAACGAGGCTGTAGATTGTCAGCAAAAGAGCGACGAGGAGACGGGAGTGGTTTACCGATCAAATTCAGCAGCCGTGGTGGTTGGTCCCACGATCTTGTATAGCACTTTCGCAGCCAGGATTGACGCACTTCTGGGGATGGTGTAAAAGTGAGAGATTGAGTATGAAAGACGGATGCTTGGCTTCAATGCCCAGATCTGTGTCAAAAATGTCAAAATTATCACGCAACTATACAGTTGTTCACCCACGAGTAAACGTGGCTTCTCTTCCTCCTCATCGTGTATGATGAAGCGATAACGAGCATGAGCGTGGATGACTGCCAGCATATCTTCGACGATGAATGCAGACAGGGGAATACGCGAGGGTCTGATCACAGCGCGTAAGTATTTAACAGGTGAATCGAAGGCGAAAAAAGACTGACTCCAACGTTGGCCCCATTGGCCGTATTCCATATTTAGTGAATCTATATGCAGAAGGGGTCGAATTGATAGCATTAGAGGGATGATACCGCCCCACAACAGCTCCACAAATGCATCGGGTCAAATATGATTCGCCATTCTGTGAGATGATTGTCAGCGTGAAAGACGTTGCAAGAATCTCAGAACAAGAATGTGCCCTCATTGGTAGCCCATGAAGCAAGAGCCTTAGCATCATGAGTTGTTTAACGAGTAACAGATAGATATAGGACACATTGTATCAGCCGTAAGCAAAGCCCGCCACATCCGACTGAGAGAACAGACCACTCAACCTGCAAGGGTTGGATGGGTGCTCAGACAGCCAGCATGTGACCACTGGTAGGAATGCCAGCGACGACCTTCTTGGAGTCCGTGAAGTATAGTAAGAATTTTGACACTCACCGAGGAGAAATTGGCCGTTCGAATGTTTGTCTTTACCACAGCTGCTTCTTCCATCAGAAGGTAACTTCCTCCGACCAACACTTGGCCATCCTTGGGCCAGAAGCCTTTCTGCGCATATTGTCCCACGGCTTCTGTCAACTTCTGATCGGTGTGACATACCCAAGCCTCTACAAGCTCCGTCCAGTACTCAGAAGGCAGATCAGCATATCTGGACACTTTGGACGCGATAGCCAGTGGAAGGGAACATGAGACGCAGACGAAAGACGTCGGAGACATGGCTTGCAGCTGAGTAGCGTCTAATAAAGGGCTCGAATCAGAATTAGCCGCCGGCGTTGCGGACGAATCGGCGATGAGTTTCAATTCATAGTGAGCACTGAATGCACGAAGGCTATGGCGGCCAGAATCGACGCCTGTTGGGAGGAGGAGAGGTGGAGAAGTAGAGGAGCCGCTTCTCAATATCAATCGTTCTCGATATGCCGAGTCCGATGCATCAGGGAGTACCTCTGCCACGATGCCAGTGGAGTGAGCACCCTCTACTCGGAGGAAGACAAAGACAATGCCTAAGTTCTCTTGATGCTCGGCAACGTACTGGACATCGAGGCCTGCGCGTTTCGGGCCACTATCACTCACTCGAGTTTTAGGATGAGGAGAAGCTGATCGACTCGATGAGTTAGATCCCGGAAGCAGCCAGGCTAACGGAGGAGCAGAGGAGCTCCGGTTTCGTCCAAGTATTCGAGATTTACTTCGCTTCAGTCCCAGTGGAGGTGGAGGTGGCGTGACCAGGTTCGCTGGGACAGGTTCGCTCACGAACTCTGGCAGGGTGAGCATGGCCTCGGGATCTTGAACATTGACCCCGACCGGAAGAGGCTCACGAATAAACTCTGGAAGGGTCAACATCGTCTCCGGGTTCCGTAATGTTGTAGACACGGTGGGTAAGGCGTCTTGTGAATCTATCCGCCTGATTCCAGAATGGTTGATAAGCTGTTCAACAAATTGTTGCTTCTTGACTATCTCGTTCTGATGTGCTTGGGCAACTCGATCTCGGAATCGATCGTCCAGTACGACAGCTTGATTGTCGAGCCGTCGACTGGATGCTTTGCCAATGAGTTCGAGCATTTTCTCAAGATCCCTAGACTGCACGTCGTCGTCTTCTGCCTTCATTTTTCCCAAAGCTTTGTCCGACTTCATAGACGCTAAACTCTCTCGACGAGCCCGTTCCATGGCTTCCAGCTTTCCCTCGCGGAGCTCAACTCTCTGGTTGTGTAGTTGAGGAGCCACCCGGTAAAATCTGTCGATGGCCAATGCTACCGCATCCAAATCAAGTCGCATTTTTTCATCGGAATTGCCCACACGAGGAGAAGCCGCGGAAAGGCGTTGTTTTTGAGTAGCAACGTCTCGGAAGTTGTCGCCATCCTCATAGACCGGGAGCTCCATATCCGCTTGGTCTTCATACCCAGGAGGCTGGGAAGAAGAAATATCGCGCTCGGTCCTCTGCAGGCAAAGCCTGAGGATGATCTCTAGGTCGTGGTCTATCTGATTCCATAACAAAGCACTCTCGACCGCGACTGCAGGAGGCTGATAGCCAGAGGACTTCGCAGCTTCCACTCTCTGAATTTTGAGATCGCTGACTTGGCGACTCAGGGTGCTGTATATATCTGCTGGCAATCGAGGTTCAACAGGGGTGATGCCACCTTCAACGTCTGAGAGAGGGTCGGGATATAGGGCGGATATGCGTTTGAGATGCGATATCAGCGATATCAGCGACTTGGCAAGCTCGGCGTCGAACGTATCGAGACTGGGTGCGATTCTGCTAACATGATCGCGAAGCTCGAGAACCAACGATGCCTCATCGCTCACACTCGCGATCTCAATCATCTGATCTCCGGATTGGGAGCGTAAATTGGAGAGTAACGTAACCAATGCCGGCGAAGGAGTGGGTGCAGATACGCGGCTGGCCGGAAGAGAATGGCGGCGAGAAGGAACGATGGATTGCCAGTGATATGATGATGAGGTCGATGTGTGGGGTTGGAGAAGATTGTTTAGAGTCACGATACATGAGTGCTCAACATATGCCATAGATGGTCGCATTGAGTCTACCTTTAGAAATGAGGCTGATAAGTACTCGAGAATGGAGGCATGGCCGGTCCGACCTACTTGAACCAAAGCATCTTGATCTCCTTCCTGGAGGTAAGGGGGCTGAGGGTCGGTCACTGAAGTGTCGATTGAGTGGACTCTGAGAGGTATTAGTTGCTCGTCTCTCTGAGATCCGTCTCCAAGAGCACTAGTGCTGCCGGCCAGCCCGTTTTCGCGCTCAGGTTCGGCTGAAGCATGCCTCGGTGACAGGGAGAGGGATGGGAAGGGGGTCGGTATTCCAGCATCCAAGTCTACAGAGACTATTGACTCTGTTTTAGTGTGACTGGAACGTTGTTTGATCAAAGTAGCCATGAAGAGAGTTGCACCGCCGTGCCGCCTGGTCACGGTGGCATTGGCCAGACAAATTTGAACTCTTCCGCATAGATCCGACACTACCGTACAAGCTTCTCGGTTGCGAGGCACATTATGTATTGAACGCTTGATCGCTCACGCGCTAACTCATACAAGTATATCGCAGATCTGTTAGCTTATTTTCGTTGCACGAATATGGATACAAATGGTAGGTACAAGTGATATGATGGGCATATGTGGCAAGACATAGCGATGCTATCTCGTCGATAAACCTGATTTTCCTAATTTCAAGTTTTTGATGGCAGATAGTGATAGTCGATTCGACGGCGCTGGGATGGGAGACGGCGGTCTGAGCTGTTCTTCCTCGATAGGCTCTTCAGTTACGGCCATTTCAATAGGACTTTCCATTCGAGGGCCGGGTTCTAAACCCAGAGATCCGCCGCCAGTTAACCCCGGTGATTGCGGAAGATCCACTTCCGCAGGCATTGAAGCACTAGACATCCAGATCTTCACCACTCCGTCATGCGTCGCGGTGGCCATCATGGCAGGTCCTGATTCGGAAGGTCTCCATGCCACACTAGTCAAGTCCCCAGATTCCTCATCTTGCGTTCCAAAATGATGCAAGAAAGCACCACTCTCGCGGTCCCAGATGTGAACGTCGCCACCTGAGCAATTTTAGCGTGGATGGCAACGCGATTTCCGGTTTTGCACTGACCTTTTCCTGCGCATATCACGAACTGGTCGTTCTTCCCGCCGAAATAACTCGATCCCGCCCACGAGACCAGCGTCTCGGGCATATATGTGTGGACCAGTACTAATCGCACGTCATCGTGTACCATGTCTAACCGCCATAGCTGTGGAGGAGCCTGCGGATTTCAGACCATGAGGGCATATTTGGTAGATTGAATGATCCGGGGCGTACCGTATTTTCATAGCTCACTAACGCTATATTGCCACTCTTTGCTAAGGTGATGTCACGAACTTCGTGTAACACGGGCACTTGACTGTACAGGAATTAACACAGCTTCTTCTGTCAGCAGCTTCAGTTACCTTTCGATTGACTTTTCAGCAAGATTATACACTGCGAAAGAGTGAGATTGTGCCAGGAATGGACTGGAGCCTACACTCACCAACTATCCTGTTCTCAGTACGTGCCTTGACAGGTCGAAGACCATCTTTCGATTCTAACAGGGTTGCTACACCCAAGAACCGTTCAGAATCAAGAGTCACCGCAACATCGTGGATCTTCAATCGAGGGAGTCGATACTGGGCCACGACATTGCCATTGAGATCCTGACTCTTTGTTAAAGATGTACAAATACCAAGGACGAATACCACGAACGATTTGACAGACTTCGCTCCGTTCCACAGACATGAAAGCTGGTCACCATATCAGAACGATCAGTCGGAGGATAATTGCAGTATAAGATAGGCTTACCATCGCCTTTCGGCATCCAGGTAATCGATTGTATATTCACAGGTCGTTCAATATTCTTCCTGGCAACACCATCCGAAGTCCATACTCTGACACTTCGCGAAAGCTTGGTGAGTAATAGAGTGCCGTTGGGAGACCAAGCGACTTGTCCGACGAAGCCGGTCGGATTAAGCAGCACACGGTGAGGGGTACATGGACTCTGAAGTTCCGATGAGGGATACATTCTGATAAGTGCTCCTCTCTACTCACCGCACGATCGGAAGTCACTTTGTATAAATGACTGGTCCTATCCCAGCTACATGTTGCCAATAAGCTTCCATTCGGACTGAATTGAAGGTGTCGCACGAGCGCTTGATGCGCTGGCAAATACTGTTGAATAGCCAAGCCTTTGAACGTGGTTATGAGCTTCGTAATGCGATCCTGTTTGACAGCACCGAGTGGTTCGAATGTGTCCCGCTTAGGTTGTCCGTCTGAAGTTGGCGAGGACATGCTGGACATGCTAGACATCTGCCGAGTTGCTTGTCGGGGAGGTGGGGCAGTGGCACCTTTCAATAAAGCCAGAGAGCGGACAGCGCCCTTCCATCGCCTTTGGGCAGGCGATACGGGCGTGGGTGGCGAGTCTGGCGTTTGCTCATCCGTGTGATCATCCGAGGTGCTCGGAAGAGCCTTATCGTCCAGGCCGGGTGTCGAGGCATCCATGCCGGAGACGTTCGTGACTGCTCCATCCGAAGCTTTACGCAGTGGGCTCATCCCGTTACTGGGAGACAGCATCTCAGTATTGCTGAAAGGTAATCCCGGCCCATCTCCTGCATTGCTGAAGCGGCGAGGTCTTGGAAGACTGGCGAACGCGGACATCGTAAGTTGGTTTATATACGTGCTGCATGTTGACATCGAGCGTCTGAAACGAGTAGGCAAATGGTTTCGCAACCAATGCAGCCCGGTGGCATGACCAATATCCGTCGCAATTTCTGAGAGAACATCAGCCAGCCAACGTTTTCCGGCGTGGCGAGAATAAGCCCATCTTTCTGAAGCGAACCATAACGACACAGCCAGAAGGCCAAAAGAGCTGAAAGCTGTGAACACGGTTGTGACCGTACATGTCACTGAAGACTAGAGGCATTGTAAAATCGAGATTGAGGAACTCAATGGCGGATTATTCACCTGTCCCGAGGCATACGCGAAAAGTACCAATCCAACGGAAAAGGCGGCTGACAGAAACGAGATAAGCAAGCCTAGGTTGGATTTATCTTTGACCTACCGACGGAGATGACCAGGAAGATAAGAGGAGAACGCTTAATCCATATCAACACCCACCAAGGGACTCGGTGGCCGGGAGAACGACTAATAGGCATCAGCTGGTTATAGCAGTCAAAAATCAGTAATACTGACTACATCGCCTGTTTCCAAGTCAGCCCCAACAAAGAATTGACCGCCGACGCGATTGAGAAGACCAAAGAGCTGAACCAAAAGACATTAACAGCATCTGTGAGAGCTGTGCCTTTCTCGCTGAAGGAGAATTGTAGGGCTGAATAGGGCGTTATATTAGATACCATCGTTATCCGTTTAGGCCAACTTACTTGTTGCACTGACGGCGGAGAAAAATGTTGCCACAGTGGATAAGTTAAGAAGGTTAGAGGCGCCGTGTTTCTGCGCAAACCTAATGGTGGGGACACCGACTTCCACGAAATCAGACAAACTGCTTGTTATGTGATCGAAATGTTCGCCTATCATAAGGTTAACTAGGAGATACGCTGAAGAAGAGATTCTGACCCATTTCACACGACAAGTCGTGCATGTAGCGCTTCACTGATGGATAAGCGAATTGACCTGAGAGGATACTTAGAGAGCTCCTTGCGTGTTAAGTGAAGTTACCTTTGAACTCTTCCAAGGTAGATGCCCAATACTTCAAATCGCCGTCCAATGCAGTGATTGAGACATTCAGACCATCATCTGGACCGGCATAAGACGCGACCTATACTGAAGGAGATCCAAATCACCATTAAACTCTGGAAATTCGTTCAGACAATCCAGAAATCTGGTAAGATCAACTGCAAATTGCGCAAACTCCAACGGAAATTCCTCAGCGTCGAGCTCTCTCTCCAAGTGGGGATTAATGAGATGAGGATGCTTTTTTGAATGAATTCTTAAATGCCGGTGATGGTGTTGATGACCTTTCGTGCCACGTTCCAGAAAGTCTGATTTCTTGACTTTGCGAGGAAACAGCTCCGCAGCATTGGTTTGGAATAAAAATAGGATATGTATCAAACGCTTCCTAAGATTGGCCGCAGAACTCAATATGCCAATGGAAGAGCCCAACTGGCGGGCGGCATTCTGAGCCCATATTAGCATGCTGCTTCGTGAGAGTTGAATCGGCCACGTACAGCGAAGTTTCGAAGCTGTGCATTGCAAGATATTAATACGTTAATCAAAGACAGAGGCGAAGGAAATCGAAACATCCCGCACCTCGCGGTCAAAATCGACGATTCGGCTATAGCGCCGTCAGAAATTAGAAAGACGGATTGAATGAGCCTGCCTACCGATGAAACTGAGAATAAGCTTCAGCCCCTTGAGTTTGAAGAGTTTCGTCGACATTGGCTAAGAGTGTCACTTCAATGCCCATATCTTAACAGGACCAACTAGTCTTACGCTCATCCCCTTCCGCGTCTAGCATATTCCTAGACCCAGTAGCTAAAGACATCTGTTAGCTTGCCAGGCGTGGAATATAGTAGTGTACATCACACCTGATGATCCCCCCGTCGACTCATTTGTCAGCTCATTCAAAGCATCCAATAGCGTTAGTAGAGTTTGCTTCCGTTTCTGTCCCAATCCTCCTCCTGAGCGTCTCGATTCAGAGCGTGGTGTCTTCGTGCCCGACAAAGGTGCAGTAAGATCAGGTCCATATACTGGATGTACGATTCCAAGTGCTGGCGGATCTGGTCACAGGAAAGCGTCATCAGCGCTCAAGGGTTTCCGCTTATGCAAGAGCTATAGCACAGGCACAGGATACTTACTTGCCGGTGCCATGGTAGTTATTTCAAGTTCGTGAGTGTGATGAATGAGACGTTGCAATATTGTTGATATGTTTCGTATATGTTAGCGTAGAGATCGTGAAGGTCGTGGACAAGGAGGGTGGGGAAGGAAAGAGCGCCCTCACGGCAAGCGTGTGCGGCAGGCGTCGTCCCAACTCAGGTACTACCCGGCAATCCAACGAGAAGCCGGTGCCAGTGAAAGGCCGTTCTCAAGCTCCTAATCAGGTAATAAAGGGCATTGATCACAAGCAAATGTGATTACAAACATTCCAGTATTGCGGAAAACGCGATTTCTGTTTCTTTCACAAACATTGAAGACATTACTACTATCCCAGCAAATAAAGCACTCTGCAGACACAATAAACACAGTAAATCGAAGAAGAAGAAAAGTAATGAGAATAGACGACCAGTGCGTCGAATTCGCATGGGCAGGTCATAAAAACTTGAAAGCGCCATCAAGAACATAATTTATGAATGAAAGAAGGGATATAGAATTGGAGCCGTAATCAGGTCATGCGAAAGCGGATGCAATGCGAGTGGAATGATGCTTCAAAAATCTGCACCTTCTAGAAAATACCAGAAGAGCAAGATTTGCAAGCTTATGAGGGCGGTCGTTGTGAAAAGTTAGAGCACTGGATCAGAATTCTTTTGGGGAAGCGATGGCGGCTTCTCGGTGCCGGGTGTCCAACTAGCACGTCGACCATACGGCATTCCCAATGCTTTCGCGAACTCTTGATTATGATTGAACGTAAGGTCCGTACTTGTCCCGTCCCAACCTTGGATGTGCTGCTGATCAGTCTTTGAAGGTGTCGACACTGCTGGCGTTGAGCTTCGCGGTTTAGGAGCCCCGTCCGAGTACGTTCTACCAGTCACCTCTAAAGACGCTGGTGAAGTGTGCTTTGGGTCCGATTTCGAGCCATCACCACTGGCCCGCCTTTCAAGCTCCTGAGCATCATCGAATGATGTTGCAATCGAACTTGTCTTCCCCGGACCACCCAAACCGAGGTCTGACGAACGGTCCGAGAAACCAGATCCAGGACGTCCTCGATGGCTAGTAGCAGTACTAGTTTCGTCATCGCCCGTATCCCGCTGCTCAGGAGGCATCGGAGGGAAATAGTCTGGAGGCTCCTGTGGCATCACCGGCGGGAAATAGTCGCCAGGCTCTGTGCTTACCCGACGCATATTAGCCGTATATGCCGGGTCATGCGGCGCGTTCGCTGGGCTGTCCATGGGCGAATGTGCATGAAGAGGGGCACCAGGCGCAGGATTGACCCATGCGCCAGGCGTGCGTCCCCAGAAGCCCCCATCAACGAGCGGTGGGCTATATGGACCGATTCCGGGGCTCAAAAACTCTCGGTGAAGTTGAGGAGTAGAATTCTGAGGCATGAAGGAGAATGAAGGCATGGATGGTGTTATAGGAGGAAGTCCCATGTGAGGACTATACGCGGGATGATGCAAGGGCGAAACGGAGACACCGCTAGCAGCCTGGGATATTTGATTACCACGGAGGGGAGGAAGTGCGATAGGCCCAGGATGGAAGTTGTTTTTCGGGGAGGTACTCGATGAGTGAGCGCCACTCTGTTCCTTCGACGATGAACCTGTGGAATTCGAAGTCGATCGGCCACTCAGATTGAGGGGGGCAGGTGCCTTATCGGCGAATGATGGCCTGCTAGGCGAAACCGAAGATGAAAGGGCCTGGGCTGGTTGGTTATGCAGTGGACCAGATGGAGGAGGGAGAGACCGCTGCGGTGACATGGGAGGAGGGGCAGAAAAAGGATGATCATAGGGCGTGGGAGGTCCAGAAGGCGGGCCAAAGGAATAGCTACCAACATAATGAGAATGATCAGGTTGCACCACATTTGACAGAGGAGATGGTCTATGTCCGGATCCGTGAGCCAATTGAAACGGAGAGGGTATATGATCCAGAGGTGAGCTAGGGAAGGAACTCCTCCCAGGACTCGACATAGATAAAGCAAGGGATGGCGTGAACTTGTCATGGTGCACTTTCAATGTTCTACCATTGTATTCGTATCTGTGAATCGCGTGAATATGGTTATTGCGGCTGATTGGCAACAACAAACCCATTGAACATATTCACGGCGCGCTCAGCATCTGAGTCGCTTGCAAATGAAACGGTGCCAAACCCTCGTGATCTGCCGTTGACGTCTTGGGCGACATCGGCACGGATGATGGTTCCGGCTTGACGGAAGAGGTCTTTTAAGTCCTGCCACTGACAGTGAAAAGGGAGCTAATCCAAATTTAGCCATAGAGCGAGAGAAGGATAGGGTTATGACGAACGTTTCCCACAAACAGATTCTTCCCTACACCACTGGACCCCGAGCCCGAAAACGAGTTCTCTCTACTCAATTGAAACTCTTCCATCCTCTCCGCAAGGTTGACTACTCCGGCTGAAATTGATGACATGCCTGATGGATTTCGGGATAAGGGGGCGGTCATTGGAAGGATACCGATGCCGCTGCCACTAGACAGAGTTGGGGCCAGAGGTGGAGGACTCAATGCAAAGGAGGACGGATCGAGGTCCGATGGTATTCTATCTGGGCGCACTTCGAGGGTTCTGGTCTGCCACGTGTACCCATGAAACATTTCAATAGATCGTGCGGCATCGTCTGCACTGGCCATCAGGACGGTGCCGTACCCTCTGCTGCGATTGTCGGGGCCAAGGGAAACATCTGCTCGCAGAACAGTCCCCGACTTTCGGAACAAGTCTTTCAAATCTTGCCAGCGAACGCGATATGGAAGCTGGTTGAGTGGATGAGAAAGGAATTTTGAGTAGTAAAGAGGCGACTAACGTTGCCTACGAAAAGCTGTGTTCGAGTGTCGGGGAGAGGGCCAGCTCTGCCGTCCGGGGTATTTCGTGTAGATGTAGCTGCATGAATGACAGCCTCTATCTCTTGATTTGTGAGAGGAATATGCATCGGCGAAGAGTTCGACGAGCGGCTCTCCTAAGAGTCGTTGAGGGTGAGTGTGCAGTCATGACGTGCCGAGCGGGGCTCCTACCGATCTAGACAAGGGAAACCCGAGGGGAACGTTCATAATGCGGACAGGTCAGGCGGCCACCGCGAGCAGTTTGCCAACCGACGACGGTATAAGAGTGAACTGCCAGGCAGCCAGCACGATGAGGTTGAAAAAAAAGAGTTTGTGGAAGCAATTTTCTGGCTATGATGTCACGCCGAGAGCTGGTGGTGTGTTCGGCAGCGGACGGAGGGCTAGAATGCTGGACGAGAAACAAGGAACGACAGTAAGAGAGAGGCCGACGATGAGGAAGACGTCTAGCTCGCTGTGGGTGTCGCCTTGGACAAGAGGTCGGCACGATGAGCGAATAATTGCGGCTCCACTTTAGGGAGGGAACCGATGTCGGCCAATTTGTCGTAAGAAGCTCCACAGTATTTAGCCGACATCGTGGTCGTCGTCGTCAGTCTCAACGATGAGCTCGACATCCAGTCCATCGTCGCCGTCGTCGAATTTGCAAGTAAAAAATAGGGTCGGACTCACGTTCTCGAGCCTCGACAAATCTACATTGCTTACCCATCTTCTCAGGCACTCAGCCGCCGACGCACCCGAATATATGCGACCCTGCTAGTGATATCCGAAATCACACGCCCTGACTTTGACCGTATCATCATCAACTCTCTGGACGTCGTCTCAATCAACCCCCAGAACACTCTGCTTTATGACCCTGTACGTCTGGCCCCAGGACAGAATGAAGCCTTTGGATTCTCGAGGAGATCCCGTGAATACACCGACTGGCATCTCTCGCACAAACTGACTAGTGTGGTCTAGCATGCAACTATGGTTGTCAGAACATTCCTCTCTCTTGCTGAGGAACTCATTATAATGATTCTATGCCATCTTGACACGAAAGATATCGACTCTTGTTCGCGAGTGAGCAGTACGACCCATTTGGTGCTCTGCCACCACTCTGACCTCGCTCTGTTATGAGGTGTGCAAGCGACTGCGGGAGGTCACAAAGCGATCATCACTATTGAAACATCTTGTTCGACTTAGGGCCGCTCGAGTTGATGATCTGTCCTTGCCTTATACTTCTCTGCCAGAGCGTTGGGCCAAGCTACGCTCCAGAGAGGAGGCGTGGACGTCTACCAAATGGTACAGCAAACAGACGCTGCAGCTAGGCTCTCCCTTTGGAGCCTACGAGATGGAAGGTGGAGTTTTTGCGTGTTCTCCTGAAGGCTCTAGCTGTCTACAATTCACCGTTCTGTCAACCGTCGGATCCCCAGCACCTCAGAGCTGGCAACACGATCTAGATGGCATGGAGCTGGCCGATTTCACCTTTGATTGCGACCAGGACCTTCTTTGTATGGTCGAACGCAGTACTCAACGGCACGTTTGTGATTTTGGTCGTTATTTTTGGGAGCACTCACCCCTATTCCAGGGAGTCCCCCTTTCTGATCCACTTGCGAAGCCTGTCGGAGAACAAACCACATCCCTTGGCGGCAGAATGTATCCTACGCTGTCCCTCATTGTTCCAACATCACTGGCAAGGCGAAATGTTGGGGTACTACGTGCTATTTACTATCCAGATCTACGACGATCTTGTTGGATGTCTATATCAACTCCTTCCCCTCGGCGGAAGTGACGTCATGACAGTCTGGAATTGGCGTACTGGTCAAGAATTATGGGTAAGAATGCGCAACGAGGCTTCTTTTCCGATACTCACGCGAAATCACATCCAGACAATTGACTCGGGCGATGATCGATACATGGACTTCACTTTCTTATCCCGACCAGCAGTTATGTTGTGTTCAGTCGTCACCCCTTCATTCAAATTTGTTACATGGGAACCAGAAAATCCAAGCCAAGTCACGACAATCACTCTCGGTCTCCCACCCGTCGGCGACGATAGTGAAGTTGGGCGCCTGCAATGCCATTCAAACCCGGCCCCTAACCGTCGAAGACGCTCGCTGACATCCAACCCCTATAAATCATCAATCAGCTTCGTTCCCTCGTCCGAAGACCGAATTTTAGCGTTCTCATGTACCGTGCTGCTTCCTCTAATCAACGATACCGACTCCGATCTCTTTTATATGCTCTTCATATCTGCCTCGGAACTCGAAAAATCTATCTCAAAATGGCTTACTTCCGCGCGGGCTGAGTCAGTAGGACACGAGACGCAAGGGGATCGACTGCTTGAAGTGTCACGATGTTGGGAATCTTGGGGTCCCGAAATCACGCGGTGGATCCCTGATGCACGACCGTTTGGGTGGGCTGTCTGCAGTCGAGGACTGCGCTTCGCCTGCAGTGACCCCTACGACGAAGGTGACTCGCGCAGGATCATGACCATTGATTTCAACCCCCACAACTTTCCCGAAGGTGTCGCAGACGAGCCTCAGGCTGGCGTTACCATGTACGACACACGTGACCGACTCATCTCTCGACTATCCGGGCTGGACGCATTCACTGAGCCCGTGATTTCCTCATTACCCTGTGTCATTCGAACGAGTATCGAACGCGTCCATGACAGCATGGGTGTGATGATGAACGATGATTATATAGTGGCCATGCAAGTTGGGACATCAAGTAATGTGAGTGTGATGGCATGACCGACGGCCGAACCTCATTGAACAAAATTTCAGATATCAAAGTTGGAGATCCTCAATATGGTAGAAGCTGTTCAGAGTGAGGGCTCCACAGCTTACGATCGTTCAGCCGAATGCGAGGGGAGTGACAGTGAATCGAGTTACAAGAAATGATCTCCGGAGAACTCAGGTGTATGATAGTGAGAGCGAAACAGAACTATAAGATTATGATAATACGAGTACAGGATAGGATACAATAGATAATAAATAATGCGACTATTTCGCAGTGGACGAGAATTTGGTGACCGACTTAGTGCCCTCGGAAATGGCGTGCTTGGACAATTCACCGGGCAAGATAAGACGGACAGAAGTTTGAATCTCTCGTGATGAGATCGTCGACTTCTTGGAGTATGATGCGAGTTCTGGATGAAAGTCAGTGCGCAGTTCCAGAACGCGAGAAGGATAGAACGCACTGGATGCTTCTGAAGCGATGCGCTCGAAGATATCGTTTACGAAGGAGTTAAGGATGGCCATGGCCTTGTTGGAGATACCAGTGTCAGGGTGCACCTGTTTGAGCACTGCGGACAAGTTAGAACCGTATATTCATGAGTCAATGGAGCCACATACCCTTGTAGATGTAGGAAGAGTAAGTCTCCTTTCGAGACTTCTTGCGACGCGCTTTCTTGTCGCCCTCCGCAGCCACAGGAGCCGTCTTCTTCGACGTCTTCTTGGCAGCTTTGGAACCTTCGGTGGTCTTAGCTGGGGCCTTAGACGCGGTGGAGGCAGGGGCTTTTCCAGCAGTGGAAGCAGGTTCTGATAATCGTCAGAACCGCGTCGAAACAAAGGTAAAATGAACATACTGGGTGCCATGTCTGATGGGGTAGAAAAGATGGAGTGTAAGGGGTGCTGGCACGGGGGAAAGATGGATGGATGCGGAGGCTTCCAAGTCGCGCCTCTTTATACCATGGGTAATGTTTGCTGGTATTTGTCCGGTAACATCAACTTTCACGCGTGGGAACTCCGGCGACAGGTCTGTGACATATATAAAGCCTCGACGCGTCGAGCAGAGAGTAACTTCACGCCCCCTCACTCGCTCACAACCTCCTCCGCCACTTTATCAACAAAATCACCATGGTAAGTCACCTCGAGTGATGTATAAGCCAAATCTAACGTTCATTAGTCTGGAAAAGGAGGAAAATCAAAGTCTGGAAAGGCCGCCGGTGACGCCTCTGGCAAGACCATCTCGCGATCCGCAAAGGCGGGTCTGCAGTTCCCCGTCGGTCGTATCCATCGTCTGCTCAAGAAGGGAAACTATGCTCAGCGCGTAGGTGCTGGTGCTCCCGGTGCGTTCTTGTCGTGTGGCTACCCCTTTCCTCGTGCTGACTCCGGCTCCAGTCTACCTTGCTGCTGTTCTTGAATATCTTGCCGCTGAGATTCTGGAGTTGGCTGGAAATGCTGCCCGTGATAACAAGAAGCAGCGTATTGTCCCTCGTCACTTGCAGCTTGCCATCCGAAACGACGAAGAGTGCGTCTTTCTCAGCCTCCTTTATCACGATCACGATCCTGACTCGTTCCAGGTTGAACAAACTCCTCGGTCATGTCGTCATTTCTCAGGGTGGTGTCGTGCCTTTCATTCACTCCGAGTTACTGCCAAGTAAAACGGCGAAGGGCAAGAAGGATGGTGTCGAAGCATAGGCTTCGACTCGTTCACTTTTGTTCTGGTTATTATTCGACATCTGTACTTGTACCCTGTAATACTCTATTGCCCTATCTATGTCCATCTGCACAAGTCTCAGGTATGAGCTGTTTTCATGCGGTGTCCATCTTTGCAATTATCGAAGCTATATCGAGATCTCGAGATGATCATATGAGGCTTATCCGGCCTCCCTCATAACTTATAAGCAATTGAATAGCCTGCGAGAACATGTACTGTACATTGAAGTGTGCAGTCTCAGTCCGGAGACAGCGATGAAGACATCAACGCGCAGCGGCGTCGCTCGTCGAATCTATTCGCAGTTGGCATATGTAGTGAGGTCTGTAATCAACCTCTGGATCTCTTTATTAAAATTAAGCCCAAAAATGCTAACTTACTGCAACCCAAGATAAAGAAAGGGTATCACAATTTTTCATTCGCCGGAGCATAACATACATGGACTTACATCTCCCAAGTACTGTGCATAAGTTTACAACAATCTTCGGATGAACCGAATCAATAAGGACGCCAAGTTATCGCGCGAAGCGATGGAGTGTCAAAAATTGGTGGAAGCCACAGTCCAAGAGTAGTCTGAATCGAGTTTCGTATGCAGAACATACGAGCCGCGAAGTGCACTAAAGGACGGCCATAAAATCATGCCAAGCATTGCTCAAGCCTTCATACGCTTCACGACAGAAGTACCCAGCACACCACTTGCTAGGCGCACATCGCTCAAGCATAGAGGCCGCCAACCGTCTGCTCGCTATCGAGCCCGTTGGAAAGGATTTCTTCACATGCTAAGACCGAATACCTCTACGACACCCACAAGGGTATCGCAATAATAAACGATCCACACAGAAGCTAGTAGGTCCTAAGAGAAGATTAGTCTTGCTCGACGATATGACCAATGAACGCTTACGATTAGGCCGTTTGGGGTACGACAACGAGACGGTTAGTTCTCTTGTCAAGTACAATATCGTGTATGGCTCGCCGTGGTCTGAGGTCTTACTTCACTTCCTCTGCCGGGCCTGCCTCAACGGGCTTCAATAGTGCTCCGGGGGGGTTGCCTTCAACATCCTACGTGACGCTCAAAACGTAATGCAGTCCTGTTCTGCTTCTACCATCCAATGATACCTCAGTTCCATCTAGACGGAAGTCGACTTCGACCTTAACCGTGTATGAAGAGGAACACGAAGCGCGATCGACTCGATGCAATGCGACAACATGATTATAAAAGCCGCCCAGTCCCCACGACGTTTCCCAAATCTGAAACCGACGACCCTCACTCTGAGACAGAGATCTCCGGGCAGAAAGCCGATGCAGATGTGTTTCTGGTGCGTCGCTGGACGAGTTAACCTCCGGTTCAGCTAGAACCTATCGAGGGGGACTAGACGCTCAGACCTTAGCCCGCTCGCAAGTATAGAGGAGGCGAGCTCCCCTGTGCGTGACGAGCAACGCGGCCTTCGGACTGTGGTGGTAAGGAGAAAGAGAAAAGATTTCCGGGCGGAGTCCAAACTTTTAAATCTTGGCGCCGAGGAGTTACGTAAGACACGCACGAGGTAAATAGCCGACCCCTCGCTTTCGTTGCTTCCCATCCCAGCCATCGTCGCTGCCGTCGCTCCCTTTTTCTCGTTCACCTCTTTTTCTTCTCTTCAAAGCTTTCATTACCAACTTTCTTGTCTCTTCTCAACGCTGCGTACGAAATGGCCAACGAAAAAGATGAAGTCAACATTCCTCTCAACTCCTTCGATGAAGCCAATGGTGACCATGCTCCTGTCTCTCCTCTGCCCGCCCCTTCGTCCCAGGCGAAGCCAAAACCAAAGCTTTCTGCTACCATCATCATCCCAATATGGATCGTCCTCTCATCATGCGTCATCATCTACAACAAGTATATCTACAGCGCCATGAACTTCAAATACCCTGTTTTCCTTGTTACCTGGCATTTGATTTTTGCTGTGAGTTTCACCCCCTATGTATCTCTTTAGAGTCCTCATTATCTACCAGGCTATTGGTACACGCGTACTGCAAAGAACCACAAATTTGCTGGACGGCGTCAAAGACGCTAACGTGACGAAGGACAAATTCATATACTCGATTCTCCCAATCGGCTTCCTCTTCTCTGGCTCTTTAGTACTCTCAAACAGTGCTTACCTCCACCTCTCAGTCGCCTTCATCCAAATGCTCAAGGTAATGCTCGCCATCAAACCATCTGATTCCGTTCCTGACCTTTTTGTTCGGCTTCAGGCTTTCAATCCCGTCGCCATTCTCCTCATCTCATTTGCTTTCCGCCTACAGGAACCAAATAGAAAACTTATTCTTATTGTACTGATGATTTCGTGCGGCGTCTCAATCGCTTCTTATGGCGAGCTGGAGTTCGATATTCTGGGCTTTATTATCCAGTCATTGGCGGTCATCGTGCGTCCCGTTTTCATCAATGATCAGCTCCATCTCATAGCCTCTATAGTTTGAGTCGTCAAGACTGGTGATGATTCAGCTTCTTTTGCACGGGCAAAAGATGGATCCTCTTGTATCACTGCATTACTATGCACCTGTATGCGCTGCAATCAATCTGCTCATATTGCCATTTGCCGAAGGTTTGGAGCCTTTCTACGCGCTGAGCTCGGTTGGCTTCTGGGTTTTCCTCTCGAACGCGCTGATTGCATTCTCATTGAATGTCGCCGCTGTGTTCCTCGTTGGCGTGGGAAGCGGTCTCATCCTGACGCTTGCTGGCGTGTTCAAAGTACGCTACTCGACTTACGTATCTGCACAATACTGACCACGCTGCAGGATATCCTACTGATCACGGGCAGTGTGCTCATTTTCGGAAATTCCATTGCGCCATTGCAAGTTTTTGGTGAGAACATTCTCCATAACCATCTCGCTTCTTTGACTAATACGAGCGTTTAGGATATTCCATCGCTCTTGCAGGGCTTGTTCTCTTCAAAACGGCCGGCGGCCGATAAGTCAATTACGACTGAAAACCTTTCATCATCGATACAATACTGCCACTGCTTACGGTCATAGTGTATGCCACATCCTACATATCCCTGGACATTTGGGCGAGCGTCGGCTCATAGAGTTATAATATAGACGCCTCTCTTCTTCTTGGTGTATAGTCGGGCTCCTCTTACTTCTTTCTCTCATATGTAATAGATCTCCCAGTTTTACCATTGTCGTGTCCAAATGTACCCCCGTCATGCTCTACGTGTTTGCTTAGGAAGTCGACAGGGACACGCTGCTGAGACACGCGGAGCCAAGCGTCTCCGGCGCCGATAGTGGTACTAGTACTTGTATCCGGTCAGATAATGGCACTCATTGAAGCCAGGAGCCCCCACAAGCGACATGACTACAACGGCGACCATGATTCATGAAGAGGTGCTTGGGCGTTCCTATAGAATTCTCGAGGGAGCTCATTGGCTTTCTAGATTGCGGCCCCGCCGAGGGCACTTCGGTCGAACAGTAATACCGCAGAGTCATTGGCTGCTCAGAACGGAGACGACATCGAGCTACCCACAATTCTCACAAGCACTGAGTCGAGGAGTAGCTCACCGAAACACCCTGATCCATCTCATTTTTCTACTGCGAAAACACCGGCTATTCGACAAAAGGCACACATTCAATTTTTCGCTTTATGCTATAGCATATTTCTTGCGGGTTGGAACGATGGTACGACTGGGCCCCTGTTACCAACGATCCAGAGATTCTATCATGTTGGTTTCGCTGTGGTCTCTATCCTTTTCATCTGCAATTGTGTGGTGCGTGTGGATTATGTCGGGGAGCATATATGGTGTCCTAAAGACGGAATAGGGTTTCATAAGTGGTGCAGCCCTGAACGTCTTCTTGACGGATAAGTTTGGCTTCGGAAAGGTGAGCATCGTTACGAACTTCTGTAATCATACCTAATTCAAGGAAAGACCATTGTGCTAGGTGCCGAAACCCCTTAGCAGCCCGATAAGCGTTATTTAGAATGCATACAGGATCTATCTGTCAAACTATTGGTTATGCAGTTCAAGCACCCGCCCCTCCATTTCCGGTTCTGGCACTGGGATACGTTATCAATGGCTTCGGAATATCACTCCAGGACGCTCAAGCGAATGGTTTTGTTGCATCTTTACAAGAAAATGCTGCTGCTAAGATGGGGATCTTACACGCTGCTTATGGTGAGCTCTCCGTCCCCTTTTTGTTTTGTTTTTCTCAACAGAATGCAGGAGGGGGCGCACTGATCTCGCCTTTGGTGGCGACGCATTTCGCATCTCAGAAGCACTGGTCATTCCATTTCTTATGCTCGTGCGCCATTGCATTCACCAATACCATACTCCTCGTATGGGTATTCAGATTCAAGACTCAAAATGGTTCGTCATCCGTTAGTGCTCGATCTTTGTGACGATGCTGATTTAGATCATACGCAGAGGCCCTCGCTGAGATCGGAGAAGCTTCTACGGAGACTGATGAATCACAGCAAAGCAAATACAGTCAGATTTGGAAGACCAAGAATGTCCATTTGTTGGCAGCGTTCATCCTCGTATATGTTGGTAGGTGTCGTTCCAAACCTTTTCTACATATTATCGACCTATGAGAAACAGGTGTTGAAGTAACGACGGGAGGTTCGTCTTCCAGGCATCCACAATGTTTCTCCTAACACAGCGCATTCACAGGTTGGATCGTCACCTACATCATCCAGGAGCGAGGCGGAGGTCCCTCCTCTGGTTACATCTCCTCTGGCTTCTTCGGTGGTTTGACAGTCGGTAGACTGGCATTATTGTGGGTCAATAAAACGGTGAGGTCTATATTCTCACGACAATCCCCTTTTGTCTGACATATGACGCGAAAGGTTGGGGAACGAAGAGTTATTTGGCTTTACAGCATTCTAGCAATTGCGTGAGATACCTTAGACAACCGCCGCTGAGGATGACTTTGAAACCGGTCTTGTAGACTCGAGCTGACGATCTGGTTCGTGCCATCTCTGATCGGAAATGCGGTGGCCGTCTCCATCATCGGTGTTCTGCTGGGGCCCATGTATCCGATTGTAATGAACTACGCGGGATGGATTCTTCCTGGGTGGTTATTAACGGGTGCCATTGGCTGGATCGCCGGATTCGGCCAAGCAGGTAGTGCCATACTGCCATTCTTGTCAGTCCGTCATCTTCATGGCTTATGTCCTACTGATGACACGCACGTAGGACTGGCATGCTGGCAAGTAAATTTGGAATACACACGCTGCAACCTTTGTAAGTATCGGCGAGTAGTACCGTAGGATGTATGCTGATGACCTCCGTAGGCTTGTTGCCATGATGGCGTTAATGATTGGACTGTGGTGGCTCGTCCCTCCAGTCCAACGGCGGACAGAGTAGGATTTTGAAATGGCTGATGTAGCATTTAGACAATTATTTCTCTTGTACTTGAATGCATGCATGTATAATGCCCCTGACTCATATTTTCGCCCGAGAAAGCAGAGCAGAGCGGGAAAGGAACTGGATGACGGTTCTATATATTACGGTATTATTCCGCGTTTATAATTTAGACATCAAAAAGGTCACTTGGCGTGATAAAATAAATTGCACCCCACAGGCACATTCGAGACAGATCGTCCAGACAGAGGAATGAAGCCAAGAATGCCCGCTTCCAACACAAGAGCTAGCGGGGAACCAGAGTCGACGTTGTAGTTGAAGTATTCGTCACTGACGGATGCGGGTCTCTCCTTCTACCACATCAGAAATTGGCTAGTATGGCCGCTTTGCTGGCGCTTTGCTAAAATACCCCTCGTTACACTTCTCGGCGGGTTTATACAAGTTGGAGGAGCAGTGGCAATGAGCAAGGCGCGCAACCCAGGCTGCGGATCGCGGCGACGTCCCGTATTATCCTGATCGTCGATTTTTGGCTCGAACTCACGTTTTGGAACGAAGAACATACTATGACAGTTTGATATCATGACAAGCCAAAGTTCGTCAGTTAACCCGTACTGCATCCCACGGGATTCATAACGCATCTCAACAGAAGCAGGATTTGGTTTCCGGAAAATGTTTGTCAGGTTCGGTACCGCCACATACTCTTCAATGGGCTGTCTTAGGCCTTCATAGTCCTGTAAAGGATAAAGAATCAAAGAAGCCAGAGCCCAGGTCGTCTCGAAGTTCTTCTGAGACGTCGCACAGCTCAATCTATGAGAGATTCGCAACGCAGCCATTGAGTCCTACGAAACCTGTGCCAGAAGGGATCGTGGACCCATCCACAAGCAAGAACAAGTTCGCCGATTATTTTGGAACATCCTCTCTATTCTCCGATTTTTCATTCCGCCCTCTGCTCGAAGGTAAAGATGCAAGTGAGCTCGACTTCGAGAGCCCTACTGTGGAATGGAATCCGGTTATGCGTGTGTACCGTCCTTCTATGGAAAAGCGCGCTCAAAGAATTGATTCAGGATTCAGAGTCCTGATCATTGGGAAGACAGGATGTGGAAAGACTACGATACTGGAGAAGATCTGCGGTGACGAAATCGTACGTGATTTAACATATCGATGAAGATCCGGATCACGACGTGGAATACACAGGCAGATGCGCCCAGTGAAAAGGTGATCTAATTCCAGAAATACCCTGAGAATATGAGTCTAAGAGTCTTGTTTGCACAGCGAGGACTTCACAATATTGAGAAAGAATTAATTTCTGTTGAAAACAATCTCTTCGTTGCACACGACTCTATGGGATTCGAAGCTGGTACAGAGAAGGAGATGAACATTGTTCTGGACTTCATCAAGCGCAGGTCAGAAGCGAAGGATCCGGCTGACCGCATCCACAGTATATGGTGAGCCCGTTCGAGTGCCTATATACCACATTCTTCACACTATGCCAGGTACTGTATGCAATCGGGGCCCAGGCCGGTTCAAAAGGCGGAGACAGTGTTCTTCAACAGTCGTCATGGCTCGGGTACGCTCAACTTCCACATCCGACCTTCAGATATATTTACGAAATGTTGTAGTCCCAGTCATTGCGATCTTGACCAAGTTCGATCTGCTCATGGAAGAGATGCAGCAGAAGGTCGAGGATGATGGAGAGCTAGAAGACGATGAAGCAGAAGAAGAGGCAGAGAAGCAAGCCACTGCGATATACGAGGAACACTTCAAGAAAGCGCTCATGAGCATGAAGTACCCGCCTACTCAGGTTATCAAGCTTTCCAATGGTAACTGTTCCCTGAATCGCATCTAGTGAACCACTGAATGTTCTTACAACCTAGCCAGTGCAGGTTGCAAAGAAAACAAATCAAGTTCTGGGAGATCTGGTTGACGCGACAATGTCATCGTTCACTGGTCTTGAGCGCGCTCGAATGAGGGCTCTCTTCGCAGCAGCTCAGCATATCGACGTGAATGCGAAGATTACTGTCACCGTGGAGTGCGTCATCATTCCGCTCGTTTTGCCTGTACTAAATATCTTATCAGACATTTACCTATATGTACGAGTTTTTTACGGAAGGTCCCTGACTGTGATGTTAACATGATTCCTGTCATCTGTAGTCAGCTATCTTCTGGGAAGAAAGGTCGAGCATCTGGATGTTCAAAGAAGAGTGGTCTCTTATTGGTATTCCATCGCATCTATCCCATTCCCGAGCGAAAAGGCAAGTAATGGGTCAGTGCAAGCGCTCCTTCACTAAGATCGTAGCGTTTTTTCAAGGCTTCCGAAATTTTTACGAGAGAGTTTTCTGTGGAACAATACTTCCACAATTACGACTATCGCATTGGTGCACAACAGAGAAAACTCGCAGAATCTTCTCGATTTTGTGGGAGCGCCGTTGTAGCCCTTCGTTCGTATTCGCTTTGTGCATGATACGGACGCAGGCCATCTCAATAACCTTTAGACTTGCTCATCATCCTGGCTGTCTTGTGGACTCGTCCCAAGGGCACATTCAATTCATATTCTCGTGTCGATGATCTGGTCAGAAAGTATAAAGCGTCACCTATTTTCAAGGAGCTCGAGAAGGAGGTTCGCGACGGTTACGGGACGACGTCTGTTGAGGCCCTCGCGAACGATAAGCCTGGTATTGTGGAACACTTCATCCAGCTCGTACTGGGAAAATATGGTAAGTCCAGTTCATTTGACTCATTCCAGCACCGCGAGTCATCTCCGTCCCAACAGGTGCTTTTTTGGATAGTGTTGAACTGTGATTGCATACTCGGATTCCACGATTTCCATGGCTGGATGATACCGACTTGCAAACCTTTACGCGTGCAGCATTTACACAGACACCAGCATGGCTGTCTGAGTATCGATCATCGCGCATCTGAAATTGGCTGCCACCAGCGGACGTTCCGGACCCTCTTTCGGAGCTCGGACTGCCGCATTTCCGACTCTCTCACTCCTATCTCTGCGATTGCGTAGTCGAGGATGTACAAAGTCCATCTCATCCGATAATGCAATTCATTTGTCAGATAACGTGCTACACTCTCGTCATTTGAAGCAGCCGATTCAAGAGTGATTCGCGCCCTCTTGCAGTCGATCACAGATCACTGGCATGCTATCGAAATCGGTGTTGGAGCTTCCATTCAAGAAGCCTAGAAAAATCAAGATAATCTGCATCGGCGCTGGATATTCTGGGATCGCCTTTGCGTACAAAGTTAGCCGGGAACTCAATGATGTCGAACTAATAATATACGAGAAGAACGCTGGGATAGGCGGTGTAAGTGTCGAAGCTTGAACTTGGTATGACGTGCCGAAAAGAACAATTTCTGATCGTGTCGTTGCGATTCCAGACATGGTATGAGAACCGATATCCAGGATGTGCTTGTGATGTGCCGTCCCACTCCTATACGGTGAGTTCGATCCCAGATCCACTCTTCATCTGACGCATCAGCCGCCAGTTTTCGTGGGCAGGATATCCCAAGTGGACAAAATTGTACGCATGATTTGAAACATTCTGTACTATCAAAAACATCTCCCTGAACATGATGCTCAGCTGGGCATCTGCTTCCGAGATTCTGTCTTATCTAGAGGAATGCGTTCAGAAATGGGATCTCCTTCAGTACATTCAATGCAACCATTCCGTCATGTCGGCGAAGTGGGATCGAGAACTCAGCAAATGGAAATTGGAGATCTTGAACGCCAATACGAACGGGGTGTTCATTGATACCGCAGATGTCGTCTTCAATGCTACCGGCTCTCTCAAGTAGGTCCATCATCCAGGCATCCTTTTTTGGAAAGACGTTGACAACTACTCGAGTTTAGCAGATGGAAGTGGCCTGACATCAATGGGCTGAATCTCTTCCGGGGTCATGTTGTACACTCTGCAGGTTTGAGCTTTTGAGGCTATGTTGAGCTGCGGTGGAACTGAACATCGTTCCAGCCTGGGATTCCTCTTTCGATTTTTCGAGTAAGAAAGTACTCCTGGTAGGGGGAGGACCTTCTTCTGTACAGGTATCAAACTAAGCCACACAATGATGCGTTGTGTGAGCTGACGTCCTTTTGCTAGATCCTTCCTCAACTTCAACCGATCGTTTCCAGCTTGACATTTCATATACGTTCGCCGTTATATGTTACTCGCATGTTCGGCCAAGACTGTTCACCTGAAGGGGGCATCTATACTCAGGATGATATTGCGAAATTCGCACTAGAACCTACCTATCTTCTAGAGCATAGGAAAAAGGTATCCGCTACCATCTGGGGCGGCTTTGACGTAATGAGGAAGGATTCACCGAAACAACTCGAGGCTCGGACCAAAGTCCAAGAGGATATGCGGCGGAGACTAGAATACCGCGAAGATCTGTGTAGGAAATTGATACCGACATGGCATTTAGGGTGCAAGAGGGCTGTACCCGGTGATTATTCATGAATGATTTAAAACTATCTAGGTCATGAATGACATTCCACTCAGGCATCAACTTCCTCGAAACGCTTCTCTTACCAAATGTACGGGTACTCTCAGGAGAAATTCTCGAAATCAAGGAGAATTCTGTTATAACGCAGGAAGCAGGCGAAGACGAGTATGACGCGATCATATGTGCTACCGGGTAAGAGCTTTTCTAGCAAGCTTCAACCAAACATTGATCCTCATAGATTCGACACATCTTGCAAGCCAGCTTTCCCCATATTAGGACGAGACGGCGTGGATCTCCGGGAACACTGGTCCACATCCGTAGATAATTACTTGAGCGTTGCCGTTCATGGCTTCCCCAATTATTTCCGTAGGCATACAGTTCCATTGCATTCGTTTCCAATCACCGACAAAACGATTAGTTGGCTGCGGTCCAAACAATCCGACGGTCCTTCCTTCGATAGAAGTGGCCGCAGGATACGCTGTTCAGTGTATAAGGAAAATCCAAAGCGAAGGAATCCGATCCATGGAAGCGACGAAGGAGGCCGTAGACGATTTTATGGCGTATAAGAGTCGGCCTATGATCTTTATATGAGCTTTTCGCTCCCGATGACGTTTTTCTCATCAGGACTCTTCATGGAGCAGATGGTATGGACCTCACCATGCTCTTCTTGGTATAAGGGCGGCAGTAGAGATGGAGATGTGATCGGGCAATGGGTGGGATCTCCTCTGCACTATGTCAGTGACTTTTTCGGTCATATTGTCTCTGGATAGGGCTCCATAGTAAATGCCCTCTAGATGGCCGCACTAGGAGAACCTCGATTTGAGGACTATCATATTGATTATCTGCACGGGAATCGTTTTGCATATCTAGGATCCGGTCAGACTTTGGAGGAGGTGGCAGGGACGAATTTAGCCTGGTACGTTCGTCGCATCTAATCCTTCAAAACCCCATTACCGACCCCTTGGGCCGCCTTCATGATCAGGTTCATACGCGAAGAATCGGTAGAGACGGCCTAATCTTACTGTTTCCGCCCCGTTGCAAGGAGGTGGTGAACGGATTGACATACGAGTTGAGAAAAGCTTGCCTTCTTTCGATGCGTTTTATAAAGAGGTTTTGGTTATGATGTTCCAAATGTGCTCAGAATGGCTCTAGAGCTCCAAATCCTAGAGGGAAAAGGCATGTGCAGTGAACGCTCGTAGACGATGTTGAGAGATAAAAGTGTAAGTGTTCTGCAGTATTCAGTCTGGATGTATATCAATAGTATATAGCCTCTGGATATTCACAGGTATTGGTGGAATTCCCGGATAAAAGCATTGAATATTGAATTCCAAAGCCTGTGTCTCGCAGAGAATACATTTCGAGCGCTCGAATTTGAACTTTTGCAGTCAACAGCGGGAAGACAGTTGAGCATCCTAAAATTTGTACGGGAGATATTACTGTTCGGAATCGTGGTAACTTGGCAAGACAACAGGCAAGAGTAGCGGCTGGGATTCGGTCAGCGCCGGTTCAATTCTTCATCGGCTTCGGTTCGGAGATCTTCCGCACGCGACATTGTTGGACTCGGACTTGCAACAATGTCTTCAGCCATGTCCTCATCAGAGCCTCCGAGAGACCAAACGCAGGATGAGGTCAGTGGCAACTGCTGAAAGGTCTTACTTTACCAATACTTCTGCCCAGGATTACACGCTGGAGGATGAATATTCTGCTCTTTTCGACCTCTCCCCTCAGAGGTTCCCGTGGCGCGAGCCTGTTCCTCAGCGGGTCAGACAACAGCGCGACATCTATGATGGAACGCTCTTCTTAGATACAATGCTCGAGGCTGCACAAGTTGAGAACGCGAGGGCGCTTTACCCGCCTTGGGATCCGGAGTCCTTTGGAGACCTCTACAACGCGGTTCGAAAAGCCAAATGGGATCGAATGAGGAAGGACTGCATCGTGTACTATCTTCTTAAATGGTGGGAGGACGGTCGAGAGGTCAAGTTCCGAAGACAAAGGTCCATACCTCCTCAATTCTCGACGTTGGCCGACGCGTATTATTTCTTTGACATGGGTGAAGCCACCGTATGCAATTTCCTCCAGCCGGGTTATCTCGAACTGAATGCAACATTCTTGACAGAAAGCCGCAAATTTGGTTATTGACGCTCGAATCCCTCCCAATCATTCTTCGAAGATACTTCGCATCCTCAGTAATTCTCAAGATGGAGGTCCTACGATTCTACGATATGTCCGGAGTGCCCACCCGGTCCTGACCGAGCAGTCATCGCTGGACATATATGCCCTAGCTCTGGCCGAATCATCGCTGCAGGATGCGTGGCTCTTCCAGAGAACCTTCCCTCAAGAAACTCCCAGTCGGAAGCAGCTCATCGAGAAAATCGTTCTATCGTGTTTAGCGCGTACGTCTGATTTATATTCAACCACCTTTCTCTAAATGATCACGTAACAGCCCCCAAACCTTCACATCTACGCCAACTTTTAGCTTTCCCGACATCCCCATGGGAGCACTCTGTCCTAAGAGACTTGGCTCTCAACCCCCCTCCCATTCTATCGCCATCTTCTCAATCTATTTTGCAAGACCTACTACTCACCAGACTCGTCCATCTGGGTCAATATGTTAATGCTGCCAAGCTTAACGACCAGTTCCCTCCGTCGCAGAACCCGGAGAGCAAAGCTGCCGCGGCCGCGCGTAGGGAAATGATTGAAGAAATTATGAATTCTTTGCCACCTATCCAGCGCAAGATGATTGACAAGGAGCTCAGTGGATTCACGAATAGTGCCCCTTTGAGTACCTCCGATTCTTGGATCAGCGTCGACAATCCAGAGGTGACCATGTCATGGGAAGACCTCAGCTCCAGTCGTCGCACACAACAATCGGATGGTCCGAAAATAACTCGCGCCACTCCTGGTGGAACGGCAACACCTCTAAAACCTAACATGGGTACTCCAGTGAAGCCGGCCTCCATCAACCTGGGGTCGGCGCCCCAGTTTAGTAGTTTCCGGACGCCATCTCCCGCGACAATGGACACTCCTCCTCAGTACTTGCGCGCAAATGGGGCGCCATCTCCTGGTTCTACCTGGAGCTCGACTTCTAGGAAACCTATCCAAAATCCGATTCTTCGAAGTGTTCAAAAAACAGGAAACGCATTCTTCCAACCTCCGCCGCCGCCTAGTGCACCCGCTAGCAATTTTTCTTTCACGCCGTCTCGCAGGTTCAGTGGCAATGCGTCCCTGAACTCACGTTTCATTTCCTCTCCATTGCGCAAGTCAACTTCGGGTACTCAATTGGATGTGGACATGACATTGAGAAGCGACATTGATGAGGACGACGATATTGTGTTGTCAAATCCACCCCGATTCATCCCAGAAAATACCTCGATCCCTGCCCCTTCGCAGTCCGCGCCAGAAACGACTTTCCGTCTTCGTGAAGAACCCCCAATAGCATCGTCCAGTGCCAGACCCTTGAATAGGCAGGCTACCGAAACGATGTTACCACCTGGAGCATTCCCTTCGTCTGAGCAGGGGTTGCGATCCGAACCAACAGTCCTCGATGAACCTATGCCGTCGTTGCCCAAACTGTCGACACAGTCGGATAGAACGAAACGCAGAAGACCCTCGCCTACACTTCCTAGTCCAGAAATAGGTTCTGTGCCAGGTGGCTTCGACGAGCCTCCCGCCACGTCGGAGAGTAGAGATGATGTCCCTTCTTTGCCCAGTGCAAGTGCTTCTCGGACTACGCGAGGAAACCGTAAGAGGACGTCTCGTACAAGTAGTGTCGTCTCCGAAGACGAGCCTCCTGCTGTTCGAAGGTCTTCCAGACTTTCTGCTGCGCCGCCGTCCCCGAAATTAACTGCGAAGAAATCGGCTCGATCGAGCACGGGCGGGAGTACGAGTGCTAAAAATATGCGCAGATAAGTTTCACAATAATGTTTACCGCATGTCTATCACTCTAGGCTTAAGTTCCTTCAGATTAAGAGTTTACGAAAGTTAGCTATAGTATGACAGACGATGTCCCATGTTTATGTATTCAGGTTATAGTAATGTATGGCGGTATATACTGTCTTGTGTTCCCAGAGATATTTTCCCCATCGCAGCACTAGATGTACATCATGAAAGCTGCGCTGCGACGTGGAAACATGGAGATGATGATCATGGGTTTCCCTATTGGGGCACAATCTTACGTAAGTTGAGGTTTACAGCCATCCCTCCACGTCTGTTTCGTTTCGGCCATATAAGTCGCCTCCGCATCGTCCTCCATCCCATCAATAGTCTACAATGGCCGCACCTAATGCTCAGCTTCCACCGGGCTGGGTGGCTCAATGGTATGTTCCAATCTTCTTTCCAACGCTTTCACCAACTGTCTTCCAGGGATGCGACTCACCAGCGTCATCTTTTTATCGGTATGAGCCCACGCCGTCTGGAAACGATTTTAGCTTTCTAAACTTTGGTTCTGGAATAGAAACGGCGTCTGGAAGGTCACAATGGGAACATCCTCTTCAAACCAATTCTCCTCCGCTAGATCTGCTGTCGCAATCGCCTCCGCCAGATAATGCCTCCGCGCATCATGCGACTCATACAAAAAGACGACAATATGCTGCTGGTCAAACTCAAGCGTATTACGGAACGACGGAAGCAGCAGGATTCGCTGATGCAGCTTATGGTGCCGGTGCTGGCGCGGCTCCTGCTCAACAGCCTGGACAGTTGTTCACACCTGGATTGGCCGCCGAAAGTCAATTTGCGTCTCAACAGGGCCAACCTCCTGCAGCTCAAGGTGGCTACTTCCAGGGTGCAGAACCTGATTATCCCGCTCCCGCCGCGTATGCTCAGCCTCCTTATGTGGGCCAGCAACCTCAGGCTGCTCCCCAAATCGGCCAGTTGGCAGATCAGTTCGGTCAGATGGGAATCAATCCTGCAGCTGGATATTCCCAGAAGCCGGTGCGTATCCACGATAGTGTGTCTATCAATGAGACTAACCGGCTCGACGTTTTTAGTTCGCTCTCTATACAACCAATCTTTTGACGGCGGCTCCGGACCCCCGAGAGCTAAGTCGACCTCCTCCCGAGATTCGACTTCCACCAAACGTGATTTCTTTGTCGCCATAACTTTTCCTCAGAGACTGACACGCTTAATCATAGGCCTGTATCTCAAATTCCCCGTTTGCGAACTGCGATCCGTCATACCAGCGCAGTACCCTGAATGCCATCCCAGCGAACAACTCCATACTCAGCAAGTCAAAGCTGCCCTTCGCTCTTGTCATTACCCCGTACCGTTCGATTCAGGAAGGCGATGATGCAGTTCCTCTCGTCACTGACACCGTTATCGCACGTTGTCGGAGATGTCGATCGTACATCAATCCATACTGCCAGTTCATCGATGGCGGAAACAGGTATCTATATCGCAGTAATTCGCGCGTATGTGACTGACCTAGATGTTTGTAGATGGAAGTGTGTATTGTGCAACTATTCAAACGAGACGCCTCAATTATTTGATTGGGACCAAACTCGGAATGTGGCTGCTGATAGATGGGCTCGTGCCGAACTGAATCATGCGGTGGTGGAATATGTTGCACCGACGGAGTACATGGTTAGGCCCCCGCAACCCCCGTACTACACTTTCTTGATCGACGTGAGCCAAGCGGCTGTTCAATCTGGTCAGTCCTTGTCCGGGATTGTGAGTCTGCCCTCACTCACGCTGCTTGACTAGGAATGGTCGCGACTGCTACTCGTACCATCCTTGAATCTTTGGACCGTATACCAAACGCCGATGATAGAACAAAGGTCGCCATCATTGGATTCGATACTGCCCTTTACTTCTTCTCCATAGCCGTACGCAACGCACTTTTGATTCTTGTTTTCAACCTAATTGGTCCCCTAGCCTGGCGCGGCTGAATCTACGATGCTCGTTGTCTCGGATGTGGATGATGTCTTCTTGCCAAAACCTACTGATCTTCTCGTCAACCTCACTGAGGCACGCGCGGGACTGGAGAACCTACTCAGCCGACTTGGAGAAATGTTCCAAAACACTCACACTGTTGGGAGTGCGTTGGGACCTGCTCTTCAGGCGGCTTTCAAAATGATCGTGAGTATTTGCGTGCCTCAGTTCGCTCATACCTGATATGCTTGGTGTCAGTCCGCGATTGGTGGGAAGATAATCGTGCTGTCTTCCAGCTTACCTAGCATTGGTACCGGAGCTTTGAAAGTTCGCGAAGACCCCAAAGTTCTTGGCACGTCAAAGGTAAGGGCATATTGTGCCTTAATACCGCAGATGGCATGACCTTGTGCTAGGAATCCGCATTGCTTCAGCCTGCCTCGAACTTCTATAAAACCTTTGCCATTGACTGTTCTCGGTCGCAAGTATCTGTGGATATGTTCCTATTTAGTTCCGGCTACACCGACGTCGCTACCTTGAGTGCGTTGACCTTCTTTCGTTGCAACAGCCTTCTGAACGTCTAAATTAGGTTGTTTGCCTCATTACACATCGGGTTCGACATTCTTCTATCCCGCATTTAACGCATCACGGTCAGAAGATGCTATCAAATTTGCCCACGAGTTCAGCGAGATCCTGGCCAGTCCCATTATGCTGGAAGCTGTCATTCGTGTTCGTGCCACAAAAGGTCTCGCTTATCCTCTCCTATTCCGTTTTCCTCTCTCACAGCATTTGGATTATATAGGATTGAGAATGTCTGGATTCCATGGCAACTTCTTTGTGCGGTCTACCGACCTTCTGGCCATGCCGGCTGTTCCTCTGGACCAATCATATGCCATCGAGATCGCAATTGATGACCCTATTAACTCCTCGTTCGCGGTGTTACAGACTGCCGTCCTCCATTCAACGAGCTCAGGTACGCTATCGCGAGAGGCTCTTGTACGTTGCTAACGGATTGACAGGCGAAAGACGTATTCGTGTCCTGACGCTTGCGCTTCCGGTCACTAGCAATATATCTGAGGTCTTTGCATCTGCCGATCAGATAGCGATAGCGACGTTCCTCGCCAACAAAGCTGTTGAGCGCTCTCTGTCCTCGAAACTTGAAGATGCTCGGGATGCTATCACGAACAAGCTTACGGAAATCTTGGGCACCTATAAGTCCACAATGACCGCAGCTGGCGCCGGAGCGAGCGCTCAACTCGCGGTTTGTGAGAATCTCAAGATGTTGCCTGTTCTCTGTTTGGGTTTGTTGAAACATGTGCGTGATCACGACTTCGCAGTTAGTTCAGCTGATATTAATGAATGATATGGGACAGATTGGCATTAGACAAAGCTCGCAGATCCCTTCCGATCTCCGAGCGTATGCTCAAACGTTGTTAACAACTCTCCCCTCACAGATGCTTATCCCCTACATCTATCCCGCATTCTATTCGTTACACAATATGCCCCCTGAGGTACGTGAAATTTGCCGGAGATGGACAATCATTGAATATCCGTCGATTCTAGGCCGGTACTATCGGTGAACGTGGCATTATTATGCCACCATCCTTACCCCCTACGTCCGAGCGGCTGGAGCGTCACGGTTTGTTTGTCATCGAAGACGGCCAGACGATTTTCTTGTGGGTAGGAAGGGATGCTGTTCCTCAGCTGGTCATGGACGTGTTCAATCTCCCGAGCTACGAGCAGCTCCGCGGTGGCAAAGTTAGTACTCTCTATTTTGGGCACGTCATCTTTTCTTACGAAAATTCATCAGATGACACTTCCCTTGTTGGACAATCCATTCTCTCAGAGAGTGAATGCTATTATCTCCAAAATTCGTGAAATGCGTAGAGGACCGTACTGGCCTCATCTCTATGTCGTCAAAGAAGACGGAGAACCGCCTCTCCGGTTGTGGGCGCTTAGCAACCTTATTCAAGATCGTGCCGACCAGTTGCCCAGCTACCAACAGTACATCAATACTGTCAAGGAGAAGGTACAGCACGTCCCTTATTAGATATCTTTCTCAAACTGATACCATGAATTTCAGATCAATATCGGAGGCTACACATAGTGTTTCGAATGAACGTTTGACTACCGTGATACTCCTGTGCCATAATCCAATAATCTATTTTCAATGTTGCGGAATTTTCGAATTTGATCAACGTGTTCCAGATGATTGGTTGAACACGACTTGCAAAGCAGCTTTTCCGAAGCTCGTGCTCTGAGTCTGAGATATGCTCTCATCGACATCTATCGAACTTGTCCCTTTTCTTGTTGTGTATCAAACACATCATAAAACCATAAGACCCGTAATAAAGACAGTATTGAGGCGCTTAAATCTCCAAGATCGTGATTTTCATATTTCTTCTCCACCCTAAACGGCAAATAGTAGCCAGATTCAAAGCGATATCAACCAGGCTGGTCCGGGATCTTCAGTCATCCCCATCGTCGTAGTCTTCACCCTCATATCCTCCGCCCCCACCTGGATTGCCAGCATTCATACTGGCCATCATCCCAGCTCTTCTGCCCTCGCCCTCCTTCTCAATGGCATCTAGATCTTTATCCAGATCCAACTCTTCCTCATCTTCCTCGACGCCAGCTAATCCAGCCTCACCACCTTCATTATCCTTCATATTCCTCATCCCGCGTAATTTTCTGACTTCCCTTCTCAACTTCTCGATCTCGTCGTCACGTCTAGAAACCCTGCCCTTCAATTCTCTAATGAAATGATTCCCACATCTAAGAAGCTGTAATTTGCTGACACCCCGATTGGGTCCGTCTCCTTCGCCTCGGGGTGGTCCACGAGGAGGCATAGCACCAGGCAATGGAGGGTCATCACCTCCCAAAAACCCATCTTCAGTAGGTAATGGGATAGGTGGGAGGAGCAAGCGGAGTTCATTGAAGGATGATTTCAACGAATCACGGCGTTTCTGCTCTGCAGCTTTGTGAGAGGACTTACGCCCTTGCATCTGAGGGAGTGGGAGAGGAGTGGATGGCGTTATATTGAGAGTGGAAGAGGAACCAGACATATGGTGTGCATAGTTGGGTTGAGCAGCGAGAGTGCTGGCTGAAGAAGCGGGTATACCTTCCGGAAGGAGCGGTTTGAGGGCTGGGCTGACGAGAGAACGTGAAGCGGGAGCCTTCTTGGTCTGTCGAGGAGCCTGATGGGTGGAATGATGCGTCTCTTGGGAGGAAGAATTGATATTCGAAGAGCTGGCACCATTTGACATATTGTTGGAAGCCTTTTCCTTCCCTTTTTCAACGGAAGTATTCTGGTGAGGAGGATGTGCCATTAATCCAGTCGGCAGAGTGAAGCGCCCAAGATTCATGATAGTTGCGGGTGTGACTGGCTCTATGCTAGTGCCCCCGCCTGCCAAGTGAGAGCCCGAACGACTGTGAGTCTTTCCCGCGTCGTTGCCTTGACCAATATTTCCATTGGGTCCGTTGGGCTGCTGCATGTTATAGGAAGCTGGGGCGGCAGGCGGAGGCATTGACAGATCGACAGGGGAAGGAGAGTCGTCCATTTGCTGATCGCCGCCATTCAGTGCTACCTCGCCACCGCCACTACCAGGGGCAGTACTGGCGACGCCGACCGTACTACTTCTTCTTCGTGTCATAGCGCGTGACGTAGGAGTAGAAGTCGCAGAATTCGAAGATGAGCCAGAAAGGCGAACGTTAGCGCCCGCGCTCCGTGAAGTAGACTGCTGCGAGAGGCCGGACTGGCGTTTCTTCGAGGTGCCCTGTCCATCGCTCGAGGGATTGGAACGTTTCTTGACCGGGCGCTGGATAGGGGTTTGACCGGACGCATTGGGATTCTGTGAGAGCTGTACATTTGAGGACGTATTGGAGGACCCGATGGGTCCCAGCCATGGACTAGATATAGGTGATAAATCAAAGTCCATTCCACCAGGGCTGGCCATATGTAGAGGTGGTTGGAAGGCGAGCCGTGCTGGAGCCGACATAGTCGGGTTTATGGGATTCGAGGAGCCGGGGGACACCAAGGGACTCATGCCAACCTGTCCATAGAACATTAATGATGTAAAATATTAGAGTTGTTATCTTACAGATGAGGGAGGCCCTTGAGGAGGCGCGTAATTGTACATGTCCTGCATAGGCGGGAGCATTGGCGAAACAAGCTCGGAAAGTGGAAGATCGGTGTTGATTTGGGGCCTCAGTTCCGAGGATCCCACTGATAAGAGTCAGATTAATGCGACGGTGACATTGGAATGACCAACGAGGAGTAGGAAGTCCATGAAAAGGCAATGAACTCTGCATGTTTGCCGGATCCAGGGACGGAATCGCGCGGCTAGCACGTATTAGCTCCATCTATAAAGTCAACGATCTTAGGGGCGTACAAACGCATTGGAAAGGTTTTGCTGACCTGTTGCTGGAAGAGCTGGTTCTGCATCTGCTGCAGCTGCTGAAATTGTTGTAACTTGAGGTGGTTTAGGAGATCAGCTGTCAGATTTGGGGGAGTACGCTGCATAGAATTGGAGGCGTTTAGGGATTGATTCTGGGAGTTCTGAAGGGATGGATCGTTCATCATTCCGAGCAGGCTTTGTATGCTCTCCATGTCGAGCTGTGATTGCGGCTGGGACATGGCTGAGTCGTCCGGGGCCTGGGACGAGGCAGTGTCACCGACGGGATTCGAGGTGAAGTCCAGTTCCTGATGAGTTTGATGATTGACATAGTCAGTAATGTCAAACGCGACGTTCGACATGAAGTCGTTATGATCTTGTTGGCTCATCGCTGAGCGCTGAGGGCGGTGAGGGCGAGAAGGCTGCTAGCTTGTCTGGAAAGAGAGGAATTCTCGGGCCGAGAGAAGGGTCGGAGTCTGAACCTTGCTATCCGTCTGCCGAGGAAATTTTTCTCGGCCAGAACAGAGAACAAGAGAGATCAGCGAATCTTTGCACCGATCATCGGCTCAAAGACGGGTCAATCCAAGAACAGTCAAGATTCTCGGCTAGATCGTTACTTCGGCGATTGCAACTATATGTCCGTCGCAACCATCATGACCTTCAAGTTTATAGTTGACGAGAAATTAATGAAGATTCCAAAGCAAGAGTCATTCAGTTAGATTCGCTTGGACAGTGGATCGTGACGATTTATCTTTTTCTATGAAACTCGGTCTGACCGCGCCGTTCACCTCGGTTGAGCCACATCTCATGATCATTGTCTGCACTATTTGCAGTGTGTCCGTCTCCAAGGTAGTCACCCATGGCAGCTCATGGTTGGTGACTTCTCTTTCTTATGATGCCAACATCAGCAAGTCTTCACTTGCAAATCCGACGACACTCTTTTCCTCACGGACTCCATCCTCGAGCTGGCTCTTTTCCCGTTCAGTCGTCTTTCCTTTTGTAGTTTGTTCTTGTTCTTCAGTCAGCTGGTCTGCTGAGGCCTGCTGTCCCTTCTGAATATCTTCTCTATTTCCAACCGATATCTGGACTTCTTTTCACACATACTATAGGCGGTGATGATTCTCAAGAACATGAATAACACTATGTTCATCCCACGAGACTCAAACGTCCCGCCAAAAGACATAAGAAGTAAGTGCAACAATCCCGCTGCGTACAGATAGGAGTCTCTGAACTCAGTGAAGCCCAGCACGCCCTTGAATGGGTGTTTACAGCACTCTTGGTCATCGGAGGACAAGTTGGACTCCCTATCTTGTTGGCTTCTTTCCTCTTCGTACGAACTGCGGTCAGAAGTTTGGTAGTGAATAGTTTCTGCTTTACTTGGATTGTTTATTCGATCTCGTACTGCTTGCTGTAAGTCCTAGATCAAAACCCATTTTGTTTCTCGCATCTCTGAACCGTCTCTCAGGCTGTACACATCACGCTCTGATAAAGGCACTGCCGATATTATACCTACTAACGATGAACTATGTCTTTTCCAAGCTGCTTTAATCAACGGATCTCAAGCGATGTATGCAACAGTTCGGTTCTGCATATGTTTTCTCATATAGTATACTAGGACCGCTGTGTCAACGTTAGGGATGGTCATCAACGTGAGTTTCGTGATATTATGCATCTTCAATGGATGCACTAACTTGAATCAATATCACAGTTATGGCTTATTTTAAACAGACCTGCTCAGCCGCTGACCCTCAAACGATCATTGCTTGTGCGTTATTCGCAATTGGCTTTGCTGTCTTTTCATTCCTTCTCTCGCACTGTAGCTTGCTTCTCCCGCTTACGTTGTATTCGTTGCATTCTTCGTCGGTGCATATGTGGTGAGTCATCGGTTTGGTCCTTGAGGTTCGTTCGTGGCTCAGAATAATGTTTTAGGCCGGTGCGCCTGCTATTCCCGAGTTCCAAGCAGCAAACTCTGCCATCCCGGGGCCATTTTATTGCTTTGTCGTTGAAAACGGGCCTCTGACAAATTCGCCAACGGGCGTATTCCGAACGTGAGCTAAACGGCTATTGCTGGAACACCGCGAGTCTTTGACAGACAAATCTATAGACTCATCTCAGTTTACGTGTTTGCTGCTGTCATTCATGGATTCATTTTCGGATTGGAATGTAGGCTAAGATTCAAACGACCCTCCTCTCTTATGTTGATGTTGTTGAATAGGCGCAATATTTTACACTCTCTTCAAAAAGCGCAGGGATTTTCGGGAACCTCTGATGAAAGAGACTTTCACACGAGTCGGCATCTTCACAGTTTACCGGATTATATCCATCATGTTTGTGTGTTGCTTCATTATTAGTGTCATACTCACACAACGCGTAGCATGATGGCCTTTCTCATGCATGATCCCGAAAGTCTCCTGATTGAGGGGCTGACCAGCCCAAGAGATATCTACGACGGTTATGCAGAAATAGTTGCAGCTGCAGGTTCGTGCTTCCTCTGGGTTTATCACAAACACTTCTAATCGCCTGAATTATAGGGCCTCTGGTTGTATTCATCAATCTCGCGACGCGTCGGGTACATCTTTAGTTCTTCCTCCTCATATCATCAAGACACTAACCTTCTATGTCATAGGACGTTCGCACTGCCTGGCATCTCCTTCTACCAACCGAAAAAGCGGCTATGAAAAAAGGCACATTCGATTTAGAGGCTGAAGCGAGAGCCAAAAATGATGTTGAGACCCAGCTTGCATCTCAGGAATGGGACCCTAAGACTCAGAAAAATCGGACATCTCAGAGCGATGCAGAATCCGGTCATGTTATAAGCATTGGGATGGACTCAGACGGACGGGCGCAGATTTGACTTTCTTAAATTTGAATTTCTTGAGGATATAGCTAGGTAGTAAAATTGTCGTGGCATTATCGACGATAGACTACTGCTATCCAAGTTCGAATCCATCACTGGCAGGCGTCCCACAGATAAGAAGCCGAAATCCGATCCCGATCCCGATCATCTCCGAGTCTCCGTGGTCGTCTCTGTCTCTGCCCGTTTCGCGCTCAAATCGCCCTTAGCCCTCGTCTCGAAACTCGATGGCAGCGCCACTGTATACTACAGAATCAGGTCTGTTTTCAAAAAATGTGGATTGATAGCTGTTGACTGAGCGTTGTTAGGGCTGTACTTTCATGCCGGTAAAATTCTCATTCCAACCGTTGGACTTCCGGCTCGTGGAAAGACGCACATCTCCCGCGCTTTGGAGAGATATTTGCGATGGATGGGCATCAAAACAAGAGTCATATCGCTGGGAGATTTTCGTAGGAAAACTCTTGGAGGCGCCAACGAGCTTCCTCCAGATTACTTCACATTAGGTGAGTGCTATGCACCCTTGACATACAACTGTTTAAAGAATAAGTTGTCTAAGGAGAGAAATCACCGGAGACCGAAGCCCTGAGACAGAGAGTCAGTTCTGGGTGTGAACAATTGATATGGGATTTCTTCAATGAAGGCGGGCAAGTCGTTATCTATGACGCCAATAACGGCAGCCAAGGGAGGCGAAGGCGTCTGGCAGAGAAATTTGTGAAAGAAGGTATACATGTCATTTTCCTAGGTATACATCATTTGCGTTGGCCTCGAGGAATCCACCATGCTGAAGATGATTATTCAGAGACCCTTTGCGACAACATGGAAATCGTCGAGGCGAATATCCGAAGCGTTAAGATTTCTTCTCCCGACGTGAGATTCGAATGTTTATAGCCTATGGAGTCTGATCTTGCTCAGTATAAAGGCTGGGACTCGGACAAAGCAGTGGCCGATTACTGGTCGCGGATCAAAGATCACGAGAAACATTATGAGCCGGTTGAAGAAACAACATGGCCATTCATCCGGATACAGAATGTAGTCCATTCTTACATCTGAAGGCTGATGTTGACCGCCTGCTATATAGGTCGGAGAAAAGATTATGGTGAATGTACGTGAACCGATTGCAGATCAGACTGCGCCTTGACATCAACTTCAGAATATCCAAGGATATCTCCAAGTATGTGTCCCGCCGTACCGTTACGACATGGCTCTTATCTGTAGCCCGCAGTCTAGGATTGTCTTTTTCTTGATGAATATACATAACCGATATAGGGTTATATATTTTGCGCGGGTAAGGCATCTCTCTCAGAGACTTTGCTTCAAACTGACAATTCATAGTCTGGACAATCACTGATAGAACATTCTTACAAAGCAGATTCTGATCTGTCCCCTGCAGGCTGGGAATATGCGGAGCGGTTAAAAGAGTTTGTCTTAGAGAGAAGGGCAAAGAACCTCCAAGCAAGAGGTTTCAAGCCGGAAGACCGAAAGTTTGTGGTGAGGGTTTCGTTGCGTCGCTGTTGTCCCTTATCGTTAGATTTTGCGTAGATCTGGACTTCTACAAGAAGGCGTGCATATCATACAGCCTGGCCATTCCTTCGTATCCATCCTGCCCCTGAACAAGTACCCGAAATTGAACAGCTTACGCAAGCCTCCATCGGTGCCACTGGCCTAACCAGTGCGCAGCCCAGCAAGCCCAGTCATGTTGACGTTCTCAACGCCGACCTAGTCGCCTCTACCAGTGCTTCCACCGGAATAAAAGTTATTGAAAAGCCCCAGATGTCTGAGATCAACCCTGGCATCTGGGACGGCCTCAGTCCAGACGAAGCGAAAAACCTATACCCTGATGAATGGGAACGTTTTATGAACGACCCTTACTCATTTCGAGCACCTCGTGCGGAAAGCTACCATGACCTCAGTGGTATGTTCTTTGGATTGGGGGGGTTTCAAGCTGACTCCTAAACTCAGTACGCCTCGAACCTATTCTAATCGAGTTGGAAAGAGAGCAAAGCGATCTCTTAATCATTGGCCATGCCTCCGTCATCCGTTGCTTGCTAGGCTACTTAATTGGACTTCCTGCGTCTGAAGTCCCCGCCATTGAGATAGCACGCGGGGATCTCCTTGAGGTAGTTCCAGCATCGTACGGAGTCCACAGTCGAGCCTTTCATTTCTGGGATGGACCAGGGCGGCGTGGTGCACTCGGCGGCGGGGAGGAAGCGGCCAAAGATCCAAAGAACTTTTATGAAAACTATGCTGAAGATACAAAAGGGAAGCGAACAAATCAAGACAAGAAATCGGATATTGCTTGACTGTTCCTCAAAGGACCGCGCCATCGACCAACTGTTCTTTTGTTTGAAAGCAGAAAGAAACGGTTTTTCTAGTGTCGCTCCGTCAACATCTCACATTCATACTTGTCCTTGACTAGATATGCTGTAGTTTCGTAGTGTTAATGCACTCGTCCCCGCACTATAGTTGAACTGTGGTCGGTCTGAATCACGAATGGCATTGCTGCATCGTCCCGATGGCCGAATCCGGCGACTCCCGAAGAGATGATGGGCGTCGCCCGGCCTGGTTGCTACATTGGGTTTGCGGGTCTTAGGTAAGCCATGCGCTCGATAAGTATATGCATTTCAGTGAACACATTATTTCGTTTCCAGAATACCATCAACGCTATAGCCCCAGGTCCAATCACTCGAGAGAGGATGCGATCCATTTTTCACTTCGGGAGTCCGAAAGTGCTAGTGGTACGTCAACGCCGAGCTTGTTGTGCTGCTCGCTGTGCGTGATGAACAAATCAAAGCAACAAGTTTTTCTGATAGTTTAGACATCACGTTTCGTAACATTTCGTTTCTCGTGAGGTACCCTGGCCAACGTCACTGCACAGCGGCCTGTCAGCGGGTGTCCACATGATATGTGTAAATTTGTCATTCCCGGTGCATAGATCAGTTTATTGTGATCCGGCATTATGTTCAGATCTTGCTAACGCTATGCAGAAATTCTAGTATGTTGGATTCCTATCGTTGGACTATCAAGTTCGAAATGTGCCCGATTTTCACAGTGTCGGCTTTGACGCCGACTTCCGCACTTGTTACCTTCCAGTGGCATGAAGGGGGTCATGGAAATCAGAGCATACTCACCTGTGAACTTCAAATCGGTGAGTGATAGTTTCCAAAAACATGATAGCATTGGATATGTGTACAAGTGGGATATTCCTTCAGCTGCTAACGAGCAGATTATTGTATTATTAGCACACAGTCGCTATCAAAGGCTCGCCTATCTAGCCTCGCCTCGAAAAATCCAGCCACAGCTATGACTTGCGTGAGTCGGTGCTGTTGGACTTCAGGCCTATATATTGGAGCCCATTTTTGTGGTTGCAGGTTCGACAGAATCACCCCGACGTACATCTTGCAGTACAAACTTGAACGCACTCTCGCAATGTATCCCAGTTTCCTCAACAGTATCCCCGAATATCACTCATAAGATTTTTCAGGACATCTACCCACGATCAGTTCGGCTCAAGCTTGGGGAAGCCCAACGTCCCTCCACAAGTCGTGAATCCTAAGCCAAAGCCAAAACCAACCGGTCCCAAGGGTCGAACTAACGGGTGAGAAGACATGCATCTTCATTCAAGTTGGTGGAGCTTACATGCCTTGATTTTGTCCAGGAAAATCGGGCATGCCCCACCGAATAAACCCGTTGTAGGACCGAAGCCGAAGCCGAGTGGCCCGAAGGGTAAAACCAACGGGTGAACATACACACTTCTTCAACCGTGTTCTTAGATCTTATGTAACTTGCTTTCATCCAGGCACATAAACTTTGCCCCACCCAACAAACCACAGGTAGGACCGAAGCCCAAGCCTACTGGGCCAAAATCCTGAATGTTACATGATCGGTCGGCGGATATCCAAGGAGATATTTGAAGGTTTTGTTAGTGTGTACCAGAAAGGACTGTAATTCAGAAATCGGACTGTATACTCCCTTGTTTGAATTATTTATGTGTGATGAACATTTTGGCCAAACGGATCAGTCTCTGTTTGAAGATTTCGCTTGATATTTCGATACCACGCTTGGACAGAGAGCATTTGAAAACTAGCCACCCAGAAAGTTAACACGGATCATTTTAGTGTAGTCTGTGCGTCAGTCCTTGCGTCAACCGGGGGCAATTCTTCCACAAACCGGCAGTCGGGGAACGACGGACAAGGACTCGGCAGCTGAATTTGCGATTAAGTTTACAAAAATGGGTGTGAAATCGGGGTCATTATTACCTGTTGGAGAAATGAAGGTAGTGTGCAATATGCAAAGCTACTAGTAGTAGAGTTACTTCAAACACCTGAACTTATTACGAAGTGCTGCGAGAATGGATCAGATTAGAGTTCCCAAAATACTTGAGAGTCCTCAGGACGTCGTGGAGAGCCCAGCAACTCCTTTTGCCACTGTCAAGGCGACCTCTGAAGGTCTTCCTCCCAGTTCAAAGGTGCTACTCGGCAATATGCGGCCGCACTCAGGTTCGATCTCCGATGCTTCATTATTTGATCATAATTCCTTACAAGAGTTATGGGCCGTTGTGTTTTTCTTCTCATTTTTTTCCGATTTTTTCTTTTCCAGGCAAAGCTAAAACGAGGATGCTCAGAAAGTCAAAGTTTCTGCTCACTTTTCCCCCGATTCGACGTGTTTGGAGCAGGCCTTGCTACAGGTTGCTTCGTTTGCAATCACACTTGATTCAACCTGATGCTATACGGGTTCAGAATTGCTCCGCGCGGTAACTTCTCCAGCTGCCGGTCAAGATACCATGCTACTTTGGCTCTAGCTTCCTTGTCGCATGCTTAGGTCATCTAAAATCTCCGCCTTTCGTTAGTGCTCCGAACTCGCGCCATGAAAGAGGAGCCTATCCTTATAGACACGTTTTGATTTTTCTGTCGCTTCTTCAACTATCCCTCCATACTGGAGCCGGCAATCAACCAGTAAAAAACTGCTGAAAAGCTATTTGGGCGTCGAGACAATCCTCCAGAGCGTCCACAAAATTCTTGAACACCGTCTTCGTCAGCTCAGCGTCCGAGGATGAGCTGAAGGGCTTGATGATCTAGAAAAGCAAGACGAGTGTTGAGTTTGGGAGGCGTTTGTCCCTTATCGCAAAGATGACGGCGCCGCGCGGAGCTTGGCTTTGAGTGGAGAATGGTGCCAGTGTTGGGTGCATTATTCCATTTACTGGAAACTAGCATCAGTGACGAGTTCTGTCTCCGAATGAACTGGTCATCTCATGAGACCTTGAGGTGTGTCTACATCTTATTCGACGATGAGAGCAGTACGCCTACTGTATTTTTGAAGGTATATATACAGCCTGCAATAGCTCATTAGCACGGTACGTTTCGACAGTCGACAGACACTCACCAGTGAGCTCAGGCTTCACTTTTCCGCTCCTTTCACCCGTCTAATCAGACGTACAGCTGTTCAGACATCAGTCCAGGAAACAAACACCCCAATATCAACATGTTCTTTAACATCTCCCCCGAATGGAAAGCTGAGTAAGACCTTCCGCTTGGGAGAAAGGTCTTCGTCTAATTCCTCTGCCACTAGCTTTTCCGGTATCATGTATGACAGGGCAACCGAGGGCCAGCCTAACAAACCCGTCATTCCGCCGAAGGGAACTCCCAAACCTAAGCCAGGGACCAAGTAGACCTGTTCAGTATGTAGTCCAACGTAGCCTCATGTGATCTTGATTCTCATAGTAAATGTCTTGAATCGTTCGAGATGAGTTGATATGATGACGACTGAGGGTGGCTTGGATGTATTGAGAAATTGCCGATTTATACAATGCTGTGTTAACGATTAAGAGCGCCAGAAATATGCGATGTGATCCAAAGACTATGACGATGCAAAAAGGAACCAGAGAAAGAGGGAGAAAAGAGGCGGATCGGCCCGCTTGCGCTCACCGTGCTGGAATGCCGGTAGAGGAGTCGTTACGATACATATCCAACTCTCTGTCCAGATCTTGAGCGGTTTTTTGTTGTTTGTTGATGCGCTTGGGGCCTTTCTTGACTCGTCGTGGTTTGGCCATGGCATGCTTACCTACTGAAAGGAAACGTTCAGCTCAATCTTAAAGCTGTTCAGAGAAAGATGCGTAGCGTACGGGACTGCGTAGTCTGAATCGGTAGGTTTGCGGATTTTTGAGTGGCAAGACTATATCATTTAAATAAATGACAAGGGATGGAAACTACAGAAAGCTCACGGATTTGGCTTTGCCCCGGTCGTAGCCACACCTGGAGTCCCTAATCGCTCCAACAACGACAATGGTTTACGGGGTGAAGTGACTTGTTCAGTTTCGCGATCTAGAATGAGTTCAATTTTTATGGATCGCCCTAAATAGACTTTAGGCTTCGAAAGTTTAGGTAAAGTAGGCAGACTGACGTCCATCAATCATCCTGCCGTTGTACTTCTGCCGTGCCACAATCGCGTCTGCGACGCGTTTGAAGTGCGCTACTGCCATGCCTTTTGGTCGCCCGACGGCATTGTAAACAATAAATACATCATGCAATGGACCGATGGTTGAAGATAGAAGGTCCTAAGGCGTGCGAATTAATATGCTTGTTACATGTAATGATGGACAAAGGCGCTCACTTCAATTTCTGCCTCCGTCACGTCCTCTGGAAGTTGACTTAGGAGAATTTTGCTGCCAGATGTAATGGAAGAAGTTTGGATTCTAATGATATGTTCCATATAAGAAATCTGCAATCAGAAAGACCGATGTCTCCGTTTATTCAACTGCAAATGACATTACCCCTCCAAGTTTTTCTGTTTCCAAGCTGGTGCCTGTTGTACCCTATTCCCCGTAACTGTCAACTTCGCTGTATTATACGATCGCGAGCGTGGTCGAGACATGAGGGAACAATTCAGGAGGTGAAGTGAATGATTTCCGAAGTCCGCGACTGGATTCCGCCAGATGGACCCGTCGGGGGCAATTTCAAACTCAGCAAACCTTCTTGAGATCCCTCAGATTACAAGTGCAAGGCTGCAAACCGCAACCTTCGAATCTCAAGCTTTCAGCGATAAACGTCCTGGTCTGGCGCCTACAGCTGTGCTTCAGAATGCTAATGGCGACAATGCAGGCTGCTGCTCTAGGTATATCGCAAATGGGTCTCTGCATTCGCCCTGCCTGGTTCAACTCGCGCCTCGTGGTCCAATATTACGAACTTCTATTGGTTGATGCGTTCCATGATATTCTGGGCGTCCTTGAGACAATCTGTGGCGTTCTAATTGAATCCCTGGATCGCCTTCGATGGAGAAGGTGGGACTACGGTTGCCTCGAAGAAGAACTGATAGGAAGAGACTACATCCCGTGATGGCATTGGTCCGCATTACATTCTCAGTGCGAGCGCCGATTTACCGCTGTTGGCACATCCCCTTGAGTCTTACGAGCGAACGAGCCCCTGATCAGCGCCAAAGCACCCTTGTGATCGTATGCTAATACGCTGAGTACCAAATCGCTCCCTCGGTGCCTTTAGCTACTTTGAGAAGTCCATCCCTGACTTGTTCTGCGACCGTAAGGGAACGTCGTATACGTGTGAACTGTAATAGAAACGCAGGCTTCCGAGAGTCGTTCCTGGTTTGTCCCCAGCATCGAACTTTGCCGAGGTACCATCAAACAGTGTTCATGCCATTCCCGGCATAGCCGAAGTGCCCGGAATGCTAAAGTGCCTCGACTGATGTGATGGACAGCACGTTCTATCCTTCCCTTCTTAGGCATCGATAGAAGCCGGTTTGCTCTCCGTATATGAAGCCTTATCTTCTTGCATTGCACAATCTTACCTCCCTCTCTCGCTCACCATCACTACAAGCACTCGGCCGCTATGTCTACCCTTGCCCTCAAAGAAGTGCACGGGCGTGGGATGAATGGTACATCTGATATCTACAAGCTTCCCGCCGATATCAAAGAAATGGACGTACGGCACTAATACCTGGCACTCGAATCTTGACTCATCTTCCAGTAGAGGCTTGCGCTGCAACATCAAATGTGGAAATTGATGATGGACGGATTGACCCCTGTGACGGCGGACGAACTAGACATTTTGTTGGCGTCTACTAATGGCGTTCAGGCCGCAGTATTGGACCTGGGATGCGGCTCGGGCAGCTGGTTTGTGAAAACGGCGTGTCTGAGACTGGATCTCACCCCTTCGCAGGTGCATCGACATGGCCCGAGCGTATCCGCATGCGCGGGTCGTGGGATTTGATCTGGCTCCGGTCGCCCCAAGGTGTGCAAAAGAGCCGGTCTTTTGACTAAAAATGACCCAAACATACGCAGAGATACTCCCCCTAACTGCTCGTAAATATTGTTACCAATCAGGAAACCACTGTCGACCTCTGACATCATTTGCTTCCAGCTTTTCAAGAGGAGATTGGAGCAACGGACTCTTTCAGTTCAGAAATCAATTCAACTTGGTTTATACGCGGAGCGTGCTCGGACATGTGAGTTTGAATTGATATTGGACAGAACGTTCCTCAAATATGACGTTTAGCTCACCGCCGAAGCTAGAGTGAAAGCAATCAATGAAGCCGTAGATTGTCTCCGCCCAGGTAAGCAGATCCATTTAATTATGCCCGTGACTCATTTAAGCAGGCGGGTTGATCATTTTGTCCGACGGAGACCATATCATCATGGACGCCAACAAACAACCCGCAGCACCTGCGAGCGAGACCGATTGCGGGCCGTCCCGTTCTTGGATGGCTCGATTTATGCAAGAGGTCAACAGCTATACCTGGAAGCTAAATGAAGTCCTTGGCACCAAATTTCCGTCTTGGCTTGCTAGCAACAACAAGCTTGACCAGGCGACAATAAATTATCAGATGTACCATAGCCCAATTAATTGGGATGGAGGTGATATCAAATATGGAGCCCAGATAGGGCACATGATGTACATCAATTGTAAGGTTAGTACGTTTTCGCCAAGCTGTCGGCGACCTTTTACACCGCTGCAGGATTTTATACGCGCTTGGAGACCAATGTTCAAAACGAACGGCTGGTCCGACGAAGAGATCAATCGATTGGTCTCCAGAGTAGACGAAGAAGTCGATGGCCCGCAGGTTCATATTTACATACGTTGGCATGCCGCCTGGGCTCGGAAACTATCGTAATAATGATACTGACTCTCAATCATGCAAAGTTCTCCAGACACCCTGAGAGTTTCCACGGAATTTTGAGACCGCAAAACCCATACAGCGTGCTATCAGATTGCCAGGGATCGGCATCAGTGACATTTCTGAGAAGAAATCCGACAATAAGCTTTGTTTGGCTTCATTTGTACATTAGGCTACAACTGGCTCTTATACAGCCATTCTGGAGAGACCTCTCTTAGGACCATATATAATCTTTCGCAGAACTGGCTATACCTATCTTTAGAGCCGTGGCAATCTAAGAGCCACACGCACTCAAGCCATTCCCTTACGCTGGTCGATAGGTCCTCATATGGCTCAAAATGTTTCCTTCGTCCTCCTGGCAGAGTTTGACATTGATGTCGGGGCCATCTTGTCGCGACAATTCCCTACACCCCTGGGCACCGATGAGCAGTACGTGATTTTTGTGTCCCAGGCGTCAGGAAACCCGGCCGATGTTGAAAAACAGGTTGCTAGCATCCTTGATGCTTCCCGATGGTGCCGAAAAGCAATCTGAAGATTGGACTATCTTTCTTCTCAATCAGACACCCCTCAATACTGTCGATCCTCTCTTTTCTGACTCTCCCGAACGCGACTCATTCGACAGAAGGAGTTCAACCGATGATACACGTGACATGCTGTACGTGCTGAACTTGGTGCGCACCAAACATGATACGTCTGTTAGGAGGTGAGGCCTTGTTGTTGGGTGAAGATGAGCTGGTTCTCATGGGTTCTGGATTCCAGGGGTGCGATCGTAAAGGCAATGGCTATTTGCACGCATTACCCTTTCATCCAGATTTTCAAGGTGCGTGTTTTCCTCACCTGGCATTGTAACCCATCTGACGCGTCCTTCTTAGCCAGTGTTGCTGATGGCTCTGGACGATTACTTCTCTGATCCCACGATCGAATGCCTGGAACGTTTATACGATTCTATCAATGCTATGGACCTTTCTCGTGCACCCCAGCTCTCGCGGAGTGAGAAGCTCATCATGCGGGTTTCTGAGAGAAAAGACGTGTTCATTGAGAAATTCGCGACGCCTCGCCTGGGTTCAAACGTGGATTTACGAGCGATCTCGAGTCAGTCGTCACTCAATCATGAATCGGGTTCAGAGGAGGCTTTGGCTGTGAGAAGTCGCACGACTAGTATGACCAGTTCAGCGTCGGAGTCAAGTACTTCAGGAGACGGGGGTAGTGCTGTCTGGATGGGCGAAGATCATCGAAGGCCGGACATTCGAGATTTGAGACGCGGCCGGTCGCCTGAACTTCCTCCAAAACGGACGCCAGGAGTGAACGGCTGGCGTGAAAGCCGTTTCTTCACCCACAAGGAGCGGCCTTCCTCGAATGATTCTCATGCTCGTCATATTCCCCCCATCAAAGATACCCATTACTACGAAACATCCATCTCCTTCAAGAATATCACGTTACCCATCCGACTGCCCCTATTTACGTTTGACGATGAGATCGGAGAAGTAAGTCTCAGAAAAGATTCCTCCATTTTCCTTGTTATCTAATTTCCGCACTTTCTGAAGTATTCCATGATCCGCCTTATCCAGACTTTCTCGACTCCCGGTGCCACCGTCATTGGGCCATTGCATCCTCACCTCCACACTAATGGTATACTGACCCACCCCATCATCCTCTTATTTAATGCACTCGTGACGGCCAAACGAATCATTTTTCTGGGTTACGGCAAGCCAGCGGGTTTAGTTGCAGACTTCGTCTTGGCGGCGTGCGCCTTGGGATCAGGATGTGGCTGTGTTTTACGTGGCTTCCCAGAGCGCGTCTTTCCGTATGCCAACCTTTTGAGTAAAGACATTTTCGAATCTGTGTGCGTCATACCTCTACTAGTTTGTTACCATAGGCTTACTTTGATTGTATTAGGTCAGGGTTCATTGCGGGGGTGACTAATCCCGTTTTCGAACAAGCCGGGAAATGGGACGTGTTGTGCAACATCGAGACTGGCAGAATCCTCGTGAATCGAGATATCCAGACGCCGTCGTTACCTGCCAACTTTCCCAGTCCGCCCGCTTTCTTCTCGCGCCCGGGTAGCACTTTGAAACCCGAAGGATCCCTGAGTAGTGATGAGGATTTTGGCAAAGCACCGGGTCAAACCCCTTCTATTGCTAGTGTTCAGCGGAATGACTTTGCAGCGAAAGCGGATAATGCAGATAACGTGTTCATGGAAGATGTTCGTCCTTTTCCCTTGGCCACCTCGTTTCACGATCTAACTTCTTTTGGTTTCGAAAACGTAGATCATGGCCGCCATCTCACTCCATTATGGTGAAACTATGATCCGGGCGCGCTTCACGGAGTATCTACAGCGTTTCGTCCGCCTTGCTTCGCGGTACGAGGAAGATACGATGGGATCGACATCAATAGGATTTCCAAGCCAACCGTATACGGAATCTGAACCTGGTGAATTCGGACTCCTCGGCACAGGGCTCGTCTTCCTGGATGATCTAGCAGGGGCAAGAGAGCTTCAAATGAACGCTAGTCGAATAGAGGGCTGGCGCCGAACAAGGAGCTACGATTATTACCGAAAGGTACTTCCACCGTTTCGTCATCTTGTGCGTGTGCAGGGCTGATAGATCGTCGTAGGACTTTAGAGCATATCTGGAAACGAACGCCATTCAAGGCTTCGATTTAGCGCATCAGATTGGGCGTCTGCGTAATGCTAAGAATATGGCGGATGGAGAAATGGATCTTATAGTTCGGACCCTTGTTGAACGTGTTCGCAGTTATGAACAAGTCGTGGAGGTACGTCGCCCGCTTTGTTTCGGTACGTGAGGGGATTCTGACGCGCGTTAAAGGTTCTTTCTCATTTCCCACCTCATGCGGGAGGATTGTTACCTCTCACTTTCGGGCTATTTCATCAACAAGAACCAATTCGGGATATAGTCGTCGAAGTCCTCGATACATTCCGATCCTACCCCGTACGTCTCCCCCCTGAAAATCAAAGCAATCAGTTCCTTATTTCTGTGTGGTGGGTGGACATAGATCGGCTATCAATTCCTACAATCTCTAAACGCGTTCCACCGATATGCATACGTGCGCCAAGCACATGCGCGTCAAGAACGCATGGCGATGTCGATTGGTAGCATTGGGGCGAATAATGGGATCGGTACACATAATTTATTTCCTCCGCCTTGGACTGGTAATACTCAACAAGTTCGGACGCCTTCGAATCGGAGTGAGACGAGTTTGGGCGCTGGGTAGTTTTCTGTCTACCTTCTATCCTTCCTTCTCTTCCTCTTGTTTTCTCCGTTCTCTGTTCGTGTGTTTTCTGTTTGGTTTGTGGCGTTGAGGCGTCTGTTTTTCTCGTTTGTTTGTTTACTTGTTTTCTGTGTGCCGTGCCGTGCCAAAATTATGTATTCTATATCGTCTCCTGTGTCTTTCTTACGCATTCGAGTCACTTATTACATTTCATTCGCATCTCATCATTATTTCGTCTTCGTTCGGAGTGTGTCAATAATAATGTTTGATTGTTATAGCCTTTAGAGTTTCACTTTGATATTGTGCAACACGGTCATTCAAGATCTCAATTACAGTAACGATATACGTTGGTCAAGATAACCGTAACCAATCGTACTATTACTCCAAATCCACAAGTAAAGCCACCAGCCACCGACCCTGTTCCAATTCGCGATCGGTGTTGGATGAAGGCAAGACAAACCAAGGACGATTATGGGGGGATGAAGTCATATAACTGCGCTGAGGTGCTCGTACCGAATGGATGAACTTTACACCTCGCATTCGGCGATTCGCCGAATGCAGATACTAAGGCTAGTGCTGGTACCACTGGTACCGCTGACAGTACTGGTACTGGAACTAGTACTTTCATTGTGAGGTGGAGCGGGGCGATGAGGGATATGCTGGGTTGGCGGGATGACGAATTGAGAGTACTAGTACTGGTGGCTGTAGTACTAGTAAGTTCATCGTCGAGTTACGTTGTGTATCGTATCTTTGCATGCGGCGGGAATTAGATATGTGTATGGGTCATTCGTCATGCTGGATTATTGATGTGGCGTTTGTAGCTTTGTGAGATGACTTGAGATGATTGGGAGAGGTAGGGTATTCGGTGGGCGATGGATGAATCAGACAGGATGATCGATGATCGATGAAGATAAGTGGATAATCGAGTAAACGCGATGGAGTGACTTTGGAGTTTGAATTGGTCTAATTATTGCAATTCCCATCACTTGGGCGGTGGAATGAAGAGCTTAGGCTTGTGGTAAATTGAAAGTCGGGTGAATGATGAAGGTGAATGATGGGAGTGGATCGGTCGAAGAGCCGAGTCGTGAGTCGAGTCGACGCGATGAAATCCAGTCAAGCGGTGACTTTGATTTTAAGACATGACTTGTGAATGACGAGGTGTAGGTTATAATTCGTCATGAGCCTATGAATGATTGCTCGAATTCGGAGTCCATCCTTAGAGGACTTAGGTGGCTCAGAATCACCGAAAGGCTCAGCTCCTACCGCCAAAGACTAGATCAGCCGCTGACAGCGCTGCACATGTGGCGCAGGACAACGGGATGAAGCAGTGGAAAGGTTGCCGTTGACGTTGACAGATGAGCGGAACAAATGGAAAATGAATCCACAATTCGTGAATCACGAATAATTAATAAACTGATCGGCGATGAGCTCGTGTCACTCATGTCGAATGCACATGAACGAATACGGAGAGTCTGTCAGAACACGAAGTTCGTTTGGTGGCTGAACCTAAGGTAATAGGCGAAATCAATTAGAATCGCCGAAAGGCTTGATTTAGGTCATATACGGGGGACTGTACACGAGTATGTCACAGATGGCGGCGGGATAAAGGAGGTGAATCGCTTGGAAAACTTGTTGCGGAGATGTGACGAGTCGATGCCAATGCGGTGGCACGAAGTGAAGTGCAGTGATTGATTCTATATCCCATAATTCCATAACTCGCGAGTGTCGATCATTAGAAAACTTTGATAATGACTTATAATTCGTCATAAGCTTGTCATCATGCGTCTGGCCGTACCTCTGATTCTGATTCAGAAGTGGAGAAGGGTCATTGGAGCGATGAGGGATCCGGAGTGTTGTGGGGGAGGCTGAGACATTAATAGTTGATGCGATGGATTCATTACGAGTTGATAATCGCTGCACTTGTCCTTGTCTTTGTGATTTGGAAAGAGGCAGGATGAAGAGTGGCTAGTGGATGAATGTGTAGTGACTCAGAATCACCGAAAGGCTCGGTTTAGGCCATATACGGGGGACAGTGCAGGAACATGCTACAGGCCGCGGAGGCGGATTTCTGGATAAAATGCAAGGACCAATGCATAAATCCGATCGTCGACGCGATGAAGCAGTATTGATGCATCGGAACGAACAGAATTGAAGGAAAAATATTGCATTCCTGATTCTGCCCAGATCGGTGAGTCGTAATGAGTTGTCTTTGATTCTTTCGTGATAGACCCGTGGTGTAGTGGCCGTTCGACTATGGTGATAAGTCGACGATGCAGTGTGGACGGCGGGTGGCAGGGGAAGAGATAATAGTTGAGGTGATGCGATGCGGTGACTTTGACTTTGATTTTGGATTCAAAATTCTAGTTCGTATTGGGTATTTGGTATGGGTATATCGTAAATCATAATTCGTCATGAGCCTGTGGTTGTGGTTGTAGTGTTGAGTGTTCCGGTGTGGGGAGTTCATTCGATGAAGATATTGATGACGACGGAGAGAGGGCCGGGGTTGATTCGTGTATCGATTCAAGGATTTCATCGATGAGTGAATCTGATACACTCCCATCTCCATACTCAGTGGCAAGAATGAGAGTGGCAGACGCGGAAGAGTGTGTAGAGCCTGGCTCTCCAAATGCAGATGACTCAGAGGCGGATGCAGATGAAGATGATGTCGAGTCGTCAATGGACGCAGAGGCGGGGGAGGCGGAGGATAGTAATGAAGCGACTGTCGACGCTGTAGGGATAGACAATGACAATGCAGTCGTCACACTCTGCACAAGTGCATCCACCGTCCCTCCCGTGCCCGTCGCAGTCGCAGCCACACTTTTCACTTCCTCAACCACCCCCTCAAGCCTCCGTCCCCTTTCCAACATATCCAACACCTCCTTCTCTCCGCCTCCCAACCCCAATCCCAAAGAACTGAACGAAGGTAAGAACCTAGTCCACCAAAATCCAACTCTCACAGCCCGATCCACAATCCTAGCTTTCAATATCCAACCCACCACCAAAAAGAAGAACGCAAGTGATGAAAGGATGAGGAGACGGTCGATCCAGTCTGCCCTCTCGAGGGATTTGATGAGGGATTGGGAGGAGAGGAGGATGGATGAGAGGGTTGTGTGTTGGGAGGATGTTGCTTGGAGAGTTGCTGTTGATGATTCTATTCATGATATTAGTATTATGAGTTGGGAGATTTGGGGGAGGGGGACGCACCGAGGAGTTGGGTGGAGAGGACTGAGCGTTCGAGTTCGGTTTGCATGAGTGCAACTGTGCGACGCATCGTTTCTGTTACATTGTCCGCAGTAGCCATTAATATATCATCCCTACATCCCATTAGCTCAATATTCATTCAGAGTTACTACTGAGACATACCCTGATTTTCCATTACGCTCGCTTTGGGGGTTAGATTGGGCAGCGCGGAGGAGTTCGGCTCTGTTGGAGGCTGATTGGGAGTCTATGGTTTTCTTGGATGTGAGGAGGGCGGCGCGGAAGTCTTTTCGTAACCTTCGTGATAAAGTTGACAACTTGAATGGGATGGATGGGAGAGGGAGACGTACTCTGATAGTGTTGCTTCGAGTTCACGAGCACGTTCTCTAACTTCCGCTCGTGCTTTGGCACTCTCCTCATCCTCAGCTCCAACATCCAATTTCTACCCCATCGTCAATCCACATCAACTGGGAAATATGGAGAGACGCACCTCGATTCCAACTCTCACTTTCTCCAAATCATCTCTCAACTCCGCCGCATAACGCTGTTGTATACTCAAAGGTCCGGCACAGTCGCTCAGTCGAGGTAATTGGAATGATTGAATATCGGCTGTGAGACGGGTGAGAGATGCGATGAGCGTGCTTGAGGTTGTGCTCAGTGTAACAGGAACGGGAGCCATGAGCTTGATGATTACGTCAGCTTGCTACCCAACTTTCACTTAAACTTTTAGATGGTGAGTCGTGAGGATGAGCACGACTCGGGTGTGGTCATATACACACCGTCCCCTCTTCGACATCGCACATACACTCCATTCTCTCCACACACTGAAGTCAAAAGCATTCTTCACTTCTGCGAGAACATGGAATCAAGTCGAAGATGATCCTAGTACTCGTCCTCTTCGTCAACGATATCCCACTTCCCCACTATCACCTATCTTCGAGTCCATCTCTTCTGAATATCTCGCTCCTTCCACTTCCACTTCGACGTACGTGAGCAGACGAGGCTCGGATTTGTTAAGAGATGCAGTTAGGGAAGAAAGATACGACGACGCCCTCATCCTCCACCGCGAAATCCTCGCGTCAGGCGAATCAATCCCCCCCTCCATATCATACATATCCATAATCCTCCACCTCCTCCGTTCCCCCACCCCTCCCACCCTCCGTCCATCACTCTACGCCCAAGTCCTAGACTGGTTCACACTAATCCCCTCCCGCTCATCAATTACCGACGGAGAATATTCAACCCTAAAGACCAATCTGCATAATGTCAAATATCTGATGACGCAGTATATGGATGATTTACATCCTTTGGCTAGGATGGCGGTGATTGGAGCGGGGAAAGGGTATGGAAGGTTCTTTGCGAAGGATTTGGTGAGGACTATCGTATATCTCACCGAACCGGGGTATAGCGATAAGTTTTATCGCGAGTTTGAGGATGCTGCTGCTGCTTGTGCGGAAAGGGAAGGATCGAGTCAAGCTTTTGAGGAACGTAGAGCCGTTTGGAGAAGTCGTGTCGTGGTGGCATATGCGATGTCAGGACGACTTCACGAAGCACAGGCCATACTCCACGAATCGGTGAACGAAGGAATCATAATCCAGACATACGCATATTCAATTCTAGGCCGACATCTAAAACTCAAACGCGAGTCTACAAAATCCATCGAAGACCTCTTCTTCCTCCAACATTCCACTCCCCTACGTATCGCACCCATCGAACGCAAAGCACGTCTCAAACGCGATCCAGCTCCTATATTCCTCACAACCCACTCCCTCGCACTCGCCCTCCGCTCCCTCCGCAAATCCATAATCTCCCCCTCACAACCCCCCTCCCAAACATACCTATCCACATTCATCTCCACCTGCATCACAAACAACCGCCTCTCCCCCATCCGTCGTCTTCGACGAAAAGCGATGAGAGAGTCAAGGAGGAGCGCACAGTTGTGGTTGATGAGTGAGATGGGGGTCTATAGGGGTAGGAGGGAGTGGGAGGGCGTTGTGTGGGTTTTTTGGAGGTATTTTTGGATGGTGGGTGTGTGTCGGGCTTTGGTTGAGCGTGTGCTTGCGCCACATGTGTTCGTTGAACACTGGCCTTATCGAGACCATCCCTCCCATGACTCTCTCGATTCATCCCTGTCCTCGGCTTCGGCTTCGGCTTTGGCAGAGGGGGGAGAGGGAGAGCGAAGAGAGATGGGGATGCCGACGACGCGAAGGCAAAAATGGAGTCCTATTCTCCCCGGGGAAGAATGGGTGTTAAGTGGAAGACTCGTACCGTCGAGTTATGTGACGACGATGGTGTGGGAGGCGTTGATGGCGCTTTCGGATTGGAAGAGGGGGCCTTCGTTGGGGGATGTGTATAGGGCTTTTAGGGGGGAGGCGGAGAGGCAGTTTGGACGATTGGCTGGTCCTGCTGCTTTGCCGGGGGAGGGGGATGTTGTAGAGGGTGAGGGTGAGGAGGCGGATGGGGTGTTCGACGGTTCTGTCACCGAGCCGGGAACAGAGGCAGAGCAAGAGCTGGAGCAAGGGCAAGGGCAAGACTCGACATCGCCTGCGTTGATCTGTACACCCCCTTCTGCACGATTCGACGCGTCCCATTTCGTGCGGTTCATGATCGCCCTCGGCAAGACCAAGAACCCATGGCGCGCCAGATTCGTCTGGCGAGATCTACGCTCTCTCGGAGTCCGAGAGAACGTCTATGTGTGGAACGTGATGATACGAGTGTACATCCGTTCGAACAAGTTAGGCAATGCGATGGGATTGGTCAAGGAGATGTTAGGGAGTGGATTGGTAAGGGATACATCTGTTGATGATACTCGCGAGAGAGAGGAGAGAGAGACGAAGGAGATGGTTAAAGAGGTTGGATTTAGAGAGGCAAAGTGGGCGCGGAAGGAGAGTGATGTGAGTGTACGAGCTATAAATGGGTACGTGCCTCGAGCGAACCTTGTTACGCTGCAAGTGTTGATGGGTGAGCTTGAGCGGTGTGGATGGGTTGATATGGCGAGGGAGGTGGGAGAGACACTGAGCGAGATGGGATATAGTGATAGTGATAGTAGTAGTAGTAATACTAATACGAATACAGAGAATATCCGATGAGAAGCCGTCGATCGATCTAATTATAAGAATATGGATAATGATGACCGACCGACGTGACTGCGCAAACACTCTCTCACTCTCTCTCCCGACTCCCATGGCGTCGACAATCTCAGCTTGTAAGTACTACTCCCCCTCTCGCCGTCGTCGTCGTCGTCGCTGCTCATCGCTCATCGTCCTCTCCGTCATGCAGGGTGTAAGTTCCTTATCGCTTATCTCCCCCTCCGCTCACTCATATCGACGAATCGCCAGATCACACACAATACTCGACATGGAACAGAACTCGTCGATTACAAATGCCTCCCTTCGTAGCAACCTCCTCAAATACCCGCGTTCCCTCAGGCCACGGCGATGCCGTTATCATCAACATGGGCGATCTCGTACTCTCTACCCAGTCGCCTTTGCAAGAAGCTTCGTCCTCTAATGGATCGAATAAGGCGAAGAGTCAGACATTATTCGGGCCTGGGATCGGGATTATGAGTTCTGGACCTAAATGGACTGAATCCTCCTCAGCGGGAGCGAATGCGAAAGGGAAGATGGGAGACGAGCTTACGCCCGAAGTTGTCAAAGCGTGGGTAGCTAAATCGAAAGAGGTACACCCCTCCCCTCCTCCTTCCCATTGAATGTATCTGATGATGGATGGGATGATGGTAGACTTCACAACCGACCACAACACTTCAAGCTCTCGTAAACCTCAAAAGACCCTCAATCAAACTATCACCCCTCACCCACCCCTCCGACTCCCTCGATCCCTCCAACTCAAATCCCCAACTTAATCTGCACATGCGCACGCACGGCCTCGAATTCGAATTCGACGCCGACGCTCCTAAATGTCTTATCCAAATAAACGTCGTCACTCCCTCCTCCTCCTCCTCAGAGTCGGATGAAAGCACCCCGATGCTTTTGTTTGAGAAAATCGTCGAAGGAGGATTTGGACGATATTTGAGGATTGAGGATGGAGCGGTATTGGAACTTGATAAACTCGATGCGGCGAGGTCTGAGGATCTTGCGATTTCGCCTGTTGAGGCTTCGCCTTCTTCGAATATCCCGACTTCGGCTTCGCAATCTGCTGGTGTCAATGGCATGACGCCTAGTGCGAGTGCTAGGACTGTGGGAGGGGCGGGGGCGAAGAAACGATTCTCGAATTTCCATTTCTTGAAGAGACATGGACACGGACATAATTCGAGCGTCGCAGGACCCGCTCTGCAAGTCGTCGATGCCGAATCCTCCTCTATGCCCATGCCCATGCCCGTCCCCACCACCTCCGCCCCGTCTTCCATGCCCGAGCCTTCCCAGGGTGCTGCGGACAACGCCAACGCCAAGGATAAGACAAAGGAAGAGAAAGAAAAGGAGGAAGGAGGAGTGAAGATTACGATTCGGCTTGAGGCGCTTGATGGAGATGAGAGGCCGCTTGAATGTGTGAATTCGCAGGTTACGTATTTGCATATTGTCAGACTTGGACCTCCCCCTGCCACCAATTCCTCCTCCTCTCCTTCCTCATCTGCACCTGCGACCTCTGCGACTGGCTCGTCCGCCGTCGCGACGACGGACGCTCCCACTCCCGCTGAATCTGGCGCGGGAGGGACGGGTGAAGCGCATGAAGAAGATAAGAGACCTTGGATCGTCAAGGTTGTAAGACGGGAAGCGGTGATTGGATTACATACTTTCCACCTACACGAGATATACGGTCTTTCATCCGCCTCTGCTCCCACTCCCACTCCCACCACCACATCCCCTACAAATCCACCCCCCACATCCCCTCAACATTCCTACCCACCCACTTCCCCGACAGTGACAGCGCCGCTTACGTCGTCGGCACATGCAGAAATCGACGACGATCCTACGTCGGAGTGTTTACTTTGCTTGTCGAGTCCTAGAGAAGTGGTGCTCTTGCCTTGTAGACATCTTGTGGCTTGTAAAGAGTGTGCGATGAATATGGTCGAGTTTGGGGCTGGGGGGAGTTTGGTGCATGCTGATTCTGGAGAGGGTGCTACTAGTACTTCTCCCACTGATGCTCCGGCTGGAGCTGGTGGGGAGGGAGGAGGAGGAGAAGGAGGAAGTGCTGCGACGGCTGCGCCGACTGTGACGCCGACTACGACGACTACGCATAGGAGGAAGAGAAAAGCGAAGGGATGGTATTGTCCCGTTTGTCGACAACGTACGTTTTTCTCGTTGTCTCTCATAGCAGGACCAAAACTGACGACGGGAGGATATAGCGTATACGAGTTTGTTGAGGATTACGACTGTCCCTCCCGAAAAGGATATGAGTATGAGGGAGAGTACATCTGCGGATGGGGATGGGGAGAGTACGAGGACTGCTCATCCCCCGGAGCACGACCATGAGCACGAGCATGCGCATGCTGGGAATATGAATGGAGAGAGTGCCGACCCGCTCGGCGCGAATGGAAATACGAGTGGAAATGGGAATGAAGAAAGGCCTGGATTTTTGAGGAGTATTTCGAGGATCGGAGCGAGGAGTGCGTAGGCCTCCTCATCAGCCTCTCTTTCCTCTCCACCCCACCTCCTTCCATCCTTCCCTCCTACCCTGGAGATCCGTGTCTTTATCCCTCTACCCGGTCTACCTGGAGATCCCGGATCTGGATCTGGATCTGGATTATCCCATTCTCGGGAATCGTTGACTCGCGGTTGTATTATGTTCAAAAAACTCTTTCATCTTTCAACTTGTTGTACTCTGTCTCTGTGAGTGGCTATGGATTCGTACGTACGTACTCGGTACCCTGTGCTTCTAGTCTTTCTCTTCCTTCCTTTTCTCATGTTCCTTTGTGTTGTTATCTGGATCCTCGGATTCTATTCTGCTATCTGAATCATGCGCATGTAAGTCGACTAATCCTCCAAAATCAAGTCTAAGTAGTTTGTAGTCCCTTGTTTCTAATTCATCTATGTCTATACATCCACATTCATTCCATCTATCATCTGAGTGAATGCGAAAGTGACAGTGAAAGATTTGTGAGGAAGAGAGAAAAGTTAAATTTAGTGCTCGTACGCGGATATAAAACAAGCTACGACGATTAATCGAACACAACGGACACGAGAGACACGAAAACAAGAACAAGAACAAGGAAGAATAATACGAACAGGACTTATACATACTATAACACCATACACCGCACCCGGGGGATCAGACAAGCTGAGCAATAGTGCTGCCATCGAGATAAGGACCCAAATCCCCTTCGAAGCCCATCATCAAGTCGCCCTTGACTTCTTCAACCCTCGTTCCCTGATCCGTAACACCCAACAACGCATCCTCTCCAAATCCGCCCATTCCTGGGACACCACCCATCCCAGGAACACCTGGAACACCCCCAATGCCCCCCGCACCAAATCCTCCATTCTGCATCGCATTCGCCCTCATCTCCTCAAAAGCTTTTCGGATCTTCATTCGCTCTTTCACAAGTGCGAATTTAGCAGTTTCGAGACTTCGTCTCTCTTCTTCTAGTGCGTCTTCGAGTTCTTCGAAATGTTGCATTTTGAGGTCGAGTTTTGTGAGTGTGAGTTTTATAATTTGTGCAAGGGACGAGCGGATTTGGGTAGATGTTTGATCGGAGAGGGCATTTGCGGCGCGGGAGGTGGATTGGAGAGCGAGGTGCGCGGCGCGCGCTGCTCGGGAGGTGGGGAGACCGATTTTTTTAGATGTACCGTTTGTGGTGGTTTCGCTTGGAGGGGCGTTGGGTTCTGATGTCGAGGAAGTTTCGGCAGGTTGGGTTTCGGGAGGGTTGGATGTCATACTCGTGTCTCCATCTGCGGGTGCAACATCTGTCGTCGACTCTTCTGCCTTGCTCTCGAGAACGCCCTCCTTCGGTTCCTCTTTCGCCTCTCCGTCTTTGCGTGCGGAATCCTTGGAGACGCCAGCGAGATACGCGACGACGCTCATGATGGGGTTGTCCGCCTTCTCCCAAGGTATTCTTCCAAATCGCAGAGGCCCGACTTTCCCTTCTGCTTCTTGTTCGATATAGGGATCCTCGATCGGCAATTCTAGGAATTTCTTGATACAAGCATGTGCGGATCTCGTTCCGACATGTTCCTCGATCGCAGACCAGTCATCGTCATACATCTCGATAGCCTCGAGAAGCAGAAGAGTCTCCTGGTCCGTCCAATCTTCCGGATCCGTAGATCCATTCTCATGTGCCCCATTCGCCGCCGAGGTCAACTTCAAAAAGTCGCCTGAGAACATCGTAGATGGGAATCGTCCATCCAAATAACAGCTCGGACAAAGCTCGAAATTTTTGCGTTTGAGACAATGATAGCGTTCAGGCGTGCAATCTACGCCGCACGTATCGCATTGATATGCGACTGTCTTTGTTGTCGAACTTGTGGATGGGAGTGCAGCTGCTTCTGCGGGAGTGAGTTGTCGAGAGGCTTTGTTGGTTGTTTGATAGATGGAGGAACGGAGCTCGAGGGATGTGGATTGGGGGAGGGGTGGCTGGCCTGGTTGACCTGGTTGACCGGGCTGCTGGTGTTTTTGGAGGCCGTTGACGGTTGGCGCAGGGGCCTTGGTACCTGGGTGGAGGGAGGAGAGACCTCGAGGTGTGTCGAGGATGAGACGGAAGTGGCCTGTGAATGGGGGACCGAGTGCAGATGGGCGTGTATCGGGATCAATCTTTCGTATATCATCAGTGAGACCAAGAGCAACACTAAAAGAACATACCTGGTAATTGATAAGACCCCATTGTTCGAGGAAGGCATGCACACGCATGATGGCACAGACGTCACCAGCGAGATTGCGTCTGCAGGCGGTGACAGTGAGATATTCCGAAGGTCTGAGTCGATAAGTATTGATCATAAAGTCGCGATAATCTTTATAGATCGACGGCGTCTTGGATCTATTGCGCGAATTGAAGAACTCAGGCAGTGACTTCTTCTCGATAGGATGTATCGTGCTCATATCAAACCAGGCGGAATAGGAGGGTATGATGACTTCATGAGTCTGAGCAGCCAGATACTTCTTCGCCTGTTCCTCTAGCTTGATACGCGTTGCTTCCTGGGCAGCGGGGTCCTCGTCGTCGTTTTCGTCTCCAGAGCCTTCTTCATCCTCCTCGACTTCGACCGCGTCGTCCATTGTGACGTCGGGGGCATCGTCGTCCTGATCTGTCTCTGTTTTAACGTTGGACGGATCCACGGACAGTTTTTGGCGTTTCGGGTCTGACGAAACGCTTGACGAGCGAGGAGCGGGTCGCTTTGGGGAAGACATTGGCCGAGGCTAGGGATGGGCGGAGTTTGGATTTTGCGATTGTTCGTGGCGCAAGTTTGGCGAATACAAAAGTGTACAAAGTGAACTACTAAAGAGTGTACAAATCTTGTTGTAATGCGGCGACAGTCTGGAATTGTACAAATTGTAGTGCCATGTGGCACATTGTAATCAGGCACGAACGTGAGAGTTGGGTGTAATTGTCCACACGATCCGCTAAATCGTCCACGCATTTCTTGTCCTCTACATCCACAATGTCTGCCCAAGTTGCTGGTCGTCATCCTCTTTCCGTCGTCTTCCTCCTTCACTGCGCCCTCGAAGCTCCCCTTGCAGTTCAAGCTCTTTGGGCACCTCAACTCCTCCCTCTCATCCAGTTGAATAACACGACTATTGTATTACTCAAAGTACGCTGACGTCCTCACCCATCTGCAATCAGACTGACAGTAGGGATAGCTCTATGGCGCTTTGAGTGCAGGAACCTGTCTCGCTGCATTCCTTTGCTTTGGCTTGCCTGGTTCGTCTTGTTCGATTTCCTATACATGCTCTAACATCCGGTCTTCTTAGAATTCCTTCCCGGAAAGCGAGCATTCGTCATCTCGCTCGTGATATATCACTGTATCTGTTCTACCGTCTTGATAAACGCACCCCGCATCATACCCAAAACCTTCGGAGCTACACTTGAGAGGTATGTTTCACAACCATTTTGCACCATTGAATCTAACCCCTTTCTCCAGCTTCCGTTTCACTCCTGAAGTCCTTTGGGGTTCTCTCCACGGCACTCTCGCAGTCATCCTTGCCATTTGGTGGCAGCTTACGCTCCCCGCTACTCGCGCTGTGAAGCAGAGCTAGATCTATCCCTATTATTAATAATGTACTGTTTGTATGTTATCCTGTAGAAATCGTGTTCGTTATGAATAATGTGTTTGGATCACTACCTCTTCTGAAGTTGCGATAGTCGCTTCAACAGAACACCTGTGCACGTCCGCAGACTATCCCTTTCCTCTCTTCTAGCAAAACCACAGCCAGCCCAACGAACTTTGAGATTTTCATCCACAAGATAAACATATCCGATGTGCTTGTTCGTCATCCCTGGTGCCCATTAGCTTTTGGAGTAGATGATCATGAAGATTGGCACGCACCTAGGGGTTGTCTGTCATATTCCATATTCTGACTTGATATCAGATATGTAGACTGTTGGTCTTCCGGCACGAGCTTCCTCAGATTAGACAGCGAGAGCGAGACCAAGAACGATTTGAGTATGTTCTCCTGGAGATTGATTTGGACCAGCTGAAATAGCGGATTCGTCTTATACTCCTCAATGGTAGGCTCGATGAAAGATGCCACGTGAGACTGCGAGCGATTTGATTTTAGATCTTTGGGATCGAAATATTCGAGACGAACCTCAGACATTCGCGTTGTGAGCATACCCATCAACGATATCTTCCCTCTACACATATCTGACGTGTGTAATACATCTCCAGAACTGGCCAGCATCTTTCCTTTCATGTCTGGGAAATATAATGACGCCTGCGAAGACGTTCAGTCAAATGTTGGAGACCAATGAACAAAGAGGACGGACATCTTCGCGAATTAGAACAGGTGGCGCGATCCACGTCTTCCCTCCATTCTTCTTCAATTGATTGAATTCTGCAAAATAGCCCTTCTTCGTCTCGTCGATCCTGGCGTCACGTCAATGTCGCGCATTGCATACCGAGTCAACGAGAGAACTCACAGATGACTCCGCTGCTTCAGATGATGTTCATAACTGAGAAACCTGGACTTCTTTTCGGACCATGATAGAGGCACTGATGTAGGTGGATCGTGGACGCCTAGAGGTCGTTGAAGGAAGTCGAGAGGTGTTTCTGGTTGTGCCTCGTCGGATTCTGACGAGGTTGAGGTTGACAGGGTGGATGAAGTCGAAGGAGAGCTATCTGAGCTGGTTGAAGACGAGAAATTCGGAGGAGTTTGAGGCGTAGATGTAGCAGTAGCATCTTTGGCAGTTTCAACGCGGGAGGATGTAGTGCTCAACGGTCTGCTCTGCGTGGGATGTAACTTAGTCGTGAGACCTCCATGGCGCTGTCTCGGGACTAGCAGAGGGTATCGAGATGTTGACAAAACGTTTTTGAGGGCCTGTGAGCGTGCCTTCGAGATGAAGACACTTTTGAGCATGAAAGCTGTCACGTGCTTCTATTTTTCTTGCAATTTCTTTAGTTTGGATGTCCCATGCAGGACGCCACACTCTGGTGATAATCTTTATTATAGTGTATACGATATACGATATAACGTTAATTTCCTCTAACCTCGAAGCGAAAGATCTTCCCCGATTAACATTTTCATTTTCATTCCCGGGCCTTCCCAATAGCCCATGTCTCTTTCGAATTCCCGAGGACTTCCGAGCTGCACAAAAATTCTCGTTCGTGCAGTGGTCATAAGTTATGGAATATTCAACTTGAGTACAACTCTAGGGCGACCGACAATATCGAAGATGAGATGTTATGCCTCATGGAGAGATAGAGACGCAAGGTACGACAGAAACGGAGTTAAATGAGACGGTTCCTGTTAATAACCGAATGTAGACGGGTCATTTGCGGTGATGACCTTGACTTCCTCGATTGTAGCTCCTTGGTTCTTGCGGAAATCGAGGAACTGCATCATTCGTGAGGTGCCCAGCATCCCCTCTGGGCAACCAAAAACTCTGAGATGAGGGCAGAGGACCTCAGAGGTCGTCTCTAGAGCGACTAGCAGTCGTTCGAACTCTGTGTCTGTTGTACTCACGCTGAGATGAGTGATATGCTTCCAGTGCCCTAGTGCTTCGACGAGCAGCGACTGCACAGGTAGGATTGGAGTGTGCAAGTTGACCACTGCAAGATCGGGAAAGTGAGCGGCTAGTGTCGAGAGCGACAGTTGGCCACTTGTCACATCGATTTTACGTCCCGATTTTGAGGTCCAAGTGCAGACAAAATCGGCGCCAATCCTGTTCCAATAAACTTGTATTTCGTCTGATGAAACGTTCCACCGGCTGATGAATTCTTCGAATATCACGCCGTCTCCAGATCCTGAGATAACGCTCAATGTAATATTCGTTGTCGAAGGGATTACGATATGATCAATCGCGTCAGCCATGTCATGGAGGAGGAATTTCTGCAGAGTCAGATCTCGAAGCTTAGGGAGCGATACAAGAGACACGGGCGGCCCTCCATCGTCCCAACCGAGATTGACGTCCCGAACAATAGGGGCCTTCAAAGTTCAGAACGAGAAAACGGAAAACTGTTTTCAAGTGAAAACACCTTCCTTTTCGAGATAAACTGTTTTCCAGCGAAAAGCAGCTCCCGAGCTGCTTTTCGTTGCTTATGTGACTGCTTATTGTGACAGTTGTTTTCGGCTAAAGTCTCCGCTGTGACATGGACCCTGATTCCCTGCCGCAGATGTTTCCGCAATATCCGAAAACAAATTTAGCGCTCGCTGATGGTAACGCAAGCAAAGTTGCGAAACGAAGCACTCAAAGTTCAAACGGCTGCTTTTCGTCGTTTTCATTCTCGAAAACTGTTTTGCGTTTTGGCAGTCTGAACTTTGAAGGCCCCTAATGCACTGCTCCAGAGAAGGGAAATGCTTCAAGACGGCTAGGATTTCAGGGTAATACAAAGAAGTCTCTTCCAATACGAGCTTGACCAGATCGGGGGCGATAATGTTAGGGAACACATTGTTCGCGCTTCGGAAATGCAGGATCCGTAGATTCGGGGCGTTTATGGTGTACGTGAACTGTGCGGAGGAGTCGTGTGAAATTCGAAGTTCTTGGAGGAAGGTGAACTCTCTGTGGCCTATGTGCTGGTCGAGGCTGGGCCCGAGGGGTACCCCCACCGCGTCATCATCGTCCCATCGGATGCGCAACTGAGAGATTCTAGGCACAAGGGCAAGAAGAGTGCTTCCTATATGGGCAATCTCTCTGTGGGCACCCTTCCTAGGGTTGTCGTTGGGTCGTATGACGACATCCAGCGGCCTACTCAATGCGCGATCCGAAAAAAGTTGGAGGAGATTTGCGTTCATTGGAAGAGGTATTTTGGCCCACAAGTGAGGTGAACAGATGGCAATGTGCCTCCATCTGGCACAACTGAGATTCATGGGTCAGTCACGCTAGACTTATCAATACAAGACTGCTGACAGATTAAAGGCTGGAGGAATGACAGGAGAAGTCCATGGAAAGAACGTGGTCGTGTCGTAGTGGCAATATTGAAGAATCTCAGTAACCAGTTCGTCCGATAATCGCGCTACGAAGGAGCATGCGTTGTACTGCTGTCTCAGATAGATGCAAGTTTGAGAGAGCATTTCCTCCATCTCCACCAACCCTAGAGTAGTTCGAAACGCCTCATTGAACGGCAGCCGTCGAGAGAAACAAGCGCGAACTCACCATGTTGAACATTCCTTGATTCGTGGCCCGTCGGTGAAGTAGCTAGAAGATGTTCACTACCGCACGATCATGATTCAGAACTCCTCTGCCGCCCTGCCACTGGAATAATGCTTACATTTCAGTTTTCAGCGTCTCTTTGAGCTCAGAACAGAAACGAGACAACCCAGTCGCGCTGCGGAGCTCAGACATGAAGTGTCCGTTTATTCCTCAACCACGATGGAATGAAATGATTTGCTGATGTATGGCGTCGCTCTTCGTTCGAATCCCAATGCGTGCACAGATGGACCAAATTCAGCAATAAAGCATCAGGCACGGTATCCTGTGCCAATGGTATGCGCAAAATTCTCCGGTTTCCGACGCCGGGACGCCTGCCAGCGATGGATTCCAACTTGAATATTTTGCGACGAGCGAGTTCCAGGCCTGATGCCCGATTGCAAGTCGCATATTCAAAATATCTATTATAGCCCTTCATCGTCTACTTATAATATATCAAATCGCCAAGGTGCAGCTTGTTTTACCGCAGGACCAAAACATATTATTTGAGAATATTATATATAGGCAGTTTATATCACCGGGCCTACCGACGTGCACAGTCGAATCTGGGTCTCCAAGTACCGCATTAAAACACGGCTACTTCAATAACCACAGTGGGCCCTCTGTAACTCGAAACGAGAGTCAGGCTGGAATCGGATCAAGCTGCGAGGTCTTACTTAGTATACAAGATCTGGAATGATCTGTGATACTGAGAAATTGAGAGAAATTAAGGCCGTCGCTGAGGGTTGTATTGGCAGGGGTAATTGCGTCGGGGACTTGTGTGATAAGTCGACGCGCGAGCGTATACGTATGGTTTCAACGATGAGTTGGTTGAGATCGCTCAATCGAGTATCAGTAGAAAGAAGGGTAGAGTGGCGGGGGGATCGGTGGACTCGAGAAACGGTCACGTCAGTGGCTAGCTCTGTTTGTGTTTAGTTTCTCCAATCGTTTCTGAGCAAGCTTTCGTTTGGCAATTTTCTTTTGTTGGGTGGTACTGACGGCATCACCCGTGTCTCGCTCGCGCGCGAGATCTTGGTAGAAATTTTGCATTTTCTGTGTCATCTTATCCTGAATAGCTTGAGATGACTCGAGGTGAGTGTGACGTGTGGTGATGTCAGGCGCCGAACCACTCCAGTCGAAGTCGAAGCCCCAACCCGAGGCTTCAGAAAGCTCTGGAAATCTCATCGCGGCACTATTCCCGGTACCCTTTTCTCGCCACCAACGAACGAACCATTCTGCTGCACGGGTGGTATCTGTGCCCCCACCTTTGAGAAGCATTCCTAGGCGCTGTGCGAGTGTGTTAAGAAAGTCTTCTGGGGAAATGTCCCAATTTGTTTCCTTCGGTAAGAGGACTCGATATGGTGGTGCTGTTATGCATCAATCTCAGATCAAAGGCACCGGATACAAGAAAAACGGACGCACATTTAGGATCCAAGAGATACAAGCGATGCAACAAATAGGCAGCCAAAGATTCAACACTGTAGAGGCTTTCCTTTATACCGGCTATCTCGGATCACCATATTATGAGGGTTGGCTAACGGGAAGGTCTCAACCCACCTATTAATGCCAGCTTTAATCCCCTCTCAGCTCCAGCTTCTCCATTCCCGAGAAATGGTACCATGACACCGGGAGTATCATAGGCGTATACGCGAGGTTCTTCAGAGATCTTCAGCCTGGTAGACAATACTTTAGTATGTCCCGGTTGTGCTGAAGTGCGCATAGCCTTGGCAGTGACTAGTATTTGAGTCAGTAAAGCGCATGAGAAAATCGAGTGATATCCGCACCGCCTGGTATGCCGCATTGTCTCATGCTGTTGAGCAAGGTCGATTTGCCGACATTCGGCATACCGACGACTAAAACATTGGTATCGAACTCAGGAGGTTTATCCCGAAGGATAGCTGGATGATGCAATGTAAATTTTATCGGGACAAGTTTTCCAAGAAAAAACCATGCGTACATATGAGAAAATCGTGGAGCTGTTTAGCACTCCCGCGGTCTTTCGCAGATATGAATTCGACATGATCCTGGGGAAACAGTGTCTTCATCGATGATCTGAAAGGCTGCACAGGGAGAATAAATATTTGGCTCACGTATAAGCGTGGAAGAAAGGTCTAGAGTATAGAAAACACGCACTTCTATTCCCCACCGAGGAACCAGATCCATTTTCCCCAAAACAACAACCCGCTGACACAACAAGCTAGATGCGCCTCTAGACCTCTCATATCTCCATTTTGTTATCGCTTCTTCGAAAGCAGGATTGATCGAGGTAAGAGGCAAGCGAGAGTCTCTGAGTTCTAGAACAACATCCGTGCGACTGAGGAGCTTAGGCAACTGGTTTGTAAATTGGGACATATGCCCTGGAAACCATGATGGCGGGGCTGGAAGCGCTGGCCTTAGCATGTAGCCTCCTTTTGTCGATTATAATTGAACCTTGGTCGAGCACTTATGTCTGAAGCTCATTGTCGACCCAGCACAGAGCGATTCGGAGTCGGAGTATCGGAACAAAAACCCGGAATTATCGGTGAGCGTTCGGCATTCGCCGGAAAAGTGTGGTGCGCTCTGTGTTTGCGGGCCCGCTGAGTCGAGATGGACTTGTTCCAATGGAGTCAAATGGCGCAGAGGAGAAATTATGATGAGCCGATGCTTGGACCTCTTTTTTGATTCAATAACTCTTACATTATCGTTCTATCGCGATGTCCCCCTCCAATTACTGCTGGTGACGATACCACCACCGATGTGCCCACCTCGGAATGAGAACATCGCGCATGACTTCATACGTTGGGTGGGAAGTGTTACCGGGATCACATGAAAGGTTTCACCCCAACTACGGGGCGCTATCTATTGTTCTGTGACTGACACCGCAGTTCTAGCTTGCATGAGTCCCGCCACACTCGTGAATCATTATTAATGTCATAATCAGGGTCACAAAGCAGCAGGGAGGGCGAGCTGTAAAACACTAGCATTATGAAAGCTTTGGAGGCCGTCCGTGACCTCTGCACGGACTGCACATAAGGCATGACAGCCTGAGAATGTTCTTTGTTTGTCCAGTTGTATACATTGCGCAATGGGGACATAACTATACATGGGATTATAGTGGGGATCATATCTCCCATCATATTAAACATGTCTTAGTATGTGTCTGATAGAAAGGTATTCAAAGAAGGAACTACTGCTATCATCGGCGATTGCATAGTAGCGCCGAAAACAATCAGAATGATTTACATGGAAATGTCAAAGACATGTGGACAGCCCAGCGAATGGAAACCCAAAACAGATCCAAAGCAACAGCAGGCAAGAAAAGCATCAGAGTCATGGTTGGTATACAAAGCCGAGACGGCGGCAAGAAAGCACCTGGGTTGCATGCAGCATTACTAATGGTGATATGCATCAGACCGATGTCACACGCTTATGATGAATGGATGCAATACCTTCAATCGGGATACCCATGTGTCGTGGCCCTCGCCGATGGCATCAAAGTTTTTCCCACTTCGAGTTCGTCTTTCTTGAAGTATGGGGACGGAATCGAGCTCAATCAACTTGTCTTTTGGAAGTTCGTCTTCATCCACCTCCAACCAGCCCTTCCACCCTTTCTTAACAGCCACCCGTTTTTTCTGCCCATGTGGACGCTTAGGAGGAGGCTGAGCAGATTCCCCCTCGGGGACGGGAGTCTTGGACGTCTTGGCACGTTTGGCATGACGTGAATGGTGTGACTGAGAGTATCGTCGGTTGGATGAGGTATGCGCGGAGTAGGAAGCCGTGGATTTTGGATCGGTAGAGACACTGCGACGAAGGAGGTCATCTTCGGGGGTATGGGGCCTCTTGGATGAAGACCGAGAGGAGTAGTCGGAGTGATCTGATGGCTCGGGCGTGTGTTCGGGAGAGTTGATCATGGATGATGCTGTCCTCACGGAAGACGCCATCCAGAACGACGACATGCCATCGCCAGGCCGTTTTCGCTTTTTGGATCTGGATTCGTTGTCACCACCTTGCGGATGGTCGACGGTGGATGGTGCATCGTCGGGAACGACGCGTCTTGCATCGACGGACGGATCTTGAACGTTCTGGGATGTATTGGCGTGTCTGACCTTGGGACCCATCTCCTTTTCCTTGCTACGCTTCTGCTCTTTCCTTTTCAGCCTCAGCTCCTCCTTCTCTCGCATCTGCTCCTCGGTCAAACGTGGCGTGTAGGGCTTGACGCCGTTGAGAAGACTCGTGAGAGCGTCGCGTTGGGGTCGAGGATCAAAGTCGCCAGCCATCACGGCGGTCGCGGTGCGTCGACGACATTTGGGCATGACTATCGAGAGGGGAAAAGTGGGGCGCGTCTGTACGATAGTGGACATGATGGATCGATGCGATGGACCACGCGGATGGATGGCGATGGCGAGCGAACGAGGGATGCAGAGGGTGGTGGTGGGCGGGGGAAGGGGTTGAGCGCAGTTTGGAGTATAAGAATGATTTGCTTATGTTTCCTTTCGGGCAAGAGCGAAGCATGTTCAACATAAACAAACGATCAACAAAGGCTTATACAACCCCCTCGACTAGAAAGGATCCGTAATTTGATCTTGTTTAAATCCCGTTCTGCTATCTTCTTTTCGTTTCCAGATTTTTTCGCAAAGTCGCCTCGCGCTCAGTTTCCATAGACGGACAATAGAGCTTCCTCGTTCAGCCCGTGCCTTCTCCTCCCCTTCACAGTACTACTATCGCGCACTCTTCTGTGACCATCACAGTGGAGTCATGGTTCCCTCGATAAACACGCCCGGTACTATCGCCGGCCAGATTCATTTCGGTATTCACGACTGCCCAGAAGCGACTTCTCCTAGTCATTCATGCCCTGCTCCCTCCGGCTGATTGGGCTGTCGAGCCCTGTTGAGCCCGATTCTTGGTAACGTGGCCCACTGGCCGCCAGGTGCAGATACTTTGAGCGCGCTTCACTCTGTGACCAGGATACTGCCAGGTCACGTTAGTAACTGAATCGAGAGATTACCTTCCCAGACCCTTCCAGTTCCTTTGACCAAGTGCTCCTACGTAGACCACAGTACATAGATAGGTGTAGTTCCCATCAATGCAGCGGCCGGTAGGCAGACCCCTTCCCTTCCAGCTCCGACGAGATCTCGGAAAATAACCCCGTGGACTCAATTTAGGTTCTCCTTCCACCCCGTTCTAGAATTTCAGACTTACAGGCTCCTGCCCAACACCAGGCTCGGGCCGATACATGGACTCGACTTTGGCACATCAAACTAGCAGACCAAAGCTGTGGTTTAGATTAGGTCTCGTGGCAGAGAGTTTCCCAGCAAATCAGTCAAGCCTGTGTACCGTTCACTGTTCACCATTATGGTACTTGCATGTGAGTCGGCTTGACGACCAGCCAGGAGATGATGCTTAGCTTTAACTGCGCCGTCGCACCGGAACAATGCCTATAGTGTTCATTTGGATCCTAGTACTACTGGCTGCCCCCAATTAAACGTGATGATCAATCACACGGGGTCCTTACTGATCGGTTTTCTGCGATAGCTATCGGTTATGTATATTGAGATATCGACTCACGCATGTTCACAGCTTACATTCATCAGTCATACTGTCTATTGTCCCCCAAGTGCAATTGTCCGATCGTGCGTCCATCTCGTGGCTACCGCGCGCGAGCCCCGAGTTGATCATGACCTCATCAGTCTCTCGGCAGCCTGCACCTCAGCAGCCACTGAACAAGCATGACCTAAAATCATATTCTCCTTTGACTCTAGTTTTACCGCACAGCATTTCGCAATGCCCCGATATGTCCAGACGCCCTGTACAGGCCCTGCTCTCAGGACACTCCGGTAATGTGCTGAGCATCAGCTCGCACTTCCATCCTCGTACGGGCTCCCTCATCAAAGACTTACCAAGGTACGCCTCTGGTGTCTGACTGGCTCTATCGAACAGGAAACCTGGGCCGCGAAAGAAGTGAAGCACCCGGCTTACTCCCCGGATGTCTGACAAGGCTATGCTGCTGGCAACTGGCAACTTCCTCAAAAGCTTTTGTGAGCGCACAGTCGTCTCACTGCTTGTCTCTGTGATGGTTAGACAGCGAAATAACATCTCCCCCGAGACCAAGGGAGGTTCCAGGTGGCTTATTATAACGACAGTGTACCGACGCCAGGCCCCGGCCAGACCTACAGTTTGCCACCGGCGTCGCCCAGGAAGGCCTGGGAATGGTCCTCGATGCGGTAGGATTGTGTCTCTGTATCGTTCGCTGGGACGCCTCTGGTCAATCGTTAGATCTTGTCGCTTTGCGACGGGTGCGACGGAAGCTCTGGAGGCGTCCCGCTGCCGTGGCCTTAAGCTCTTTGAATGCCCAAATGACAAGCCACAAGTCTGGCTGGTGGCTTAGTGCAGGTATATTGACTATCTCGCCGATCGGCTTGGTGTGTCCCTGTGTACGCCATCTCTTGACGTTGGAATGGATGGTACAACCCCAAAAAATACACCCGGTGTCCTTCACTGGCCAAACGACTATCGCATCGTTTCCAGGACAAAACTCTGGGATCGTGTATGAACTTATGACTCTTGCGGCCCCAAAAAGTAATGTCGAACGCCACTTGAAAGTTCTGAAACTGACTAGTCCTTCGTATACGTCCATTTGACCAGACGACAAGAAAAAAAACTGCGCTAGCATGTGTATCCCGTGCCAGACAGGCGCGGCTTCTAGTCCTCCTTCCTGGCGGTCAAATTCAACACAATAATGTACTTGAGATGCGGAAACAGAATGATTTTATTGATGCCTACTACTCCCAAATCACACCATATTTATGTTTTATCGTGATGGGAAAAAAGAGGAAATATTGATTGATCTGATTTGACGGATTGAAAGTCGGAGAAAAGAGCGTCGTCAATGACAAAGGCAAAGAGACTAGCAGCTCCCTGCCCTCCCCCAAACGAAAACACTATCGGCCGAACCAGAAAGACTATGCCAGGGCGGGCGAGGCCGGAGTTTATTCACGGAAGACTGTTCGAATGCCGATTCCTCGTTCCGAGATCTGTCGCCTTTTGACTAATGTTGTCATTGGCTCATACTTGAATGAATTTGAAAAAATCTGACGGCATGTGGTTTTTCCATTTATGCCGTTGGTTCCGCTGAGCCCCTGACAGTGGAAAACTTCAGGCGCCACAACGAATGGAGTCGGTAGGCTATTAGGCTATCTATGTCCCTCCCCACCCCTAAAACTTGTTGGATGTGTTGTGCGCTGCTCGGGTCAACGAATCGCTTCACCCTTCCCAGCATCGGATCAGCGAAGGAATCTAGATCGACTGGATTTAACTCCGCTTGCGGAGAGCTCACAGTTTCCCCTTAGGACCGTTGACGGTTCCCAACAAGACGGATTTCTCATTAAAAGCTTCTAGAGCAATCGACAGGATCCTGTTCATGTGACAAACGCTCTTGAAACACTAGAACAAACGCCGACAAGTCTTACGTGTCGTTCCCACACTTTCGATCAACAAAGAAACAAAAGATGCGTTGCAGTCCCGGGGTCAATAGCAACCCCATTCTACAATCTGCCTTTAGTTGAGTCATGAGATTCTACTCAAAGTGAACGTCAGGCCTTCAAATTGTTGGCGACTGTACTCGGTATTATGGGATTCTCAATAATGTCGGCATTCTCCATAGGAAGCCAGCGCCATGAAATATATGCCAAATTAGAGATAAAAGACGGCGCATGTTGTCCTTGTGGCAAGGAGAGAGAAAGAACCTTTTCGAGCATGAGGCCTAAGGGCTCAGTTGTGAATGCACGACTCCTGCTGTCGGTACTGATGTTCAAGAGTTATAGGAGAGAGACACGGACAAGGCCATCTGAATTCATCCGTGTGCTCTAACATCATTGAGTATCGCCTGACCGCGATGAAAAAATGAGGAAAGAATATACCATTTAACTTATGTATCCTCCAGCCAAATGCAGAAGGAGCGATGCCATGGTAGTCGTGAGGCTTGATCATTCAGAGAGCGGAGAGGGCCTGGTCTGGGAAATAAATCTCTTGGGAGGACGGGCCGGGTCTTGCGCATCATGTTCTCGAAGAGTTCTCTCGAAGAGAAACGACTCTGGAGGAGCGGACAAACCAGCAGACGAAAAATGAGGCAGGCCCACAAGGTGTACAGATATAGGTTGGTACACGGCAAGATGGCGGAGATATTTGATCTGATCGGTTTGACCCAGGGACGACTGAGGCTGCACCGATCCTCAAGACTACAGCCTGGAGATCGCCAGTGGCGTTCACAAGGCTGCGAGCCTGAGAGGTCGCAACCGGAGCTTCAGACTGAAAAAAGGGCTGATGCATATGAGCAACTTGGACGAGAAACTCTTTGAACACCTGCAGACTGAAGATGGACCAGTTGGAATCCAGGAGAGGCCTTCGAGCGAGCTTGTATCGCGGGATAACGATAAGCACTTAAAGCCACACAGAGGGCTCTGGGCCAACAGAAACTGCGGCCGGTAGCCTTTTACAATGCCGACGATATCAGGACATCAAGAAGCTATGCGCAGATGGGCAACCCAATATCCCACGGGGACAATACGCTGGCGCGTTGAAGCGGGCAGGGGTTCGTCTCCGAAGAGAACTCTTCGTGATATGGTATTCGGCGACGCAGTGGAGAACTTAGACAGCGTTTCATAGAACCGAAGATGACCAATACACATTGAAGGAGAGCGCCCAAAGTGAAGAAGTAACAATATCGCGGCGGACTTTGAATTTTAGTGGTGGCTGTGCAGCCAAGTGAAGCCTAGCATCAAACAATATTTATCACAGATGCATTATGATACAAGAGGGAGGAAATAACTCAGAAGTCGAGGTAATCACGTCTATTCCCAGCTCCCCATACACCGGCGCCACTTGTGGAATTTGTGCCGACGGGTCCATAAGGGTCTTCTTCGACCTGAATATCCAGCTCTCGTGCGCTGAACTCTCTCTTGAACTGATCGGCCAGTTTGCTGAAAGTAGCAATCAATGAGGTACAGACGTTTTCCAGGACTTGGACCGGAGGCTGAGAACCATCGGTTTGAATCTTCAGAACAAAGGCAGGCTCTAAAGGGTGAGGGACCTTATATCCGGCAAACAAGACACACGGGGTTGCGAGCAGTTCCCTAGAAATACATGAGCCATCTGAATAGAGAGAAATGGAGGTGAACATACGAGCGGACCATGCTTGCAAGAGTGTGATCCTGTTTGAAAATTTTGATGGTTACAGCATTAGGGATCTTCGTATCTTCAATAATCTCAACTCTTGAGAACGAGATCAACACCCCGCGTATAGAATGAATTAATGCTGCCTACGGTTTCTCGCCATCCTCTAGTACAAATAATTCGTAGCGATTGATAGCGTTCATGAGGTAAAAGCAACTACAGAAGGGAAGACGATGTCAGTAAGACTCGCACTTTTGCTAGGAGATTAAGCGTATCATAAAACTCGAATAAAGATCTCTCCATGACAATAGTCAGAGGATTGACAGATGAGATAGAAGGTATAATCATTTGAATCATGTGAACGGACGGCGACTCACAAAGAGAATAGACGATACTAAAGACCAAGAGGATCAGTCATAAGACTGTAATAGTATACATCCGGGCATGACCAACAGTAGTAATCGAAGTCACTTGGATGAAGATGACGCGACGGTCGATAGTTTGATCGAGAAGCTCAGACAGCGGTCTTGAGAAGTCACGTAACGAATAGCCGACGAGCCCGACCCAAGTTGAACGAATCGAAGCGCAGAACACGCCCTGAAGACAGATAGGATGAGTAAAAGAGAACGAAGGTGTGCGACAGAATGGAGGTTCAGCAAAAAAGTTGTGATCATGCACTCTTGAAGAGGTCATTGACAATAAATATAGGCCATTGGCCACCATCACAACAGGGTGCGCAATATAGGAAACTGACTTACGAAGGATACGACTGAGGAAAGAAAGAAAGAAAGAGCGCGAGGGTGAGACAAGGGATGAGGTGACTTTCAAGCTCCGCTCGAATTTGGCTAAACCTAGAGTTCTGTAGCGGACAGGCTCTCCTCACCTCCCTCAAGGCAAGTAATCATTCCATCGAACTCATGCCAGTCCATCGACCGTCCCCTACAACGAAATCATACTCTTGTATGACGTTCCTGTCAAAAATTTGATCAAAATCGAGGACTTGGGCGATGGATGGCTTTGACTGGTCTTGGATGTACCTCACAGAAGCGCTAACTTTGGTTTCGTCTACTTCAGACTCGACACTATGCCGACCCGTTTCTCCAAGACAAGAAAGCACCGTGGACACGTTTCCGCAGGGTACGGCCGTGTGGGCAAGCACCGGAAACACCCTGGTGGTCGTGGTCTGGCCGGTGGTGCTCACCACCACAGGTACGTCTGCCCACTCCATAGAATTCCCTGCAGCATCTCACTGAATTTTCTTATGACAGAATCAACTTCGACAAGTACCATCCTGGTTACTTTGGTAAAGTTGGTATGCGCCGATTCCACTTGACCCGCAACGCCCAATGGAGACCAATCATCAACGTCGACAAACTGTGGTCATTGGTTCCCGAGGAGGAAAAGAAGGAGCTGAAAGAGGATTCAGAAGTCGTTCCCGTGATCGATACTTTGAGACACGGTTACGGAAAAGTTTTGGGCAACGGACAGTGCGTATAATTTTTGATCGGAAGCGGAACGACGCCTGAGATAAATGCCAGGCTGCCCAAGCTTCCCTTCATTGTCAAAGCTCGCTTTGTCTCAGCACGTGCCGAGTGAGTCATCATCGAATCCATCCCTGTACAATATATTGATTCCTTCGCAGGAAAAAAATTAAGGAGGCTGGCGGTGTTGTTTCACTGGTGGCATAGGCCTTTTCACACCTCTTTTCCATCTCTCCTGCATGTTCTATCGCATTCCATCCATGATATGATATAAGATTAATCATGCCATGTCGTTTGAGGTGCTACAGTTAATATCGAGGACTTCAGGATACCTTTCCACCATCATCATCATAGCGAAGCCAAGAGTTGTATGCACTGGAACGCTTGGCGTCTTCCGCTCATCCCATCACCAGTGTATTTTGGTTGAAGCTGCACACTAATATGAATGCTGCTACGCAACTTCTTTCCTGCGTGAAATCGCAATTCAAGATCAACTTCAATTCATTTGATTATTCTTCTCGAAGACACGTCAATATCAAGTACATCGTTTACTACAGTAGGCTTCAAGGTATCTACTCCCAGGGGTGAACAATCAACTTCACTCCGCTGACTTTGTTCGCAGCCATGCGATCCAGACCGTCAGGGATGCCGGAAAGACCTCCGGAGAGAAGTTCGACGCGATTGGGCTAAGACAGATATCAGCTGCAATTCTATACCGATAGGAGGTGGCGAGAAAGACGTACCTTGATATCACCAGCCTGCAAGAGGTTCGTCAATTCACTGTACAAACTGATACCGAGGGGCCTCTGAGCGTGGACATTGCCGAAGACGTTGAGAACCTTCCTCGAACCGGCATCTAAGCCTTGAGCGAGTGGGAGAGTTAAGATGATGGCGCCATCGTCAGGGGTCAATGCAATGGCCAAGGATTCGGTGGATTGTTCAGAGATGGCATCGTAGACGATACCAGCCTTGCCACCAGGCAAGATGCTCTTTGCAGCGGCCAAAGCGTCGGTGTTGCGATCGATGACATGAGTAGCACCGAGGGACTTCAAGAATGCTTCATGCTTCGAGGAGGCGGTGGTGACGATGGGGCTGAAGCCGGAGAGGTGGGCGAGTTGGATGGCGAACTGTCCGACAGACGAAGAGCCGCCCAGGACGACGAGGGGCTGGCCAGAATATTTGCCACGACCAGCCTCAGTCCAGGGGTACGCAAGGTTCAGACCGGCACCCTCGGGAGGGTTATAGAAGCCGACAGCTGCAGTCGCGAGTCCGAGAGGAATAGTGGAAGCCTCATCGATGGTGACGTTGGACGGAACCTAAACAAAAATGAGCGCCAGATTATTTGTGTCAATAGGACACAGCTCACCTTGGCCACAATTTCCGCAGGGACGATTGCGAACTGTTGGAACGTAGATTTGTCGTTTTCGAGGAACCAGCCCTGGTGAACGCTAAGGCGTACCGAGTCAATATATGCATTGGACGAGACGTAGAAAAACATACACTTTGTCGCCGACAGCGAAGTTGGATACGCCTTCGCCGACTGCAGCAACCTCTCCTGCTGAATCGGAACCGATCACAGATGGGAAGTTCTGGATGAAGTAGCCGCCCTTCTGGATCTTCCAGTCGACGGGGTTCAAAGCTGTGGACAATGCGTAAGTCTAATCAATATGTGGGCAGCGTGCTGTTGAGCTCACCAGTCGCGAGGATCTTGACCAAGATTTCGCCCTTGCCAGGAGTGGGGACGGGTCTATCCTGGACTTCAAAAGGAGCCTGCTTGGCGGGGATGATGAGAGCTTTCTGAGTGGACATTGGGAGAGATGGGTGAGAGAAAAGATGGGGGTCCGTTGTCGCAATCGGGGGTATATATATGCTTTTCACATCCGTGCAACCATAAGATCTTCACTGGCTGAAACATCTTGCCGAGAGATCAGTCAAGAGCTTTCGAGACCGCGTAATCAAGATGACACCGATTAGTCATGACGTAACATCCGCTGAAGATCGCACGTGGGAAAATCGGACTTTGTTTGGAGTTGGTTCTACGAACTCGATGTCGCGATTTGGAGTCAGGGGTTTCGGGAGCGTAGATCCCAACGGGCCCCCTCGCGGTTGGCCCTGGACAGAAGCATTCCGGCGCACTTTTGCGGGGCGAGGCGGGCATTTCTTATTCAAAGATTGTCGATCGGCGCACTTTTCGTATCTTTCGATTTGATGAGATTTGAACATGGCTCGGAAAATTCTAGAATCAGGGGCCAATTATTCCTCGACGCCACTTCGAGAAGTTGACGCCGCTCCGCTCTTTGTTTGTCTTCTGCATCGCAGTCGATTTTCGGCTTTCCCGAGTCATCTGGAACTGGACTTTTCCTTAAGATACGAAATAGGAACGCGCGAGACTGAATAGACGAGTAAGAAAGCGTCGATGCTGACAAGTCGACAAGGCCGGCCGTGCCGAGATAGGTCATTCACCGAGAGAACAAAGTGTCATAAAGTAGCTCATACATTGTCATGATCGAGCGAGAAAAAGGCCAGGTGTGAGATACTGTACTCAATCAAACTTAAGTCCCAGTCACGTGTCACAGCCGCTCAAAAAATTACATAATTTAGGTCCCATAACGTGTCACGCAAGTAGTGCAGTGTTAAAATGCCCCCTGTTAGTAACGGGACCTGTTAATAACGCGTTTTTAACCTGTTATTATCATCACGAGCCAAAACACCATGTTATTTATGATGTTAAAAAGGTATCATATACTGAAATTTTCCTAGACACCAAGGCCGTACACATCCCTCATGGTGTTCTATAGCAGCCTGAGGTAAGATTTGATCAAATTCGAGCTCTTGAGTCGTTTTTCAGGCATTTCCGAGCGGTTTCCGGCGATCCGGAGTTTAAATCCGACTCGGCAGACCATATTTGGCAACATGTTAAATACCAAAGTAACCGTGTTAGTTACTTGGTATTCTGGCGGGTACTTAATAACTAACGTAACATGAGCCAGAATCAGTATTTAACACCGCACTACACGCAAGGCCACTGGGACCTAATTTATTTGAAAATTTTCCGGGCCTGCCGGCCCTGGGACTTAAATGGTCATTTGGGACCTAATTTTTGGGCATGTCACGGTAACACTAGGCCTCTGGGACCTCGGGACTTAGTATTTCTTTTGGTCACGGTCACAAATGCTGGGACCTAAGTTTGATTTAGTACAGTAGCGTTCCTTGATGCGTAGGGTTGAGGGCATTAGCAATCGTCCATGCCCTCAACCCAGCCAGGCACCAATCAGGACTCTCATGTGTGCACTCTGCGGCCCCGTTTTGTTTATTGAAGGTTATATTGAATTCCAGGAGAGAAAACGGTTGTGTCGCTTGAAGGAAGAGGTGTAGCCGAGACCTCTTCATTGTCTCGCTCGCGTCTCCACAATCCCCAAGCGGAAAGAACGTCCTAGCCATCATCGTGCATCAGGACGCGCCAGATGACACAAACAAACAAGAGAGGAGTCACACACCGGAGCACTCGCTAAAACACAAAATGCAACAAGTGGTACTGTCATATAATTGAATGGGAGATAGAGGATGGTCAAGAAGAAACGGACCGGCCGCCTGGATAATCTCGTAGGCCCTAGCATAAACAGTGCTAGGTGCCGATCTTCCAGGACCTTGTGACAAGATAGAATCAGGGTTTTTGATAACAAAAGGCTCCATCCTGCATGAAAGAACAGATGGGGCTTCTGTTATCAGACTTATGATCAGAAAAACTTACACGAATGGGACTAGTCGATACAGGACAAAGAGCCCAACGCGGATAAAGGTGCCTTGAAAAATGGGTTGCCAATGGCGTTTCCGGATCACGATACTATACAACACAAGGGCTGCCAAGAGATAGCGACCGCTTGAGTTGATCCGAGAAGGAGAATTTATGATAGGACGAACCTTCGAAAATGAAGGTACTCCCTAACAAGATGGCGGAGAAAATATAGATAGACACCAGCCTAGGAGAACCATGAGAGCTAGACGAATGTAGGATCAAAAACACCCACGTTCGGAAGATCACGTTTGGATCGTTGCTCACACCTCCATCCTCGACAATTATGCAATAGAATGCTGCCGGCACGGCGGAATTGGGGCCATCAACTGAAGGGTCCGTGCCTCTCTATGTTGATAGACAACCAATCAGACTCTTTGCCCGGGAACAAGTGTCACGCGGTCGGGAAACAGGGACTGACCAGAAACGCTATCACAACGATAGTGAAGAATACAATGTAACTAGGTAAACAAAGCTGTCAAGGCCACGATTCAGACTGCGTGGCAGAACGAGTGGATCAAGATCCGTACCAGCATTTGCCACTTGAGTTGGGCAGTTAAACGCGGCCTTTGCATGACCATCCATAACTGTGAAACGTTGAGTCACAAGCCTGGCATAGTCTCTCGGACTCACATTGAACGCGAGACTAAAAGTGGACACTGCTGTCCTACAACAAGTCGTAAGGCTCTTCCTACGTACGCAAGAGGATTCATCGAGAAGTAGACTAACATAGCCTGACAAGCTTCTATCAGGACCGATTGCAACAAGCAAAGTCCACTCGAAACCGCTCGCTCTCCAAGAAGCGTTGAATACATCCTGTGAGTCGGTCATCCATACCTGAGAATAGAGTGCATCTGGTTCAACACTTACACCAGCGAAAACGACACCGACGATATTATCCAAGTCAAGCAGAAATTGCCCACGACTATATCTCGTCTGACGCTTCGGCTGAAGATGAAAGTCAGCAGCAGCAGGGGGAGACCGATTTGTCCTCCGAGTATCTGAATGATGATGTATAACCAGTTGAAGATGAGTTGTTCTATCTATCATTTCAGAACTAGTTGAATATTCACGGAAGAAAGGTCTATTACCATGGGAAACGCCAGTCCCGCCCAAATCAGACATAGTTAACGTCCTCGAGGTGCAAGCTACGATTGACGACTAGCAGTCCAAACGACAGGCGAACGAGTAACGTCTCGAGATACGAGACGCAAGAAGGCCGGGAGACCTGGAGAGCTGGCGTCTCCCAAACGCGAGAGCCTTTGTATCTATCCGGTGGCTTCCAATTTGTTGCACCCTTCAGTTCGTTGACGGCATCAAAGATAGGTCCAGGAGCGACGGGGACCTCAGAAGAAAGGAACATCTAGAAACCAGTGCATGGACGCAATGCCGTGGTTGGATTGTCAGTATCATTGGTTGAGGTTGATGGCAGGCTGAGCTCGGCTCGCGGCGAGTTCTGAACTCGGCTCGGATCGGCCTGAAATTGCGCTCGCTTTTCTCGAATAGTCTTTTTCTTTGCAATTGCTTGTCTGTTTGGCTTCGTACAGCGCGCGCGCTAGCGCTTGGGAAGGACTGTTGCAAGCTACTCGGATGGGGAGCGGGTTCCCCTAAGGAGACTCTATGGAAATTACCAATTTATCGTACTCCCCCGAGAGTCAACCTTTTCGCATTGGTTTCTCGCACCTTTTATCCCAAATCTCTCATGCCGATACTCTGAATAATGTCGAACGTCCTGAGTCATTTCTGGCCCAACAGGCGCCTACTATCTTTGTTGCCGAAGTCCAGTATCGTAACCAGGTGCGGCAAAATCGCAATCCCCTGGAATTGCTGGCTCACTTGGACTCGGTCTAGCGGAATTGGACAGATCAACTTCACATAATCTTTCACTTTCTGGGTCCTTTTCCACCAACGTGTCTTACTGTTCTCGGAAGACGATATCCACGACTTTCCTTCTGGACCGACCGACCTGAAAGGCTATGCAAGGGACCTGATGGCCTTACTATTCTGAGAAAACACATCTAGCAGTCGCCACGGACGTTTGCTTCTAACGCAGTGTATTGATTTCCTAACAGTAAACGGGCGCGCGTTAAGGTCAATGTCTTATCTAATACTCCTTGAAGGTGAGCCGGCGTTTCAGCCGTCGTCCTCTTACTTTTGCGGGAGCAATCTTATGATGAACGCCGGATGATTTACACTTGCCTGTCTATCGAGATCACAAAGAAGCCTCACGACCGGATCAAAGGTACGGATTCAGACGCGATACGTGTATAGCATGCCGCGCTCTGCCATTCAAGATCTTCGTCCGCTTTCTCTTTAGACTCTCTTCGGCCACACACGGTAAGGACGACGCTCAGCCCTCAAACAGCATCCGAAGTTCATACCGGCCTGTACTCAATCCCGTTGCTTGTACGTATTAAAAGTGTCTCTTTAGATATCCAGCGTCGACTGGGCCTCAACAAGCAATTGCTTCCGAAGAAGTCAGTAACATTGTCATCAGTTTTAAATTATCCAGCGCCCGGAATGTTGGTTGCGAACCCACTAATATTTCGGTGGGATACTGTCGTGTAAATAGATCTATATTATAGAGGACTCTCGTCGTTCCAGCGTTAGCATTTTGGCATTAATGGTTTTCATCAGGCACAATTTTCTTCGATAAGACTTCGTTAGAAAATGTGCGATTTGCAATCCTGTCTGGAATCATGACTGGCTTAGCAGGGTTTTCGAATAGTATGGTTAATCTACAGTGTGGCATCGAATATCATCGTATCATACCGTGCATATCGTATACCTATCTTCATTCAAGCATGTCTCCTCGTCACTTGTGTTTACTCAGCAAATAACCTGATAGTTAAGTGAATCTGGGTATCTTCTATGAATTGATGTCGTCCTCACAGATCAAAACCGGGAAGAGAATAGGCACCCGAGTCCTCGAGTTTTATCCACTACCAGGGTTGAATCTCTCCTTTGTTGTCGATGAATTTCCCTGATTGCTCAGGCTTTAACGCTGAAACAGTATGCAGGATGAAGCCGACGGCTTCTTCGGTTGAGAGCCATGCATCTGGGCCTCCCATATCTATAGAAAATATTCAGGAGTTGTTCAGGGGTTGAACTGGATGTCGTACCTGTTCTAACCCACCCCGGATCCTGTGATCGTGGAGAGCAAGTCAGCTTTTGAACCAGGGTTGAGTTCTCTCAGGACTTACCAGGGCCACGACAGTAAGAGACGGTTTTTCTTTTGCTTGTTTGTAGGTCTGGGACAAGTTCAATGAGAAGTTTGAATAAGTTAACGCAGGTACGCACAAGCATATTAACTCCAGTCTTAGACAGAGAGTAGCTTGTGATCTGAGGGCCGTGGTCCAGCGCCATGCTTGAAAGCCCACTCGTGAAATTCACGATGGTCTTCTTCTCACTCTTCTCCACCAAATGTACAAATTCACGTCCCACTAGGGCTGGTCCAACCACATTTGTTGCGAAACAGCTGTTCAGATTCTTCACGTCGAATTTGAACGCCCTGTCGTCCCCTGTAGACTGATGATTCCGGTTGAGCAAAATCTGGCATCGGATCACTGCGATGACTCACAATGGCAGCATTGTTGAGGAGATAGTCGATGCCTTTGCCATCCAACAATTTCTCTGCCTCGGCAGCAGCGGCAACGATCGATTCTTCGTCACTGGTGTTTATCTGGACGATATGGAGTTTTCCCTTGGCCGTGAGTCCCTGCAATGCAGTGGCGGATTTTGGATCGCGAACGGCTGCGAGAACGATTGCCGACGGGGACGATATGACCTGGCGAGTTAATTCAAGCCCGATGCCACGAGATGCGCTGTTGGCGATACATGTTTAAGCTGTACAGCAACATGAGTGCGGAGGAATATATCTGACCCAGTAATGTACCAAACTGTTTCGGCCGTCATGATGGTCGGTTGGAAGATCTAGAGGGAAAGAATGCAAGAGGCTCTCCTCTCAGAATTTATTACCGTCCGGCCAATTGTCGGAGCATAGCTGGCGATGATCGATTATCAGGAATGCGTTTCCGAGTTCCGAAATTTCCCTAACTGGGCGACGCGCCAGGACGCGACATGCCTGAACATCGAACACCGCTGCGTCGCCTTTCCAGAGGCTCTCTGCTGGCTTTATCACGTTCTGGATCACACCAAGAGGCTCCTTATGGACTTGGATTTCTCAATCCCGCATTAGCCGAGCTTGCTGACGAGGCTGAAGCTTTGCAGAGCAATGTTCAAGGTCTGAAAGAGCTCAGCGAAAGCTTGAAGGACTTCAACGAAGGATTCGCAAGCTACTTGTATGTATTGAAGATGAACGCATTCGTAACCGAGTGGCATCAGGCTAGTCTTGAACATGATTCTGTTGGACGTCGCTGAAGCTCATTAGATGCCAACGGATAGTTCCTTTGCTCTCGCGGAGCAGAGACAAAAACGTAAAGAGACTTCTCTTGGTCAGTCATGACATATCTGAACACTGCATCTCAGGCCAAGAAGAAGAAGCTGCTCATGGGGCTTTGGAGGCCTTACAAGCTGCAGTTGCGACTGCTACCTCGCAACAACGAGACCCTGGTCCCTCGTCTGAAACGATACTCGACAGGACAACATACACGGATGGCAACAACTCGACGTTCACTACATGCAATATGACCACTGCCGCCAATGACGCCCCCAAGAAGACTATCCTGAAGAAACGACCCAAGCCACAGTTGACGGCAAAGGAGAAGAGGGAGAGAGGGGTGCGTCTCTACTACATCATTAAAGAAGCGAGGAAACTTACGTGGATAATGATCAGATACTCCTGGAAAAAGCCGTCAATTGCCTCCCAATCGAGTTCCGTGGCTCTGACCCGGTGCGTTGAACGTCGCAGTCGCGGTTGACTCGCTTGTGACTAATTTCCATTGCAGAACTTGCGAAGAAATGCGGAATTCATCATCGAAGCTCTCATGGAATCCAAAAGCGATGACGGCCTCAAAAGTGAGTCCAGTGCCTCGCGTTCACTCTTTCGGATTTGACGAAATAATCCCAGTCACGGATATGATTCGACCTGATTGCAATCAAGCAAAGGTCAACAAGTGCCTTATAGCTTTACTGAGTAGGAAAATGGTTACGAAGTCCTCAAGTTCTGTGGGTCACAATCATTCATGAACTGTTTCAACAAGTGCTGACTTTGAGGAGGGGGGCATCCGATATCGTTGGTTAGGGCTTCCCTCGTAAAGCCCGGGTGGTGGGATATTTGTCAAAGCGACTCTCGCCATCCACACGTTGTGGTTTTAGGATAGCCATGCAAGGGCAACGTTATTAGTGTACGTCATGAATGTCTAATAGTACATCGTGTTCAAGATCGTGTTATTCGTGTAAGATCAATGTAAGATATTTGTCAAACTCGCTTTCCTTGAAATCAGCGGCTATTATTACGAATTTAACCTGCATAATTGCGAACGAGGACAAGCTTGTCTAACGGAATCAAATACATCGTGTGTGGAAAGCAGCTCGCATTGTTCGGGCAGACTGAAAGCGCCGCAAGTGTGAAAATCTCCGATTCCGAATCCTAATTCGGGTTTATATTCATCACGTGATCGGCTCCAGAACACGCGGCGGTTTATTTGCTCTTGTGTTGCCCGAACCTTTGGTTACTGTTTGTACGCCCTTGCCTTTCCTTTCTCCAACCCAGGTCGACGTTAGGTCTACCACATACTCGTCCTGCTCATAGACAATGTCTGCTGCTTTGCCTATCCCAAAGAGCATCCTGTCTCGAAGAGCTGTCTTTGGAGACGTTAACGCCAATTATGTCGATCAGCCTCATGCCAAACATGTTGGTGTTATTGGTTCGGCACCCCACAAGATCACAGAGGCGCAGCCATCATCTCCACCGTTGCCTCGTCAAAACACCAAGACTGCGCCACCATCTCCGCCATCAGTTATTGTCGACAAAACAAAGAACATCTTCTACACGAGGACTGGCTTTCTTGGCGAGGGTGGTTTCGCAAGGGTTTACGAAGTGAAAGACGACAAGGGGAACCGACAGGCTATCAAGGTTGTTACGAAGGCATCTCTCAAGACTAAGAAAGCAAAGACCAAGGCACGTGTTCTTGTGGCATGAACCAGAATGTTGAAAACTTATCTTATATTCTAGCTTTATGCGGAGATTAAGATCCACCGGTCAATTCAACATCCTAATGTCGTTAAGTTCTTCGAGTGCTTCGAAGATTCAGACAATGTCTATATGACTCTGGAGCTATGCGAGGCTGGGGTATTGTACTTCCGCTTAACGTCTTCGCATAAATCTGAACATGGTCCACAGTCGCTAATGGAAACCCTTCGTCGACGGAAACGATTTACTGAACCTGAAGCTCGTGTATTCATGATCCAGGTTGTGGGGGCCTGTAACTGGATGCATTCACACCAAATTATTCATCGAGATCTTAAACTGGGCAACCTTTTCCTGGATAGCAACATGAACGTGAAGGTTGGAGACTTTGGACTTGCCGCCCTCATAGAGAATCCCGGAGAACGTAAAAAGTATGGCGCGTCTATCTCCCATAAACGATGTCTAACTTCTATTCAGAACAATTTGTGGCACTCCCAACTACATTGCTCCCGAAATTCTATTCGATACAGTGAACGGTCATAGCTTCGAAGTTGATGCATGGTCCATTGGTGTCATCCTTTACACTCTTATCATTGGACGTCCTCCTTTCCAAACCAAAGATGTCAAAGCCATTTATAAACGCATAAGAGACAATATGTATGAGTGGCCCGTTGACAGAGAGGTTTCCGTCGAAGCACGCACCTTGGTCCAGCGCATTCTTATCCAGGATCCCAGTACGTTGCACAATCCACAATCTATGATATCTATGGAGGCTGACACCAGCTAAGATGATCGACCTACCTTGTATGACATCGCTGATGATGCATTCTTCACCTCCGGAACATGCCCGTCCTTCATCCCCATCATGGCGCGAGATAGTATGCCAAACTTCAGTCACATCAGCCGTCAGCAATCGGCTATAAATCTCGCTCGACTTCGCAAGCTCGCCCTTATAGATGACGACCAGCAGTCAATCATCAATGACAACAATAGTAAAGTCAAACCAAGCCTTGGTCCAAGTGCTGCTCAACAGGAGCGCGACTTCCTCAAGGCTGTTCAACCTGGCAGCCCTATCTCTGCACTTCTCAGGTACGTATCCTCCCCTCTGTAGTTCCGCTAATACTCATGAAATCCCTAGCTCCGCACGGCAACCTCTACTGGTATCAGCGGGTCCCTCTCGCGAACCTCCTTTGATACGAAAACTGCAGTCAGTGCAGCGAGACAAGCCCTCTCCGAAATCTCGATTGGGGCTAGCCAACATTGTCGAAGAGCGTGAAGATGATCAGCGAAAGAAGGAGCTCGAATCGCAGAAGGCCAGGATTGTTGCTCAAATGGCCCCGCCACCATCTACCGTCGCATCAACTTCTCCTGCCCCTATTGAGGTTGACGACGAGAACGTGCCTCCACCACCCTCTCATAGGAGAGACGTGAAGGCTGCTGAGATGACGCTTGTCACTCAACCTTGTCCTCCCCCACAAGAGGGCCCGCGTGGATTTGAGACATTCTACCAGACATTGAACGCGGCTTTCGAGGCTCGAGCGGAGGGGTACCTCTTCAGGAACGCCAGTACGTTGTCCTTGATCAGTCACTGGTCCTCTCTAACGCCATTCTAGGCGACGACGTTGGCCTGCCCGATGCTCGAGTATTCATTGTTTCTTGGGTTGACTATTGCAACAAGTATGGCATGGGTTACGCCTTGACAGATGGCTCCGTAGGTGTGCACTTCAATGACAGTACTTCTATTGTCATGTCACCGGATAAAATGTGAGATCACTCTGCATCAGTCTTACAAGCACTAACCATACGCTTAGGCATGTCGATTATGTTTCTTCCCGAAAAGGAGGAGGCTCGTTTGTGCGTAAGAGCTATCAGCTCGGAAACACGCCTGAAGAGCTCAAGAACAAAATCTATCTCCTCAAGCACTTTGAGAAGTACATGATGGATCGCTTGTACGGCGAATATGCGTATGTATTCAAGGACACTGAGCGTACGACTGGCATGGACTTCGTCCAAAAATATCTTCGCATGAAGCAGGTCATTGTATTTAAGTTGAGTCATGATGTTCTCCAGGTGCGCCTACCTATATCATTTTTATGACATTCGCCTCACCATATCCCGCAGTTCAATTTTTACGACCATTCTAAACTTATTCTCTCATCCGACGGGCTTGTTGTCACTCATATTGATAAACACTACAACATCACTCGTTGGACTCTTAGTGACATCATGCAGCGTTCCATGTTACCCCCTTCTACAGATCCTGCAGCGGCCAAACTTCAGCAAAGGCTGATGGATAGGCTGCGGTACTCGAAGGAAGTTTTGATTTCCATCCGTAATGCGCAACACGAGGGGACTGGCATCTCATCTCTCGTGAACAGCGTCGTCACTCGCTAATTACTATCTTTCTCGAGCACCCTTGATAGTTCTTGATGCTTTCTTATAACGCCACATTTTATGACTCTCAATGTTTACGAAAACCGCGCATAGGCGCCATTAGCATCCTACACATCCACCATTTGCATTCATCCTGTGATAATACAGTTATTCTCCGTGACTTGATTTGATACATGAGGGCTACAAACGAAGAAAATGGTTGATACAAGAGTTTCGAGAGATCGGTGATGGCACGTGTGGTGGTGATGTAAAAATGTTCACGAGTCCAATGAAATTCGACACAGAGGACATGTAAGACTCCGCCTCAACCAAGATTTAATGCAATCGGCATGAAAACTATGCTGTCGTGAGATCGTGAAATGATGTAAAGGAGATACCGCACCTGTGCTGACACGTAGGCAATAAAACGGCCCACGCATCCGCCTTGAACTGAGAAAGACAGATCCCGCAACGGTCAACCGGGACGCCTAATAGTGACAACTTAATTTTGACGCGACCATCTCGGGTTTCCCTGCGCCGTTTCACTTCGATTTTTCCAAAAGGAAGATCCAGCGCAATCCCCTGCGAAGGGTGCGTCTTCGCTTCTCCCATTATCTCACTGAGGAGGAGGAGTTGCTGTTCAAGTTCCGATTATGAATAACGAAGGTCGATTGCGACAGCGGTACTTACGTCGTAGTGGGAACCTGGAGGGCCTTGATCAAGCTGAGATACCAAAGCATCCAAATCCGTGTATTCGGAGGGTTCCGTGAAAACGCTCAATGAACGAGGGGGTTCAGGTGAAGTCTGAGCATCTACGAATACCTGGGCTTCTAAGACAGAGGCAGGTGTGATGCTTTGGCTGGTGCCTACAGTGTCGTGGTTGGTACTGAGGGTAGCTGCGGTGTTTGTAACTTGTAGGGTGTCGAATGCGCTGACGACAGCCTGATGCTGAGCTGATGGTGGCTCCGGAAGTGGACGGCGTCTCTTCTGTGCGACGTCAGTGCTCACGCTGACTGGGATGTCAGGCGTTGCAGAAGGGTTCTTGGCAAGCCGATCATTCAGAACATTGGGCTGCCTGTCAGGGTGAGAAAGATCTGGGCTTGGCCCCGGGTGCGAGGAGCGAGGGTCGTCCACCGGATCAGGATCGAGATCAAGAAAGTTGTCCTGAGAACTTCCTCGAGTTTGTCGAAGTTTTAACGGCGGAGGTGGCGGAGGTGCTCTCTTCTTCGGGCGCGGGCCTTGCATTGGAATGGGAGGCAAAGGCCGTCCAAGTAACGATGGTGGAGCAGTTCGTGCGGAGGGGACTTCGGCCGACAGAGGATTCAGGTCGCTCTCTCTAGGCGAATTAGACCAAGTCGTTGGCCCAGCGGGCAATATGTTTGTTTCGCCGTGTCCCGCAAGTTGAGGAACCAGACCCTTCTCCTTCTCCTTGCCTTTGCCTTTGCTTCGAAAGACCTCCGGGGCAGATGGGTTTGCCATCTCATCAACAATCTCCCAGCCGTCCACCGGGGACGATAGTGAGCTTATTGAGTTGGGCTCCATCGAGTTTGCGCGTGGAGGGTACGTCCATTGAGTTTCGGCTGGTTCAGACGATGACTTCACGACGACATCGGGTGAGAGAACGGGGGTTGGGATAGCTGCAGCATTTCTTCGTTCCCATTCACGTTTCACTCGATCTTCCAAAGATATTCCTGCCTTCAGATCGAGCTCCCAAGGTGACAATTCGGCTTCGTGAGGATGGATGAACTCAAGACTGGATCCTTCACTTTCTGATGAAGTCGCAGATTGGATGGACGGTGAGCGAGAATGACGAGAACGAGAGGATCGAGAAGGCGAAGTGATTGCTTCATAGAACGACGGCGGAGGTGATTCAGGAGTTCTCAAAGATGCTGACTCACTGTCAGTAAAAAATAAATCATAACCAACGATACACTCACATTTGGATGAGGACGCCGCGGGAGCTGAGACAAGTTGGAACTGCTCTGAATCATCCTGCTCCAAAGACAATCTCGTGCTGCGACTCGAACTGCCAGCGCTGGGACCTGCTTGAGGGCGAGAGATGTTCGAGGCACGTGACTTTCCCTGTGCCATTGAAGACGATGCATTCGGGGAGCGTTCGCGACGAATATTATGAGAAGCTGATTTACTCCTAGCTCTCCTTTTACGAGACGAGGCCTCAGGTGAAGAGGGTATCATTAACCGATCTACAATCACGTAAACCTGATGCCTAATGCGAACGAAACTATGCGCGACTATACCAGATGGCACGAGCAATTGAGATGAAGGTCTTGAGGTGAGCGTTCGTCGAGCATCATGAACGTCTTTCCTCGAAGACCTGCTCCGGGGTCGAGCAGACGAACCATTTACAGCACTCATCCACTGTTCGCTGAGGGTTGCCCGGAAATTGCCGACATATCTAAGCGATCGCAGCACTTCGGCTGAGCGCTGTGCGAATCTGAGCAGATCATTTCAAGTCATTGTTATGAAAATATATATTCCAGATGAGAGGAACTTGATGTACAACAATCAGTCCTGATACATCGATTCCAGGCAACAATAAACAATATATAAAATGCTCAAATCGCCGATTTTCTTCCCTTACAAGCACTGAGAGTAGTAGGCTGATGACGATGAATTAGATCAACTGCATGATAGAATTGGACACTGAGACTCACGGTTGGAGACAGTGCAAGTGGATCCTGAGGCGCAGACGGTTCCACCGGTCCAGCCTTGGCCACCACATTGACCGTACTTGGGAACGGTAGCAGTGTTTGATGAAGAGGAGCTGGAGCTAGTCTTGGTCGAGCTGGTGGTAGTGGTGGTGGACTTGGTGGTGGAAGAAGTGGTAGTGGTGGTAGACTTGCTGGTGCTGGAGGTGGTAGTCGTCGACTTGGTGGAGCTGGAGCTGGAGCTTGAGCTTGAGCCACCGGTGCTGCCGAGGCAGGTGCTCTTAGCGGATCCAGCGTAGAGAGGGGGGCCGGGGATCTGGTAGGTGGTCTGAGTCTGAGCGGCGTTGCTGTAGAGATCGAGGTTGATGCCAGGGTCAGAGTTGGAGTAGGCACCGGGGAAGGTCACGAGCTCGGCGGCAGTGGGAGCAAGGCTGCCTCCTCCAACGATGTTGATTTGTGCACATTCAGGGTAGAATTGGGCGGGGAGAGAGTGCTTAGGAGCAGATGAGACGACAACGATACTGACTCATGAGAAGAAGACTTACGAGGGCGATAGTCTCGAAACGGATGAGGTAGTTGCCGGAGGGGACAGAGGCAGGGATGGTGGTGGTCCATGAGCTATTCTGGTTGATCATCTGACCGTCACCCCATTGACCATTGCCGACAGTTCCGCTGATCAAACCGCACTGGTCTATAGTTTGTTTTGTTAATGATTCGCGTCTCACACCGAGCCAATAAACTTGCCAATTTTGAACTGAAAGACATGATTGTGAGAGATGAAAAAGAAGGAAGTTGCGAGAACATACCCATTTGAGGGTGTCCGAGTTGACACCAGTGCAGGAGCTACCAGGGCATTGAGCGAGGTAGGTCAACTGATGCGCGATATTTAGGCTCATTCACCGACTAAGGACGTTTAGAAACATACCATGGGGCCAAGAGCATGGGGCCAGATCTGGTTCCAGTAGGCCGTGATCGCAGAACCAGCCTGGACGGTGGCAGTGAGCTGGAGAGCTCCTGAAGCACCATTGTCATTGCAAGAGATGGTGGGATCGGTGGCATCCTGGATCGGGTTACTGGAAGGCATGAGAACTAATACTCAACCTTCACAAAAGGATCCACATACTAGGTGGACCAGGGGCGCTGGATAGAAGTCTGTCCAGTGGGCGAGTTGTATGGTTGCCAACCCCTTCGACCAAACAGTCAGGAAAAGATAGAGATATAGAGGGTTCGAGCACTTACCAGTACCAGTTACCAGCATTAGCGTAGGAAAGGACACCGCCGTGAGCGGCGACCTGGGTAACACCAACAGCAGCAAGAGCGAATGCAGCGACAGAGAACATTGTCGGAAAAGGGAGGATCGAGGAGATGAGGTCCTGAATGAAATTCGGGCCTCTTTTGTACTTTTCAGACCACTTGACGTAGGGCCATAAGACCAGGGAGAAATAGACTGTGTGCCTTTCGCATTGCCGGAGCCGTTGAACGAAGAGGATGCCGCGAGCGTGCCGTCAAACAAAATGCTCACTGACTGCAACGAAGACGGCCATTCTTCGCGCTGGGGATTCGAATAAACCCCGCATCCCGGCTATAGATCCGACACCAGAGCACGCTGTGGTCGGTTCAGGGCAGCGCGCTGTTGTTCATGATTTCGCCGTCGAACAGGTGATGATCGTCGATGATGGCGAGCAGGACTCACACCAAGCAAGCAAGAGCACGTTGACTAGTGATGTCGAGGCGAACGAACGACTGGGATATCCAGAGCCGTTTTCCGTAAAGTCTTAGCACTCAAATGGCGCAAAAAATCCGGACGGGATGATCGACCCAATTGACTTGGTAACGGGAAATCGAAGACGAGGTGTTTCCGAAAAACGTCAGCGGGGAAAGCCATTTGGTCATCACGTGATGCCTCAAATGCGAGGGAAAAAGGAATGTCCTTCGCGTCCGATACAACGTGTCTGATCACTCGTTCGGTTTCGCGTCACGATTCGTCGAGAACATGGGCCTGCGATCGTTGGCAGTGAGCATTTTTCGGCGAAAGTAGCTCGTTTATTTGATCAGTGCCAGTAAACAAGACCCGACCAGTGAATCCGAACGTAGTGAGTGACCTATCGAGCTGACGTAGCTAACTGTTGTGCTTACATAGCACCGGACAGGAAAGTGACCGTGAAACTGAAGACTTTCTAGAATGAGATCCGAACTAGAATGTTCCTCTGTTCCCCTAGCTGCTGCTCACCACCTCCGTGATTAGCCCGGTGATCTCAATGGCAAGCATTGAACTGGGGAATGCAAGTTGTTCCAAACACACATGCATACCATGCCATTCAGATATCAGCGCTTCTAGTTCTCACTGAAAAACAGACGTACTTTCCCTTTTTCTTCTAGCTCTTGGCGTCAGCTGCGAGTGGCGGCCAGAAGCTTAGCATGTCCGTTCAATGTATTTGGGTTCATCTTTCAGCCAGGCTTCTTTTCCTGTCAATACGCGGAGAATGTTCGAGATCGTCAGTGCACTCCATTTGATGATCGCCGCCCTGGAAAATGGCCATAAGGATTATAAACACTGCGGCAAGCAAACTTGCCGTGGCTTGTGATTCAAAGAGACCATTGAGATTGATCGAGTATTAGGCTATTTCAACAGCTTAATGCGGATCAAGAACCTGACGTGCCTTGCCTTCGGCAGACCAATGTAGGGAATAGTTCAAGGACTGTTGCCGCTCATTTAAAAGCAAGGTGAAGATCGTAATCGATGATGATATCAATTGACTCGGAACTAATAAACAATGAGCAATTAAATGACTACGCTTAAGTGCATTGGGAATAGTAGGCTGAAAGAAATAAATGGTTAGACTCTGATAAAAGGGTGCGTCGGAGGAAACTTACGGTTGGAAGCAGTGCAAGTAGAACCAGCAGCGCAAACAGTTCCCCCAGTCCAACCAGCTCCTCCACACTGTCCGTACTTAGGAACGGTAGATCCAGAAGGCGAGGTGCTAGAAGAGGAGGAAGTCTTGGTGGTGCTAGTCGTGGTGGTGGTGCTCTTGGTGGAGGAGCTCGTCGTGGTAGTAGAGGTGCTCTTGCTGGTGCTAGAGGTGGTAGTGCTAGTAGTCTTGGTGCTTGAGCTCGAGCTTGATGAACCTGCTCCAGCGGCGCCGGCATACAAGGGAGGTCCGGGGATCTGGTAGGTGGTCTGGGTTTGAGCGGCGTTGCTGTAGAGATCGATAGCGATGCCGGGGTCTGAGTTAGAGTATGCTCCGGGGAATGAGACGAGTTCTGCCGCGGTAGGGGCAAGGCTTCCACCGCCGACGATGTTGATCTGGGCACATTCGGGGTAGAACTGGGCGGGTTGAGAGTGCTGGACTGATGTCAGAGAGGGAAATCGTCATCGAGATGAGGTCACTCACGAGTGCGATGGTCTCGAATCTGATCAAGTAGTTGCCGCTCGGGACGGATGCCGGGATGGTCGTGGTCCAGGAGCTGTTTTGGTCGATCATCTTGCCATCACCCCAGTAACCTTTGTAAACAGTTCCGCTGATCAGACCGGATTGATCTTTTGGTTCACAGTCAGGAATGAATATCGAGATATGCGTTTTCTGGACTAACCAATCTTGAACTGGAAAAGAACAAGGCCGTCAGATGCACGAATTTTATGAGACTGTAAGCCGAATGGACATACCCATTTCAAGGTGTTGGCGTTGACACCCGTGCAGGAAGAACCGGGACATTGACCGAGGTAAGTTAACTGAAAGAAATTTCAGTATACAGTATGATCCAATTATGGACTAGAGGCCTACCATGGGGCCGTAAGGGTGAGGCCAGATCTGATTCCAGTACGCAGTGATTGCCGAACCGGCCTGGACGGTGGCGGTGAGCTGAAGAGCGCCGGAAGTACCATCGTCGTTGCAAGCAATGGTTTTGTCGGTGGCATCTTGGATGGGGTTGCTGTCGTCGCGTACTTTAGCATTGACGACTGACTGTCGCATACCATTGGTCTTACTAAGTAGCCCAGGGACGCTGGATAGAAGTCTGTCCAGTAGGCGAGTTGTATGGTTGCCAGCCCCTGCGAAAAAAATTGAGCATAGTGTATTGCACGGTATATAATGTTTCTCACCAATACCAGTTGCCGGCGTTGGAGTAAGAGAGGACACCACCGTGGGCGGCGACCTTAGCGGTGCAAGCAGCTGCGATAACCAAAGAGCTGATAGAGAACATAGGAGAAGATGAACGAAGCAGCTCTGGGATGCCAGATAGGATGCCACGGTGAAGTGTTCTTTATAGTAGTTCAAGACGTTGTCAGCCCATATGCGTGGATAAACTACGATAGCGACATGTTCAAAAGGATGCGCCATGTTCCCCAGAACGGTCATTCCTCGCCAAAGAAGACGAGACGGGACACCTGGCTTCTGTGCAGCAACCTTGGACCCTTTCGGAGAGGGCAAACAACGCATGTGGAGAGGCTCAAAAATTCGCGGTTCCTTCAAGTTCACCTTCATAAGCTCAGTTCGGAATTCAGCCCAATCTCAACAGAAACAGCCCCTGAGAGTGCATAAGTAATCTTGGTTGACCCACAGGTTTCGACAAGTTTTCGTCAAGTATAATCAGAAATTTAGAAGAACAAGGTGGAGCACCCATACGCATAAAGATCGGGTATTCCATTCGCGCGGTCGAGACGAGGTAGAAGTCGCGTCTCGTCGGTTGAGTATACGATAACTGCCCGACGACTGGCCCAGGACGTTCCCACCTTTCTTGGCGGGGTTAGTCGATCACTGGGGACGAAGAAATCTGGCGAAGTTCAAACTGTAAGCTCGTACCAGAAAAGCTGCTAAATCGATTAGCTTTGAATCAACCCAAGTGATATTATCAATCGTTCTGAAGAGATGCGCTGATGATCGACAGAAATTTCGATGGCGAACGTTGTGACACGAACGAATTCAAGCTCCGTTTTTCCACGGTAGGCGCGACTCCCGCCTTCACCAACTCCACAACAATAAATCTTCGGGATACATTGTCAGTAGTTCGGCTCCAAATGCATCCGTACATCCGCGACTGTTGCTGCGAACAACACGAGATCGAACCGCAGATCTGAGTGATCAGCGCAAGACCCTGGATCTCGATTGTACTCATCTCGGGATCATATGACGTCATGCAGGGACAAATAAATTCCCCGGCGACTCAACTAACACCGGGCCCTTTGCTTGAAACATTGGATGGGTACCGCGACAACGAGATTCTTCAATTTCTGATAGCAATTCACCGGTATTTCTGGAGTGCTTGAAAGCCAGAAAGTTGACTTCACCGCGTCAAGAAAACATTGCACAGAAGAGCAGGAATATTACATCAGCCCAACCCGACGATGCATTCACAACTTCCCGAAACTCACTTTTAATCCAGGACTTGCATCTGACCCAAGGAAATACTCTTCTTCTGACTAGCGACAGCTGCACCCCCAGTATACAGATTTAGGATTACACGGCGGCGTGTCTTCAGTGTTACCCCTAAATCTAATTTTATTAGAGTGTCTTTGAATCACGCCTTGTTCACAGAGTTGATGGAAGCACCGATTTTTTTGAAAACACGAATGAATCCAGGTTTACTAGTAATAAGGTACATTGCGTACATAATGATAACAAATATATACGCAATTTTCTTCCTCCTCCACCTACTCTTTCAAGCTCATTACAGGCATTGGGAATAGTATGCTAAAACCTCAGAGTTAGCACGATTTTTGGCCAAGACACAGTTTGCGCTTACGGTTAGAGACGGTACAGGTGGAGCCAGCAGCGCAGGTAGTAGGTCCAGTGTATCCAGATCCACCGCACTGGCCGTACTTCGCGACGCCTCCGGTAGTAGAGGAAGTGCTGGAAGTCTTGGACGACGTGGAGGTCGTGGTGGAGGTGCTCTTGGAGGTGCTGCTAGAGGTGGTAGAAGTGGTGCTCTTGGTGCTAGAGCTGCTTGACGAGCTGCTAGAGCTTGAGGTCGAGCCTCCGGCGTTGCCGAGGCACTGACTCTTGGCAGCACCGGCGTAGAGAGGAGGTCCGGGGATGGGGTAAGAGGTCTGAGCGTCGGCTGCGGCGGTGTAGAGATCGACATCGAGACCAGGGTCAGTGTTGGAGTAGGCACCGGGGAAAGTAACGAGCTCAGCAGCGGTGGGAGCGAGGCTGCCTCCTCCGACAATGTTGATTTGGGCACATTCGGGGTAGAATTGGGCGGGGAGAGAGTGCTACGGAGATGGTTAAACGGCAGGACTACCGATATTAGAAAAGAAAACTTACGAGAGCGATGGTCTCGAAACGGATGAGGTAGTTGCCGGAGGGGACAGAAGCGGGGATGGTGGTGGTCCAAGAGCTGTTCTGGTTGATCATCTGACCGTCACCCCAAGAGCCATCTCCGACAGTTCCACTGATCAATCCACACTCGTCTGAACGCAGCCGTTAGAGAGACGAAAAGTAGGAACACAATACAACTTGCCGATTTTGAACTGAAGAAATGAGAATGAGCAATCGAACCGTCGCTAAAGATATTGCACTTACCCATTCAAGAGTGTTGGAGTTAACTCCGGTACAGGTGCTGCCAGGGCATGCTGCAAGGTAGGTAAGCTAGTAGATGGATGAGATTTTCCAAAACGTTCATGAATGAGCGGGATTTACCATCGGTCCCAGAGCGTGAGGCCATATTTGATTCCAGTATGCGGTTATGGCAGAGCCGGCCTCGACGGTGGCCGTGAGCTGAAGGGCGCCGGAAGTGCCGTCGTCGTTACAGGCGAGCTGAGGATCAGTAGCATCCGTAATGGGGTTGCTAGATAGTTTTGGTACATGACATGAGATGGATCAGAGAGCTTCCTCGAAACCCTTACTAAGTGGACCAGGGTCGCTCAATGCTGGTCTGGCCGGTTGGGGTGTCGTATGGTGCCCATCCCCTGAGGAGAGCTTAGAAACAAGACCTAACGATGCGGAGATCACTCCTCACCAGTACCAGTTACCCGCGTTGGAATAAGAGAGGACACCACCGTGCGCAGCGACACTGCTGATACCAGTAGCTACGAGGACGAGAGCAGTAACAGAGAACATGGTTCAAGAGAGCGAACTGTGAAGATGCTGAGGAAACTCTTCTGCGAAGCGAGCAGTCCTTTAAGTAGACTTCTGTGTGTTTGACGTACACTCTGGCACGAAACTAGCATGAGCCGAAGACCCCTCAAGAAATGCTTCCTCGGATCCTTGCCGCCAAAACGGCAGTCCTAGACACGAGGAACGGCCAACGATGAAGTCACAAAAGCGCATAGATCGAGTACAGTTTTTGCGTAGACGGCCCGCTATAGCTAAAGAAAGATGAAGAAGGCCTGAGGGTGGAAGTTTAGGTGTATCTGACAGCGACCCCGGAGAGGTCAAAAATAGCGGCAGCGGTGCCACTCCACTTCTTTCGAGGAGGCGAGCCAAATCTGGCATTTGTTGGCGTTAGCACCAAGGGTTCGTATTATATCCCACGACTGAGCCCAGATCGAAACAAAGTTGAGTCATTGGCGGCTTGGCATTGTATCGTCTGCACAAGCCCTCTTTCTCCAGTGCTCAAGGTGGAAAATCCAGACCGCCTAATTGAGCGATAACTTATCGCAAAATGATCGGGAAGGTCTCGTTTATGCGTCGGAAACGCAGAAGCCAAATGAATCAGAGTTGTCGAACACGAGATGTTTCCGAGCGGCGCGACAAGTTCGGAAAATCATCAGAGTACGAATCCGCACATCGCCCAGATAGATCACATGTGCCGATGGCCGGGTTATGACGACGGAATAGAATGATGACCACACGATCATCTATAGACAACGAGTGCCCGATGTATGTTCCGCTGAACTGGGTTGCCGCATGCGTCGCGTCGGCCACAGAAAACCGACGGGACAAATTCGCTTCGCGCCGCCCATCGCTCTTCAGTCGATCCTACCGAGATAACAATCAGCGTGGGAGGTTTATATATAGCTCAGCTGAGCTATATATCCTAGAGCTTGTTAAGGATAAGTAGTGATTGTTTGCCCGGCCGAGTAGTAAGGTGTTCAAGTACGATCCATTCGATTTCGGCAGGCGTTTTCGCTGAGGGTCGATGTTGTATTGTTGTTCTCAATGACAGAGCCAACTTGGACAGAGCCGGGTATGTAGGACTATTTCGACCACAAGTGTGGGAGTCGGCAGGTCAGATGCGGCCACAACTGGCCCACAAGTCTTCAGTAGCACTTGTAGAGCCTTAGACTGAAAGTATTTTAGGAGCCGGATAACCGAATTGATCATGAAACTGGATACGATACTGAGTAGTGAAGAACTTCAGCATACGGCCTGACCCTGCGCAAGAGTGCAGGTGAAGTTCGCCAAACTGTGCACAAATATTGTACGGAGACGGTCTCCACACTTGAGCGCTGAGCCGTCTCTCACGAGCATCTGTTAATCTAGCCTTCCAATAAGCGTTCCTTCTCAGGCAATAACCGCTGCAAATCAGAACAGATAAGGATCATGAAAGCCATGCGTCCTCAATTTCGCAGCAACAAACAGTGCTATCGCCTTAGCTCGAGCCATGACTGAGGATGGACAAAGGTTCAGCATCGCAATCATGTAAGCAACCGTCGTTCTTTCGTTTTTGGCACATCTTGACTATTTCCTTGCAAAGTGGCGGCGGGATTGCAGGCGCTTGTCTGGCAGGAGGCCTGGCAAGACATCCAGGGATCAAAATCGACATATATGAAGCCACTGAAGCTTTTGCAGAAATTGGTGCTGGCATCAGTGTATGGAAGCGTACTCTTGATTTGTTGAAGAAGCTTGGGATGGAAGAACACTTCATGAAAATTTCCACGTTCCCCAAAAAGGATGCAGCGAGTGAGTGTAGTCAAAAGCCGTCTTGAGGACTTGTCTGATAATCATTCTTTCGTCGTACTAGATCTCGCCTTTCATTTTCGAAAATCTGATCAAGAACATGGGCAAACGTTCCATACGTGGGAGTTGGAAGGTATGAACAATGAAATCGATCTCTTGGGTGGCCCTAAGATATGAATTCAGGTGGAATGACCACTTTTCATCGCGCACAGTTCTTGGACGCTCTGGTGAAAGCCCTGCCAGCAGGATGTGCTCACTTCGAGAAGAAATGCGTTTCATACAATCAAGATCAATCCCAAGGACTCGTCAGCATACAATTCGAAGATGGCACCACGGCCGTCGCGGACGCAGTCATTGCATGTGACGGTATTGGATCAGTAATCCGTGGTCAGATGTATCGAGAGGAGGCAAAGAAGCACAGCGATGACAGTTTCCTTGAATATGTTCATCCGATCTGGAGTGGTCGACTTGCATACCGAGTCGTTTTCCCCTCTGCGAAATTGAAGGAAGTGTCACCTTCGCATCGAAACCTGACAACCCCACACATGGTATGCCAAACCGTTTGAAGGCCTAAGCTCCTTCTCATATTTTTCTCTACAGTACTGTGGTAAAAATGCGGTAATTGATTTCCATCGCTGTTGCGTGTATTCGTCTTAAGTGATCAATCTATATAGCATATACTCGCATATCCCGTCATCCAAGGCACGGCCATCGGTCTCGTCGCGTATAATTCAGATTTCACGAAAGAAGGAACCTCCTTGGTAAAGGCAGACCTTCCGATTCCCTCGAGGGAAGACCTAAAAAGTCACTATGCTGGCTGGGAACAAGATGTTCAGGACATTCTCGAGGTATGTTACACTCCATATCACCATTTCATCTTCATTAAGGTTAGAAGTGTGCAGGGAGTCCGCCGCGGTGGGCTGTGCTCTCCTTGAAGCCTTTGCCATTCTATGTGCGAGACCGAGTCGCGCTCTTCGGTGACGCCGTGAGTAACTGATCATCGTGTGCTCCGTAAAATATCCATCTTGTCCAGGCTCACGCTACTACGCCACATCAAGGAAGCGGCGCAGGGCTTGGCGTCGAGGTCAGTCGACCAGCTTCTCTGGAGATATTCTTCTGATTATCATTGAAAGGACGCGTTCATGCTCTCGCGTTTACTTGGAGACCCCTCAGTCAACAAACAAAACCTTCCTATCGCTCTGTTGGCTTATGAACGGGCCCGCCTTCCACGGACTCATCATGTCATGAAAGGGTCTCGACAATGTGGCTTCATCTTCGAGTTCAATGGGGCACCCGGAGACAATCTTGAATTAGTTGGCAGGGAGATAGAGGTGCTGACCGAATGGATTACCACCACCGATCCTGAAGAAGATGTTGCTTCTGCATTGAGCTGGATGAAAGAACAACAATCTTTGGCGAAAGTGTGGGTCAGATGGCGCTTCAATGATTTCATTGACTGATCGGCTGAGACAGGGACAAAATTCTATGATCAACAGGAGGTCGGGGGAAACATTCTGGGCTTTGACCCGATCACCATGGGACTGGGCTGGTGGCTGTGGCTGCTCTAAGTTGGTTGCAGGACGCGATATATAGATAGAACGTGGTGCCTGGGGGGTAAGTCAGCAACGATAAGATTTATGATGAAAGCTACATACATATTCCGAAGAACCAGACGAAAGTGCTACAGCAAACACTAGTCAGAGACTGCCGTCTTTGAATGCGTTGACTCTCAATCACTCACCGGCTATTGGCCCAAGTGGTGTTATATTGATTTATATAGATGTAGTTGTATATGACGCGTGATACGAGGCTATGGCTCAATCAGATAGTGAAGGCAGATAGGCGTGATGCGCTTCTCACAATGCAAGGCAAGCTAGATTGACTGTATAATTGTCCAACTCCGAATAGGTCGCAGCAAGGACAGCTCCGATGTAGATGGGCAGAACTTCATATCCATTCTGAGGCGTAAGAAAAGTCATCAGCTGATGATCATTTAGACGCTGAGTTTATTTTTACCTGGTGAGCTCCTTGCATTCTAACAGCTTTCTCCACCAGTTCGCGAGGAGCCTTTGACTTGGCATGGTTTTCCACCGCACTTCGAGGAGCCAGCATGACACTTTCACGACATTAATTTGGGTACATGCATGAACTGAAGGCTATACTTCTCGGCAGGCAAATGCTGCGTGATTATGCTATACTGAAGGACGCGTCAGGCTCGAAATATCATGTCGTTGAAACTGCGTACCCTTTGCACTTGTGGTACCATGAGAAGTATCCATGCCGCCGGGATAGTGTACAGAGCTAATGGTGTGTTGAGGAAACTCATTTTGAGTGATGAGTAAGGACTTTGGGGAGGTTTTCTCAAGATGAGAACGCTCAGGGTGCTTTAGTGCGGGAATGATTGTAGGGGTAAAGCTGCCATTGAATGGGGAAGTCTTCGGCTGTCATTCAACAACATTCGGCGGCCCAACTCCATTTCCTGCGTTATCTAGAGGTTGATAGCCGTTCAAATCATGGATTAGAGTTGTCGACGTACAGTAAGCCACCTGAGAGCGATGGCGCGAGACCGGAAGCAGATCCGCATTATCCAAGGCTTCGACTCGCCGGTGAGGGCGCATCGGCATCGGCTCGGCTCGAGCGCTTGAGCCAGGAGATCGCCGAAAATACGCATAGAGACACGTCGACAAAGCCGGCACTCTGTACGCTGACCTATGAGGTCTCCAAAAGGCTCTATTCTATATGGACTATCAGCATTCTTCTGTCTAGGGACACGGTGTTTAGCTCAGTCCTCTCCTATCAAAATTCAGTTGAGAGCGACTTGGCCGGCACCACCTCTGCTTCTCGATATTCTGTGAGCTTGTCCATAGTCTTTCGGGCGACTCACTCAATGTCCAAACAGCGAAACTGTCTCCTTGGAACAGCCAGAATCCTATTTTAGACTTCTGGATGTTCTGACGTCCCCCGAACACGGGCTACCTTTCTTGGCTTCGTCGAACGAAGGGCTATACCAAGCCGCCCTACAGCTTGCAGAAGATCATGGTTTCTTTTCCGCGGCAGGGGCACGAGGAATCGCAGAAAGAGCTCTGGCTCTGCATGTCTCGTCACCCTTGATTGAGGCCTTCTTCAGTCACTACATTGACCAGACCGCTCTTCCCATTCCGGAAGGCTTCTCCGCAGAAGATTGCGAGTCTTGGGTGGACTGGTATGGACGGCGGGTATGCGATGTTGAGGCGTTGAAACACTTGGCTGGTGTGGAGGCAATTGGCTCCAGTTCAACAACTCGATCTGACGCGTCAGTGCGCTTCCTTTTAAACCGACCTCTCGCGATGCTCATGTCCCAATATATTTAGCAGCGCCGCCAATATCGTCAAATTATTACCATTCGATCACGTCAACCCACCTGAACCCGGAAAATCCTCCACCCCCCACCGTAGAGCCATCCTCTACGCCAGTCTCACATCAACTAATTTCCGACCTTTGCATGAATACTTATATACTTTATCATCTGATCCCGCCTCGCATGTCCAGTACATCGTGCGCTACGTACCTGTCAAGTCATCACAATCTGCCCCCTTGTACCTCACTGGTTATGGAACCTCACTTGACCTGAAAAAGACGGAATATCTTGCTCAAGATGACCGACGGACATGGAAACAAGGCGAGTTCGATCAACCAATAAAAGACTATTATTGATATTCAAACCTGCAGATGCCACCGGTGATTCGCAGGATGCAGTGGAGGAAGAAGAGGTAGATCAAATCGAGGAACTTCTCCTACAATATCCAATATTGGAAGGATTAAACCTTACTGCCCCAATCGAGCCCGACGAAACCCCTCGTATGCCCCGCCATCTATGTGCTTGAATGAATATTAACGGATTCACAGAACTCGGCTTGCAGGCGATGCAGTTTATACTAAACACTTCCAAACCCTTATTGACTTTGCAATCCCTCTCACAAAAATTCCCCAAATATACTACGTCACTCGCTCGACGTGTCAATATATCTGACCCAATGGCGGACGAGTACATGTCAAATGCTGCCAAAGCCCCGCCTGGACTGAATATCATATGGCTGAACGGTGTGGCACTGCAAGAAACAGATGTCGATCCCTTCAAGTGCGCATCTCACATCTTTTTGATATTCGTTTATTCACTGTTAGCAGTCTCCTTCGGGTCCTTCGAAAGGAGAGACATGTAGTGGAATCGCTATCTGCACTCGGAATTCCGCCGCATGAAGCGATCGATGTTCTTACGCATCCTTCGCTATCGGTAGCTCAAGGCTCGAGTGGCATCTTGGATGGATTGTTCGATGCCAGCGATAGGCCGGAAGGCGGCGATGTTATTATCTGGTGGAATAACCTTGAAACCGATACGAGGTCGCTATAGCTCCAATCCCGAACTCAGAGCATGATCTGATTTTCTTTTCTGTCAGGTACTCTAAGTGGACTCCCAGTCTATCAGGGGTTTGTGCCTCACTCCCTACCGCAAACAACAAGCATCATTTTTAACACTACCTTCACAGATTCTTAGACCCCTCTATCCCGGTCAATTTCATCAAGTGGCACGCAATATCTACAACAGCATTCTCGTCCTTGATTTGTCCAAGAAAGACAATTTGGAATTCATTGGCGGACCTATCTCTAACATTATTGCCCGCGGTTTCCCCTATCGATTTGGTGTGGTCCCTTCTGTGGAGACTGAAGCAGGCCGGTGTTATCTAGACTATGATACTTGAGTACCCACTGACTTTATATTTAGGCGTCAAAGCAGCTCGGTTCTTCTATTATCTCATCGACACGTACGGTAGGCAGCGAACAATGGAAGTGATCAAAAAGGTCTGTAAGCGTCATTCTTCATTTGCTTGCGAAGACTGACTCTGTCAAAGCTCGTGACCTTGGAAGACGATCAACCCAGTATCAACTTCGTAGCGGCCCGCGCCCTCTACGATGAAATTGTGGATACGCATGTTCCAGAGTTTGACACGACGCCCTTGAGCTTCGACGTAATCTTGTCCGGCGCTGATGATCCCCGGAAGGAAGGGACAAGCGTCCAGGAACGTATCAAGAGAGCTGGCGCGTACAGCGAACGTCTCGGGACTGTCGAGACACCAGACTTGTCAGGACACGCATTCGTGAATGGAAAATATATGCCATTCGATGGGGCAAGTTTTGTCAACCTTGTTCTTGCTCTCCACTTTACTAAAGATTTGCGCAGCAATTCATCCAAAATATGCAGATTGAGACACAAGGTCACCTCCAGCATTTTCAGGAAGGAGTGAGTGTCATTATCATTTCGAATTGCTTAGATTCTTAAGCGTACAACAGCTTTTCTCGGGGAGGCTCAAGGATTCAGAGCTTACCGATATATCAGTATATTTCTACGATTTGCCTACAACACCTACTCGCCGCAACAAGTACATATATCCTGCCGATAATGACGCACTGCGAATTGTGAACCTGCTTGATACCTTGCCTCAGGTAGGACTTTCAACGTACTTCGACTTCGTCTACCCAGGTCAGTGGGATTGAAATAATAGATAGTCTAGGATATATACTGATGACTCACCTGCATTAACCCACAGAAGGGGAGAATGCCGTATCCAGTACGCTCTGGGTCATCGGAGACATGGACTCGACTGTCGGCGTTGACTTATTGATCGAAGCTCTGACTGCTCTGGTGAGCGCATCGCGTCGATCATGGAATGTCGAGTCTAATTTTTGTGCAGAGTTCGGAAGCTACATTCCGGCTTTCCGTCATTCATATTCCTGCGCCATTGTCTGATACCAATTCGGAATCGTCCACTAGAATATCTGCTCTGATTCACCGGCTTCAAAAGGAAAAGATTCTGAGCAAAATTTCTCCAGTGACACTATCGAAAGCCATCCAAGCACTGCGTGATACTGCAGATCACTCTGCCCCCCATGCACAGCAAGTTCTTTCCAACATCTCTCCCTTTTTCGGCGCAATCTCCACGGATTCTCATAGCGACGAATCTTACTGGGAAGTGGTCGAGAAGAATATACTCCTGTCGAATATTATTGACTTCCCTGAGGGCCAAAACGGGTTGTTGTTGAACGGACGGGTGAAGCTTCTTTTCATTCTTTGTTGAAGTTCCGCTCAAACGAGATCAGATCGTCGGACCCATCGAACGTGGTGGATTCGCTTCTGCAGACTTCGATGCTCTTCTCAATTATGAAACGCATAAGCGGATAACCCCTGCGGTGGAAGCAGTTAAAAACCTAACCATCGCTGCGGATCTTGACCGGCATGTATTCAGCATACTACTGATTCCACTATCCTAATCTGACTTCTCCAGATCTGCGTATGCAGAGCTTGCAACCTCAATATCGTCGTTACTGGCAGCGATTCATGTCCCTGACCCCGCGGCCGAAGGCATTCTTAACACTCCGAGACGTGTTCGAAGCCGTCCTTTCCTTAACCTCGATGGAAACCTCACGTGAGTCTCGAGCATGTCGAATTGAAAGCGATTAAAGCTTTGCCTTGTCTCCAGGTCGTTCTCCGTTGGACAAGCTGAAAATTCCTTTTACGAAATCGTCCTTTTGCTCGATCCTTTAAGCGAAACCGGTCAGAAATGGAGCAGCATTTTGACTGTACGTTATTCTGTGTATTCTGGCGTGCTTTGCTCATTATCACAGTGGCTTGCAGGCATAGAATCGGTCTTCCTCAAAGTTTATATGAACCCATCTCAGAACGCGGAGGTATGTCGATTTACCTCTGGTACGAATTGGTACTAATCTGGTCGAAGATCCCAATTAAACGATTCTATCGCTATAATCTTCCTTCAGGCATCGTTTTCAACGACGAAGGGTACGCTACTATATAGCCTGAGTACCAATGTCTTACTGACATCTCTCTTTAGAGCCGAAGAAGCTTCAGCAATTTCATTCAAGAACCTCAATCCTACTCCCATTTATACTCTGGGTATGGATGCCCCTATCTCCTGGCTCGTTCGACCAATAGAATCGGTTCACGATCTTGACAACATCCATCTGGATGCGCTTTCGCCTGCAGAGCGTGCAGCTGGTGTTCAAGCGTTGTTCCAATTGAACTATCTTGTGATTGAAGGACACGCAAGAGACCTAGTTTCCCGAGAGTTACCATCAGGCTTGCAACTGCAACTGACTGGAAAGGATGGCGGTTCAATCGCTGATACATTGGTCGTCGCTAATTTGGGCTACTTCCAACTCAAGGCTCCTCGTCCCGGCGTTTTCGGGCTTGAGATTCGTGAAGGCCGTAGCCGTGAAGTGTATGAGATGGAGAGCTCCGGGAACAGGGGATTCCATAGCCCAACAGTCAACGTCTCTGGAAACGAAATCTATCTGACCAGCTTCGAAGGCCTCACCTTATCCCCGCGGTTCACGAAGAGACCTGGCATGGAAGCAGAAAGCGCTCTCAGCCAGACTTCGTCTACGGAACACAAAACTGCATTGTCCGAAACGTTGGGAAAGTAAGCACCGACAGCTATCAGAATGAAAATTTGTCTGACCACTCACATATCGTAGAATTACTTCGTTCTTCAAATCATCAACTCCCGAAACAGCTGACGTGGCTGTTGTGAAGCCTCAGGCCGATATCAATATATTCACTGTTGCCTCTGGTCATCTATATGAGGTACGACCATCTTCGTTTCTTTTTCACGTCGACTGATTAAGTATCATAGCGCCTTGCATCCATCATGATTCTCACAGTGATGAAGAACACGAACAGCACTGTCAAATTCTGGTTTATAGAGAATTTCTTGTCGCCTTCATTCCTGGTCAGTTTTCGTTCGTCTACGTTTCGACGAAAGTCCTGATTTGTCTTGAAAGCAATTCATTCCTCTCTACGCCGAACAGTATGGATTCGAATACGAACTTGTAACCTACAAGTGGCCTTCCTGGCTTCGCCCACAAAAAGAGAAACAGCGAATTATCTGGGCATATAAAATTCTCTTCTTAGACGTCTTGTTCCCTATGGATCTCAAGAAAGTCATATTTGTAGACAGCGACCAGATCATTCGCACCGATCTTCAGGAACTCGTGGATCTTGATCTGCACGGTGCACCTTATGGGTTCACTCCAATGGGTGATGACAATACCGATATGGAGGGATTCAGGTTCTGGAAAACAGGTTATTGGAAGGAATTCCTGGCTGGATTACCATACCACATCAGGTACGTACCAGGGACTCATTCGGTTCTCGTCTGATCCGATTTTTCTAGTGCATTATACGTTGTTGATCTTGTTCGATTCCGTCAGGTCAGTTTCTTCCATTATTAGTTAGATTTCTCGCTGATCAACTATATTGCGTTAGCTTGCTGCCGGCGTAAGCTGTTTTGTTTTCTTAGTGTTCTGCCTGAAGTGACAATCGTCAACAGGATCGTTTGCGGGCGCACTATCAGGCCCTGTCTGCGGATCCAAACTCTCTGTCAAATTTGGACCAAGGTATCTGTTTTTCGAGGTCGTGTGAGCTCTACGTAATGACCGAGTCGACAGATCTTCCGAACAATATGCAGCGAGAAATCCCCATCGTATGTGCTTTTTCACCGCTCCCAAAATGACAGTGGCATGTAACTCTTTGAACAGTATTCGCTGCATGAGGATTGGTTATGGGTGCGTATTTCATCGCATTGATACATGAGTCAGTTTTCACCGACGATTTGCATCGTAGTGCGAAACATGGTGTAGCATGGACCGATTTGATCGAGCTAAAAGTATCGATCTTTGCTTCAATCCTTTGACGGTGAGAATGCTCTGTCATTGCATTGCTGCGAGTGATGCTCATCCAAGCGATGGTTTCAGAAAGAGTCAAAGTTAACAAGAGCCAAGAAGACGCCGGGATGGCTCGAGTATGATGCGGAGATTGCTCAGTTTACACGGAGCCTCGTGGAAAAGGGCCAGTTGAAGGGGGATGCTGTGACTGCGGATACAGAGGCACTTGCAAGGGTCGGCAATAATGCGGCGAAAGGAGCAGCGGAAGAAGATGGTGTGGAAGACAAGGAGGGCAAGGGCAAGGAAGAAGGTGATGTGCAAAAGCCCGAACATGATGAGCTGTAATATTATTGGATGCCATTGTATTGGTTTACTTTTTACTCGTAAATTGAAAGATCTCCTACTGTGGGCCCTGTCCAGGAAGTTGGTACCCTGGAGCGTCTCTCACACTATTTCCTAACAAAGTATCAACTTCTTGTATTCCTGCTTCCACGGTCTCGCCACCTGGCTGAATGACCGATATAGTGAGCTGGTCTCTCGTGCTTTCTTTGGATTGTATTCGAACCCCACGAGGAGCCTCCCAGTAAGCGCAGTAAATTGCCACTGTACTGCTACAGTGGCGTGGCATCGGAGAAAGTTTGAAACTATCAATCTTGCGCTACGACAGATGCAAGGGCATGTGCGCATATATCATGAGCTTTGTCGACAGCCTGTAGGATCTCTCAATTTGAGCGTATTTCGCGACCTAATCGGGAAGCGCGCGCAGCAAGCGAGCTTTGATTGGAATTGTTGACCGACGAAACCTGTACTATCCCATCACCTAGCGTCAAGGAATTGGAAAGCCCATGCAGACTATGGGCGTCGAACCTTGACGCCAAATTCATGTCCGAACACTATATACTATTTTTATACCCTGATCTGCAATCGGATACATTGGATGGATGGCCGCATCGTCCGGCACGTTGGACAATGAATTGGTACCTGACCTCAGGATCTTGCCTGCTGGAGCATCTCTCTGAGTAACCGGCGACCGTTCGTGGTCGGAAGCGATTTGTAATTTTTTTGTCCATCATCGTTTTCCCGGGCACGTTTCTACGATCAATCAATTTCAAGTGTCGCGACACCGGCGAGCATCAGTGCAAGACTATTTGAAAATACGGTACAAGCACAGGCAGGACCTGTTTACGCAACTCGACATATCGTAAAAGACATTGCGATTCGTTGCGAAGTGCGCGGTTTGCCAGTCCACTGAATTCTCTTCTCGAGAGATCTACAGATCTTCCAATTCGTGAACCAACGAACGACGACAGACTTGGCGGTTTCACACGTGCACATAGAATTGAATGCGAGAAACATGGGTGGTATATTAGTTGCATCCATGCAAAATATAGACAGGCGTTTTAAAGCAGAACATGAACACAGAGAAATAGGAGGGTGTCTCGAATAGTTGTAAGAGTGAGAGCAATACTCGTAGGTGTTTGGATTTTTTTTCTAATTGTATACCACTTCTTCATAACCTTCTACGCCCGATTATCCAGTACGACTGGGATTGCGTGCAAGTGTCTGCCCAACATGCGCGGCTTGCAGACTTGAGAAGCGCTGCAATTCGTTTTCTGGAAGAACTTTTAGTTAAGAATTGATCCATCAAAGAAGCAAAAGACGTACGGTCCATTCTGACACGCTGACCGAATCCGACCTTGCGTGCGGTACGACGAAGGAAAGAGACACGATTCGAATACAAAGACTCGTGAATGGAAGCAGCGCGACTCTGGGTGCGAGTCAAAGGGACCTGTCCTTCGGGACGAGCAACCTCCGCCATGGTCTGTCTCATCTTGCGCTCGCGGAAGTACTTGATGATAGTAGCCTTCATTGCGAACTTGATGAAATCCATAGGCAAGAACCAGACGATGTTCTGAATCAAAGAAGTTAGAGACAGATTATCGAACCAGATGAGATGAACGTACCCAAACCCAGACGATACCGATCCATCCGCCAGAGATCGAGTGAATCTTGGTGAAGCCCCAGTCTCCGAAACCGGCGATGATGGAGGAGATGAGCTGAGCCAAGCAGAAAGCACCCATCAATGCGTAAGAGGGACGTTCCATGAAGAAGAAGCCGTGTGAACGAGTGACGAAGATCAAAGCTTGCGAGATGATGGCGACTTGGAGGTACACAATCATGTGAAGCTGAGGATCGTTGGGGTCCTTCTTGCCGTTCACGATACCCTCTTGCAATGACACGCCAAACTTGTTCTCGAAGAAGTTCGAGTTGAGGATGACAACGACCAAGATAATACTGCATCAGAAGGATGAGTCAATTACGCAAGCGAGATGAAGGAACAATACGAACGTGGAAAGAGTCAGGTACAATCCGTACGCAACGGCGTATGCGAAGATCTCGGCAAGATCCCATGCGTCTGGAGTGTTCGAAGGAAGAACACGATCAACAGACAAGGTCATGATGGTACCGTCGTTCAAGAGCGCGATGATAAGAACCATGAAGGGAGGGAAGCTGAACTTGTACGCGAAAGCAAGGATGGCGAAGCAGACGACGATACGGATAGTGACAGCGCAAGCGTAGATAGAGTAGTTACGCATACGTTGGAAGATGATACGAGATCCGCGGATGGCGTGCACACTGCGGAGTCATAAGTACACGAATTCTGCAAGTAGCGGTAAGAACTTACATGGTCGACAAACCAGGCTCAGTCAAGACGATATCGGCGGCACCACGAGCAGCATCGGTAGCACCTTCGACGGCAATACCGACGTTGGCACGAGAAAGAGCAGGAGCGTCGTTGGCGCCATCCCCAGTCATAGCGCAAAGATGGCCAAGACCCTGGAGACGTTTGACAATTTCGTACTTGTGTTCGGGGAACACACCGGCGAAGCCATCGGCGTCCATGATCATTTCGTCGAGGGTCAAGTGCTTGCCACCGGGTTGGGGTCCGTCCTTGAGCACCTTAGCGGCGTACATGTGATCACCGAGACCGAGACGACGACCAGTCTCTTTGGCAATGGCGAGCTGATCACCAGTAACCATTTTGACTTTGACACCGAGAGCGATAGCGTCATCGATAGTTTGCTTGGTATCTTCACGAGGAGGATCGAAGATGGCGAGGAGACCGATGAGTTCGAAACCGTTGCCTTCACCCTCGTGGTCGGTGTGGTCGAGTTCCTCGTAAGCGACAGCGAGAGCACGTAAACCACGGGAAGCGAATTCCTCAACGTCGGCTTCGAGTCTGTTCTCGATCTCGTCGGTCTTGTTGCGAGTGCAGAGCTCGACGATGATACCGGTCATGCCCTTGGTGACTCGCTTCAGTTTGCCGGTCGACTCCTCACGGTAGGTGATCTCAGTACGCTTATCGACGGGGTTGAATGGCTTAAAGTCCAAAAGCTTGATGCCAGAGCGGGCGCGGGAGGTATCGCCAATGGCACCGACGACGCAAGCATCGATAGCATCCTGGTTCTCGGTACGCGAAGCGTAAGCAGCGAGAAGCATGACGTCATCGGGAGAGAAGGGACCGTAAGTTTTAACCAGGTTCTTGTCGATGGTCAATTTGTTGGTAGTAAGGGTACCGGTCTTATCGGAACACAGGATGGTGACACCTGCGAGTTCTTCGATAGCAGTGATACGAGTGACGATGGCCTTGTGCTTAGCGAGCTGCTGAGCGCCGACGGCGAGGGTAACGGAAAGGACAGTGGGCATGGCGATGGGAATGCCACCGATCAAAAGGACAAGGATGTTGTCGAGACCATCACGGTACGAGTACCGGAAGTCGGCGTACAGGATAAGGATTTCGAGGATGACGAAGATGCCGATTGAGACGAGACAGAAAGAACCAATCTGTGCCAAAATTTTCTGGAGATGGCCGGTGGTGTCATCGTCGTGACCGACGAGCGACGCAGCACGACCGAAGAAGGTATTCGGGCCAGTCGAGATAACGACGCCCTCAGCTTCGCCCTGTTTGCAAGTGGACCCACTATGCGCATATATGAGTATCAAAAAACAACCGCAAGCAATAAGAGACTAACGAGAAGCATTGGTCGCCGGTTTTCTTGCCCTGTGGCAAGGACTCGCCAGTGAGAGCGGCCTGATCGATAGAGATGTTGATGGCCTCGGTCAAGCGGCAGTCGGCGGGGACAATGTCACCGATCTTGAACGAGATCATATCGCCAGGAACGAGACCCGAAGATTCGATTTCCAACCATTTGCCTTCGCGCTTGACTTTGGCTTTGGGAGCGAGAGAGTCCATGAGCGCCTTGACAGCATTGCCGGCATTTCGCTCTTCGTAGAAACCGATGGTCGAGTTGATGAACAGGAGGAGGACGATACCGACGAAATCTTCCCAATCGGGAGGGCGGTGTTCGCCGTTTGAGAGAACGATAGCTACAAGGGCAGCACCTTCCATAACCCAAGAAAGAGGGTTCCACATAAAGCCAAGGAACTAACGCGTACGATTAGCTTGCTGCGAGACAACACGACAAACGACGACAAACCTGGAGGAACGCGTTCTGCTCTTCCGACTCAAGCTTGTTGGGCCCAAAAAGCTCAAGACGGCGGGTAGCTTCTTCGTCAGTGAGACCGTTCTCGTCGCATTGCAGCAACTTGAACACGTCCTCGATGACGATAGTCTCCAAATCGACCTTCTCCTTATCGTACAGGTCTTCGGCTTTCAATTGAATCTACCGGGGACATCAGAAACAGGCCGGGACACGAGAAGACGAAAACTAACCTCAGACATGTCGACATTTGCATCTGAAACGCATACATGCATGTCAGGAAAATTTATCGCGACCGACTGAGACCGACATACGCGTAGCTTTCTGCTCTTCGTGGCCAAAGTCTTTGTATTCCCTCTTTCTCTTTTCGGGCTCTGCAGGAGTAGAGACGCCATTTTCAGGCTCTCCAGCCTCCTTGGTGGGGATGGATGGGTCGACTTTTGGCTCGTCGACGTTGGGATCGACTTTCGGCTCAGAAGATGGTTCAGCCATAGCAGAAGAGTCAGGAAGGTGCTTGTTAGCACAGAGGCACTACGGGGGAGGAGTAGTGGGGCTAGAGGAAGTGGGAATGGGGGTTAGGATGACGGTAGAGGGAGAAGGTACGACATGGACTCGCCCCAAGCCTTAAATGTTTCGAACAAGCCAAACAAGGCCAAACAAGGCTATATCGAGATATCGGGAGATAAGATATTTTTATTTGCTCCTGTTTCCCGTAAAACTTTTTTCAGTCCGAACGCTTTGTCCGCTTTGCCCGACGAAACAGATCAACAGATCGGAAGATGCTAGGAAAGCACTCTCCGTCCGATTCCCCGAGCGGCAGCGCACTCGCCATATGCATATGACGTCTTCCGGATTCCGAGCGAGAAAACTCGGCGGAGTAGCACTCGGCACCCTGACCCGGCACCCTAAGCGCGCCTTCATATGCTCGCTGGCCGATCTGAACTCCGCCCAGTCATACACCCTGACATCTCGTCACCCTCGGTCCGCTATTCCCGTCCCCTGAGCCTTTCTCCATGCGAGTCGGTTTTATCGATAGCAGTCAGGTACACAGTACAGTTACACGTAGCCCACAAATATTCAATAATTATTCAGAGTCTTCTGCCTCCGCCACTGCCGCCTTCTTCCTCCCAGCTGTGCGGAGGTAAGGTCAGGGTGAGACACTCTTGGTATAATGCGGTTGCACTCACTTCGTCTAGTTGCGCGCTTCTTGGCCGCCGCTTTTTTCACTTCCACGCGCTTCTCCAGCGCCTCATCCTCCATGCCCTTCTCCTTAAAGTCGGTGAGGATCTGCAGCTTTGTCAGGCTTCGAACCTCTCAGAAGTTCCGATGAGACACGAACCGATTCAAATTCCTTGAGCTCTGTATCAGGCTTGTTCGCCGACTTGTTGCTACGCGCCTATAGCAGTGCATTAGTAATCGTCGGTAGGTAACCGGAAGCCTGTCACACACGCACTTTTTGTAAAATTTCGTTGAACCGGCTGTAGACGGCCTCCTCGTGTAGTTTGTCCTGGTAAAACGGTAGCCCGTCGATCAATTTCTTGACCGAGCGCTCCGATTTGAATGGCAGTAGTGAAAGGCAGAATGCGATGTCTCGCCATTGCCTGGGATCGTCCACAAGGCGGAAACGTTGACATAATTTCTCAACGATGTTCTCAGCTTGCTTTTCCTGCGATGATGTTAACAATGCGATGACCCTTTGACGACAGAGGTGCTACCTTCTCAATGAAACCGAAAATGTATTTCATAGTGCTCTGGAAGACCTCCTCGTCGACGGCATGTTCGCCTACCGACAAGTGGCTGATTACTGTTCATACGAGAGGTTAGTTAAGCCTTATGCCACTGCGAAGGTACTTACCATCAGGCAAATTGTTATAAATAGCGTTTTCTTTCGTGGACAACTCCGAGAAGAACAGTTTCGCCAAATCTGCGATTCGCTGATCTGGGTCCTCGAGGCATTTGGCCATCTCCCCTAGCTGACCCTTCACCTTCACCATCCCATTGAGGATCAGATGGGTCAGAACCATTAAGGTATTCTTCTTGACAACAAGATCTTCGTCAGACAACCCCTTGTACAACTCATTGCTGTTCTCATCGATTATCGTGCTGAAGCAGACGGCGATATCCCCCAGGGCGATAACCACGTTGCTGCGAATATCTGGATCTCTGGATGTTTCGAGAATCTTGAAGAGAAGGCGATGGTGTTCGTCGCAAAATTGCGAACTGACACACAAGAACTTGCTGAACGATAAGACTGCGGCTGTTCTCAAAATTTGGCTCTGTTCCCCATGGGTTAGCTCATTTCTTTCGGATGACATTTCGCCGCACCTTGTATTTGTTTGGACTCCTGCAAATCTTGACAATCATGGGGCCAAATGCCGTGAGCAGGGAGTTGGGGCTGTAGAGGAGCTCCGTCTCTCTGATGGCAGCGATTCTCTCGCCGATCTCATCTTCAGCATTCCCTGCTACCTGATCTAGTTCTTCTCCGTCTTTGGCGGTATTCCCAGCTCCTGTCGTCTTCCCATGCTTGGCTTTCTCTACGGACCTTTGTGAGCCACAGCAACGACATGACACTACAGTACTGACCTGCGGATGTCTTGACGTCTTTTTGATGTTTCCACTCGCGCTCCACCAGTTCCAGGAAGACGATATGTTTGATCGCAACATGTCCCACGAAGAAAATTAACTGAGCCAGCTCAAATGCGTCTCCGGAATCGCTCGAGTTCTGAGGAGCAATCGAAGGCGCCGAAGCGCCGCTCGCCATGGTCACATCTCCCGAATCATCCTGCGTCGCGTCAGGAAGGTCGACGTCCATTGGTGTTGATTGCTTCTTTCCGAACACTCGTCGAGTGAGTAACTTAATGATCTTGTCGCACAGTAAATCAGGACGGTCAGCGAGGAGATAGATACAGTTGATTGCTTGTTCTGCCATGCCGAACCTGCCACAACAGTTAGTTTCGTATTGCCGCAATGCAAAGCCTTGCTCACCAGTCCCGTCGCCGGCAGGGGTATTCGATGGCGTCTTTGAGTTTCGTGAAGATGGGATTGTCCATGGGTAATCTAAGCGACTTGTCCGACAAAGACCCTGCGTCAAACTGTAAATATATGCAGCGCCATGTATATGACGCCAGATCCTACCCTTGACTTTCTTGACACTCCCATTCAGGCGCTGAAGAGCAATGCATGTATAACGTGCCAAAGTGGCGTCCGCCTATAGAGTGAACCATGTTGGTAAGTAGTTCAATGCCCTGTCAAAATAGCACACCTTTCCGCGGGCTCCAAGGCCTACTTTTATCAACGTTTCCACATGCTGCGAAACGACACTCCGATTAGCGATCGCAAGCATACCAAGAATGATGATAGCGCCTCGTCGCTGTGCTTTGGGTATGTCTTTGTCAGAACCTGGTCCAACATTATCAGCACGAACCGATCTATGTTGTGACCTATCTATGCTCACTATACACTTGCCACAATTTCGACACGACGTCTTGATGGATTTGATGATCTTCCATCATGGTCCTCATGAGCTCTTCCAGCGACGTCAGTTCGGCAAGCGTCGCCTCAAATGTCAACCTGAAAGAGATGCTGTCAGTCATATTCCTTGACTTTAGTACGTTGAATACTGACTGTATCATGTTTCTTGTGATCCTGTTGATCTGTTGCTTCGCGTCCATGTCCGGAAGAGGGTCAAAATACAGATTTCGATAGCACTCGATCAAACGCGATCGAATGCCTTTGAGCTCTTTGCCATCTTCCGATGTCGAAGAATTATCCTTGGACCAAATAAGATGCAGCATCTTCTTAATACCGCCCTGCGCACTGCTTAGAACTTCTCTGTATCATAAAAATTGACCCGCGTACCTGAGCACTCTGGAATTGGTATTCATGGGCAACCCTGAAGAACTCCATACTCTCCAGAACTTCGGCTTTGCTAGTGCTTACTAACAGCTTTTGCAGCGTATCCATGGCCCCTTCAATATGTCGTATGAAAGCGAGAGCTTCGGCATAATATCTTTTGCGTAAACGGAGATGTAGAAGTTGATTGCTTTGTAACGCAGCCAGTGCAGCTTGCTCGTTCGTCATGGTAGACATAACCAGGCCGTCCGTCTTCCGATTTTTCTTCGATTTCTTCTTGGGCTTCTTCATGGTGCTCTGGGTTGTCTTGGGTGTCCGTGGTACTCGAGAACGAGCCGGCGTCCGGGGGTTTCGCACTGTCGAAGTGGGGCTTCCATGTCGGACTGTCTTGGGTGTTTGTGGGACACCTTCTTGCTCGTCAAATTGTTGAGTAAAGTCTTCCATCTCTTCGTCTTCTTCAATTGGTTTGTCTCCTCTCTGTGTGGTATCTCCTTCTCCTTCTCCTTCATCTTCATCCTCTTCCTCGTCGATGGTACTGATCTGAGCTGTAGAGTCGCCTGGGTCCTCAAAAGAGACACTCCAACCTCGAGCTGTAGCCATCGAAGGCATCGAGGACTTTCGAGACCTTCAAGGATTGATGACATCAGCACTACGTCAAGAAGTAAGGGAGTGATAGTACCGTGATTTCTTCGACCTCATACTCTTCATCGTGGCTGGAGTCGGAGGAATAGACTCTCCGTCTTCATCCATTCTGACGGTCTCGTCGCCAGCCTCTTCCTCTTCTTCATCGCTGCCCTCGTCGCCTTCCTCTTCGTTGTCATCGTCGCCGCCTTGCCCGTCGGCTTTGGCTTGCTCGAGTTCGCTTGCTTCGATCTTCTGAAGTTCTTCAGCGACCTCTTTATACCTGCTTTCCCAGTCGACAAGGTTCAATAGTCCACCGTGCATCAAACCATAAGGATGGGTGAGGATTAGCTTAGTCAAAAGCGCAATAGCGTATCTGCGAACAGACGATGCTTTATCTTCCAAGGCTGCGATCACCCAAGTAGTCATGGTCAGGCGCTCTTTGGGGAATTTATGCGGCAGACTGCGCTACAATCAACAAAAGAAGGGAACATGGAATTCGTACTCACTCAAGAAGTTTGGCCATGGTGTTGATGACTTTAGCACGCACATACGAACTTAGGTCCCGGAAACGCTCGTTAAGCAGTTCGAAGAAACCGTTGATCTGCTTCTCTCGAGCCTCTAGTTCACCTTCTTCCGACGATGCAATCTCACGGATGAGAAGACCTATAATCTCCACAAGAGCCATGCGCATAGGGTACGACTAGGAGTGCTCAATGAGTAGATGAAGGCAGCCGATTGAGCAACAGTTTACCTCGCTGTCGAGATGTCTGAGCAACACAGAGATTTGTTTGAGCACAAGTCGTGGGCTGAGTTCAGCAAGCTTGATGAGATATTTTGAGAAAGAACGGGGCCCCTTCGGATCCTGAGCATTGAATTCTTTGGTACTGATCTCGCGAAGGATCTCTTCTGCTAATTGGGAGTGATCGAATTCTTTCGCGAGTATGGTGAGCATCTCTGCCATTGGCTCAGAGAGATGTTCATAGTACTGGAGAGATTGCATGATAGAAATTTGCGCCAGAAGAGAGTGCGCATGATGCTTCACAGCCAAACACACGACCTTATACATCGACAGTTTGATATTCTGAACCTTCATGTGTTGCTCCGATTCAGACACGACGTAGGCGGGTCGAGTAAGGCAGCTGAAAGATGCATTAGATCAGAGAGGGTGACAATGGGGAGGGACAGACTTGATAAAGGTATCACGCTCGGTTGACGTGATCCAAATACGATGAGTCTTCAATCTCAAGACCTTGCTAATGAGACCCAGCGTAGCAGGAATCTGGTCTTCCCAGTTCCATTCCTCGGTCCTCGCCTTCTTTCTTGAACCCTTGCCTTTCTTCGGCTTCTCGACAACATCTGAAGCAGACGTATTGCGTTCCGCCACAATCACAAACCACAGCAACAGGAAAGCAAACTTTTCCATGGGTTCTCGGTGGTGTGGAATGGCCTCGGACGCGTCTGTATCGATGTCGCGAGTGGTGGCATCGAGTTCTGCATGCAATGCTGAGGTTATGGAGTCGAGAAGTCCACTCAGAACATTTCCCGCGAGATGATCCGCATACTTCAGGAGACTGCGATAGACGTCGAAGATATGAGGATCCGTAATTGCATCGGACGAATCAGCGACACTCTGGACAGCGCCTGAATGTCCAGGACATCAGTCTCAACCCAAGATGCCCACCATCTGAGCGCTTACCTTCTAGCAACGCGTCCACAGCGGCTGGATCCATGGATTCCACATCATGTTCTTCTGGAATTGGATAATTTGGGATATCTTGGAGAGCCTGGAGCTCGTCTTGCAGTTGGAATTGCATGTTGAGATTAGGACTCGTGACAGTCACGGTCACACACGCGTTGTTGTGTGTTGTTGTGTCTTGATTTCCCGAATATAATTTTTGACTAATCGCCATTCGCAATGGTGAGCTCCAGTGCCTGCTCGACGACAACCATTCAAGTCTGAGGACCTCTAGATTATCCCTGTACGCTGCTTCTCGTGCGGAAAAGTGATAGGAGATAAGTGGAATGCCTATCTGGCACTTCTGACTGAGGACGTCGCCGAGGGGTCAGTCTGGAGGTGCTCATCTTGCTCAATGGACCTGATGTATGAATCAGAGATGCCCTGGATCAGCTTCATCTCAAACGATACTGTTGCCGGCGCATGGTTCTGACACATGTTGACCTAATCGAGAAGTTGTTGCATTATAATCGTGCGTCGTCTCGTTGTCGCGTTGTCTAACTTGCTCATACTGTTCTTCAGCTATGGAGCGCACAAAGGATAGAGGGTATACTCAACCATGAGAACGGTCTCGTCATTTTCCTTTTCTTTGTATATTGTCATTGCCCGTTGTAGGTGAGAGACAATGCAAGTTTTCGTGCTAGGTATTTCTAACTAAGTATAATGATACAGTTCTACTAGATAAAACGATCAAGATAGTCCCAAAATGAATAAAGCTGATCACGCGGTAAAAGGCGAGGAGTGTGTGGAAGTCCGCGTAAAAGAGTGGTATGATGATGAGGTAGAACCGCCTCATACATAGTAAGGAGTGACAGGGGTCGGAGTGAGAGTCAGGTTGAAAGAGTGTGGATGCACTACGCAATGCGGTGCGATGAATAAGATAGCCTGGGGTGTAGGATGAGGGATGGATCAATGCGAGATAGGAGGTGTGCAGAGTTATTCTTGCTTTTCCTTATCGAGAAACTCTTCTCGATTCCCACCTCGCATTATACTTTGCATGAATTTGAAGAACCTTGAGCCGTACTCTGCAGCAGGCACCGGACTGATTTTGTGCTAAATGTACGTCAGAAACATTCCAAAGGACAGAAAGTGAGGACATACTCGATCAGCACTCAAGCCTTTCCAAAAGTGTTCCGCCTTCTTCACCAAAGTGTACGGAGTGAGAATGTCGATGATACCAAGATAGTAGATGGTGTCCAAGGGCTCGTTGACCTCATCGGTGGCACGGAATCCACTCTCATCTTGGTAGAAGATAAACTGCTGTGTGTCACCGGAATCCTCTTCCGGTAGCTTTAGCGAGTTGGCAGCACCAAGCTTCTTGGGATCCGAAGCTCTCATAGCACGCCGCATGGCGATAGCATCCGAAGGGTTTGCCTTCTGAGTTGGCTTCCTGCGCATCGGAGGCATGTCGGGCTGTGACGAGGCGAACGGTTAGATATGGCATGACGCAGGAACTGAGCTGAGGACTTACGGAGAATACTTTGAGGGTCTGTCCACGGACATTGTCACGATTTCCTCTCTGCATGTGATGGATGCCGATAAGGAGACTGTAATCCATGACGTTCACGCTTTTGAGAAATTCCATATCACGCCTAATCTGTTCCGTGAGTAGTGCCTGCTTCTCAGGACCCAATTCAAGGGTCTTGTTCCGGCGAAGCCAGTTGTTATCCTTCATAACAGCACGCGGATTCGTTGCTGCTTTCTCTTCGGGGTACAACCGTCCCACGGTAGATCCTTTGAGGTCATAGGTCTCGTGGATGTCACGATGAGGAGGGAAAAGGTTGTTCATGATCACGAAATGGATTTTCCGGCCGTGAGGTAACTTGACACGATGAAGTCCATAGAAACGAGAGAGAAGGGTATGAGGGTTGTCTTTGATGTGCTGATGGTATTGCTTCAGAATTGATCGGAGGAAGGTGTGCTCGTTGTGATGAATAGTTTTGATGATGAAACGGTAATCGCGAGAGAAGTAGAAGAATGAACCGGATTTGCCAGGCGAGCCAAGCTCTGACAAGATATACTTGGCAGTAAGAGAAAGAAGGTAATCGGCAGGGTCGAGATGGAAGTGTTCTTCACGAAGCTCTCGGAAGACCCACGGCGCGTAATCTTTGAATTTGAAGTCGTATCTCGCTGAAGGGGTCAATTCGTTGCCGACGCTATATGAAAACGGTGAGCGTCGCAATAATGAACGAAGCACAGCAACGTACATATCGAAAGAAAACTTATGACGGGCTGTGTAATCTTCGTCTGTCAACGGGCGCTTCATCTTGGCTTGGCATCGAGATACCTGAAGCAGAATAGGCGTTAGACAAGAATAAACAATGACTGCACGAAACTTACGCCTATTCGGATGCCAGTCAACATATTGTACATAAGCACGTAGTTGACATGATCTTCGCCGATCAAATTGCCAATTAAAACGCGCTCGTCATCGTCGCGTATTGTTCCTATGCTCCCTTTCGCAACGGACTGCGCACGAGTAAGCGCATCTTCAACCTCCTGCTGAACCTTTGCGCGCTTGCTGTTCCTCTCTCGTCTGATCTGCTCCGCCCACATCATTATATCCTCGTCAAGGCCGTTGGACTCTCCGTCAGTCAATTGCGATGGCCCAGACGAACCCCCAGAGATCTGCTGGGAAAGATTCTGATGAGAGCCCAAAGTAATACGAGACGGTCGTCCGGCGGAGGCAGGCGGACTCTGAGACCCAGTGGTATTTCTTCGTGCAGGACGATGAGTGATTATAGGCGGGGGCAGTAAGAACCCGTCATGGGAGAGATGACCCGGTTTGGGTGTCGTAAAGGTTGTCGTGTCTGAAGCATCGTCTGTTTTTGAGGCCCTGCCAGGCGACCGCGAGCTGGATGTCACGACTGACGGTGCAGTTTCCGATGAAGAATAGAACACGTCGACAGAATTGGCACGATGAGGGGCGCGTGCCGGTTGCATAGATGTATCTCGAGGCCAGGTTGGTGGAGACGTCGAGCTTCCTGCAAAATAGCTTTCGCTCGAGTCTTGAGACAATTTCCTGCGATTACGGGGACGAGTCGGGGTGGTTTCGAAGCTAAGGGAAGGGGATCTGGCAGACGCTAAGGTCTTGGGAGGTGTGATGGCATGAGGGGTATCCTCCTCGGTGCGATCATCTGACGCTGGCGGAGAAGGTGGTGGGGGTCCAGGTTCTGAATTCTGCGATATAACTGGAGCAGCCGAGATAGTTGGAGGCCGTTCAGGCGGCATGGGCTTTACTGGCCCATGATGTGTTCGGATGGGATCCAGCGCAGCTTTTCCAATCTTATGCAAAAGAGAGGTGGGTGCGGGTCCTTCGTGAACATCAACTCTATCGCCAGTCACTTTGACCAAGTGAACCTCAGCTCTCGCAGGTCCATGTGCACCGTCTAGTCTTCGAGATAAGAGGTGTAATGGGTTAACGTCGGCAGAGCCGAGATTAGGGCTGATGATATTAGTGGGTTGTTCCTGGCCTGGAAGGGTAGTTGTTGAACCTGCTCGAGAATTGGCAGTGGGTGTGGATCGCTGGGCAGTGGGTGCAGTCTCGAAAGACGCAGCCGTGGAAATGACGCTGTTGCGACTGGAAGGCGTGAATGCAGGGGACTCGGAGCGAATGGGAGCTAAAACTTGAACGTCGCCAGTGGATGCAGACATGGAAAGAAACAAGGAGATTTACAGAGAGGGTATAGCGCTGGTAGGAATGAGCTCCAGGCTATGACTACGGGGCATCAAAGAGAAAGCTGCCGGGTCTAAGCGCTCCAAACTCCGAAACTTCCGAGCCAATATTTTCCCTCTTCCGGCGCGGCTCGGCTTAAAATTGTGAACCGAGACATTTGATAGCAGAAACTCATGATAAAAATTGTTACTGATACAGATGACAATGCCAAGGGACAATGCTACAGATAGAATGGTATACCATATACCACAGGTGCTGCTCCCACTAGATAGTCCATCTTACAGCTCTGTCGTGCCTGGGCGATAGCTGAAACTATAGACACACCCTCGCTCTCTTCGCCACGTGCTTCTCGTGCCTTCCAATCCGCAACTCCAGAAGCCGTCAACCTTAATTTTTCGAATACCGATTTTGTGTATTTATCCATGTCTCGGTCCGTCACATCCCACAAGTTTGCGACCAACGTCGGGCTATTGTATACGTCAGATCAGATTGACGGTCCAAAAGAAAGCGCACTCACCATCCTGCCAACATGTAACTTGACGGTGTCCCAGTGTTGTCGAACTCACCCATTTGACGCATAGTCCCGGAGGAACATCCCCACAACATGGTGGCAGCACACTCACGGAGGTTCCGAACCTTGTGGTTTCTGGCGTATTGGGCACCACTTCCATGCCCGAAGTATCTGGAATAGTGAGGTAAGTTTGCGGCGGTATGTATGAACCCCCTTCCAACACTCACATAAACAAATCGTGCTTTTGCAACGCCCCCAGGACTTCCATCTCACTAGGCGCCCGCCCGATTACGCCTTGCCAGCCATGGGCCTCCATGCTCTTCATCCATTCGCTAAACGCCTGTTCCGTCGATTTTAGATCTCCACTGGGGTTCAAGACGTAATAAGCATTGCACGGGTTGATGCTCATCCGATCGATCACGAATTTCTCTCCTTCCACTGGCTCCAAAGGCAGACCACGACGCAACCTGGCCAACAGGATACGGTCGTAGAGGAATGACACCGAAGGCAGTCGACTGATTGCACGCCCTCGTAGACAAGGAAGAGACTCCCATGGAATGCCTTGGACGTGTTTGTCCAGGACCAGGAAAAGATGCTGATCTCCTTCAGTTTCCGGTGCGTGAGCTGTCTGTCTGGCATGGTCTTCCAGAGCGGATCTGAGGTCAACGACCATCTGATCCACATCGACTTCATGTAGTGCAACAGGGATGCCATGGAACTGGTATAGATCCAAAATGAAGTAGACAAGATCTTCGAGCTCTTCGTCTCGGCACTGCGGGGAGAGTGTTGAAATGCATTCCAGTAGATCATCATCCAATCTCGGTAAGGTCTTGATCTTCTTATCAGGTTGCAAGGCGGGCTCGACGACAGTCTCTAGTCGATTGCGTAAATCAGTCAGAGCCTTTTCCCCTGTCGTGACTGGAGCACTAAAAATCATCTGATCAAGTAATCAGCAACAAAAAATAAAAATCGGACAGTCACCCACCTTGAATGCACCTAACCAGCAATATTCAATTGTCTCAAGAAGCTCCTTAAGGCGACCGTTGAGCGTTCGCCGTCCATTCCACCAATCGACTTTAGCTTCATGGCCCTGGACACTCTTTGCGTCGCGCGCTTGGATGTTGGAAGTAGAAATAATTTCATTGAGCTCATCCATAGCATCGGTGAAGGTGAAGAAAGTAGAATCGTCCTGATCTTTTCGACCGTGTCGATCCAGAGGGATACACAAGATCAGAGGAGTACGACCTGCACGCTGTCGTGTGAGGAGCATGGTGCCTAAGTCTTCGGTTACAGACACGCTGACTACTGTCCAATGGTCAGGGAGCCATTTCGTGCGACGTGGCGAGAGTTGTGATGGATTAAATCGCTCAGCCCGATATCGAGCGTCGATTGTTCTCCAGTAGCTATTCAAGTCTTCCTCCCGTGCGTCAATTTGGATGGACAGATCACTTGGTGGACTGCGAAGGCGCTTTGGCCTGGCAGGTGCCGTCGACGATTCAGAAGGACTGTCCGATAGATCTTCAATCCGGGACCATTTAAGATCATCCGGTTGCCTAAGAAATGCTAGTTTGGCTTGTATGGCATCTCTCATCTCTCTACGAATAGTGACTGCAGCCCCAGCGTCTATCTAGATTGTCAGATATATCGCTTGCACAAGCTAAGTTCACTTGCCGAGAAGGTTCGCTGTGATGGTAGCGAGCTCCTGAGAGGAGCGTCCGAGCGATGAATTAAAAGAGCTGATGAGAGCCAAGGTGACAGCTGCTTCGCGAACTAACCAGACAGGACCGCTTTGCCCATGGGCGTCGAGACCTGCCCAGAATTGCTTCTCTGCTTGTCCCAAGCGAGTTATTACATCCCTCGCAGTTGGCGTGAGCGTGAGGGACTTTTCAAAGGTCATGCCCACCGGTATGGCAATCGCTGGCCATAATCAGCATTCATGGATTGCATCGTCGATAAGGAAATTTACTTGACTCTGTTAGAGAACTCAGGAAGAGATCAGTTTTAAACCGATCGTATGCGTCATGCATAACAAGTCTCCCCATGAATACACCTTCCTTATCCTGTGGACATCGTTACCGAGGTGAGTTCGAATTCATCACAGTGATACACACCTGATAAGGGCTGACTTCATGCAGGTCAAGATACCGCTTGATGACAGGGTCACATTCCTCTTTGGTTGCGTCTCGTAGCAGCCATACTGTGGATACAGGGTAAGACTGATCAAATGGCATCGAGTACGCTTACCTTGGTTCTGCAGAACACGAAGCAAGAGTTCGGGAAGAAGCGGCTCCGTAGTCCTGGAAGGACGAAACCCGTTGGAATGTGCATTGTTTATTATCTTGTTTACTCACTTCTTTTGGTCCTTTCGGAAAGATGTTTCATTTTCATAAGGCTTGGATAAAAGCTCAGCGGCAGTGGAATAAGACTGTAAGGCGTCGGTATCATGGTGGCTTAATCGCTGGTAGTCGCCCAGAACTCTATCGATGTAAGCTTCGTCCACCTGCAGACACATTAGAATGGAGAAAACGCGTGTGATCAACAAACGTACAGGAGAGGAAGCACGAGCGGCAGCTCGGGATATAGAATCGGACGCTTCTTGGAGTTTCCCAACAAGTAAAAGGAGTTCGCTTTTCGACGCAAGAGTACGGTTTTCCAGCAAGGGAGAACGCAATGTCCCAACAAGATCTTCTCGTTGCTGAAGATAATACTCAGCATGCTTGGGAGATCCTCGATCGATCGACATTTGACACAGCAGAAAAAGGGTTTGGACAAGACCATCGATTACTCGCCACTCTGCGCCAAAGAGCGTACTGCCATCCCTCAAGCAGCTCCGTGTGGTTACCACGGCAGTGCTGGGAGGAGGAGTTCCACTGGGAGATGGGCGGATGGCAGGGACATCAAAGGGATTAGGTGAATCTGGGCGGACTTGACTCGCCGGCTTAGAGACCGCTGCTTGCTTCATCAGCGTCTCGGCTGCTCGGTTCCATAACCTGCTGCTGCGTTCTAAAGCGTCTAACGATAAAACTGGTTCATTCTTGACACATGGCATGAGCTGTAATCTCATGAAATGTGTAAAAAGTGTTTTTTACCTTGGCACCCTGCAAGGATGAATAAACACGAGCAGCAAGCGCGGTTCTTTCAAGGACTCTCAATCGGCTCTTTACACGCATAAGCATGCTGGACTGCCTGGGCTCTTCGGGAATCATTTCTGCTATTGTCCAAGCACGGAGATACATCTTCTCACTAGTTTCAGAGTCAGATCACTGGAACAGAAAGACGGTGTGAGTTGTACCTGTCTTCCAGAGCTGCTCTCGATGTCAAGAATTCTGCCTTTCGCAGATAAATCTGCACTCGAAGCTCATCCGACAGCGACAACTCTTGATTGTCCGCCATGGTACACAAATCCTTGAACTCAGGAACAGCAAGAGATACCAGCCCGAGGCTCCCATATTCGGCGGCGAGTTGCAGAGAAAGAGGGACATATGCTGGAAACTGGCTTTCAGTTGTGACTCACTCGCAGTCCAAGTTCACGCACCATCTACGATAGCCTGGCGCATCGGTCGAACAAAGTTCCTTACACTCTCCAAGAAATGCAAGCGATGCTGCACATGACCCATCAGGCCAAGCATCCGAGCCGCCGTATCTAATTGAAAGCGTTACTCAAGAGACTCTATGATGACCTAGGACACCACTCACCCGCTAAATTCAAACTACGAATGATCTCAGCTCGGACTTCGTCGGTGACTTTTGGTACTGGAATCGCCTTCCCGATCTCCGAGATCGCATTCTTGCGAGCTGGCGTTTTCGGAGGCTTGGGACCCCGCACTGAAGCCTTACTGACTGCCCGTGATGGGGCGCGGGAGCGACCGGTTCGAGAAGTAAGCTCAACTTCAACTGCGCCATCTTCCTTGCGTTTCCCAACACTTGGTATCCCAGCGTCCTTCGCTGATGCCAGAATGTCGGCGGCATCGATGAGGCTTGTGATGAAGCTTTGGTTGGGTGAATCCTTCGATCCGCAAGCCTGTTGGCTTCGGTCAAGGATAAGAGCACGCCAAATTTTTGCACTTGCTGCATAGAAAGGACCCAAGGTTGCGAGATGAATATCATCCTTCAGGTCCTGTGAAAAAAATGAAGTGAGCTGCGTCAAAATACGCCGCATTTTTCCTACCTGAAGGCGCAACAACTCCTCAATCTGTTTAACGACTGTAATAGAATCAATGCCGGAGCTCGCCGAAGCAAATTCGTTCTCCAGCAAACGCAAGAGTATCCTGGGAGATGAACTCAGTTACGCTGTCAGCTCGATGAAACAAAGCATTCACTGACCTGACATGACGCATTGGCATTCGCGTTCCGTATATCTCGGCACATTCATGCAACAGGGTAGTCAGAAGATCGACCGCTCCCTCCGTCATCGAAAAGTCTGCAAGTCCTGCAACTTGCTCCTCAAGAACGGCAGCCAAGATAGCACGATCCTGGCAGACTTCATTCAAGACCGAGTACATGGAAGCTCCACGTCCCATGAATAGCTCATTCACCGCAATGAATGTCGTTCTGTGAATCAGTGACACATCTAGACTTGGGATCGGTAAGGTCGCTTTGGGGTTGGCAAACGTTGTTTTCAAAGATTCCACGTATGCTTTATGGGCGGCCTGTGGAATGAGAAATCAGCACTTTAAGGCTACAGAGCTCTTCAATGGATGTGGCATACTCTGCGATCGTTGATCTTCAAATGACAAATACCAAGTAGTTCCCAGCCCCTGCTAAGACGTTCCTTGAAAGCATCCCAGTGAGCTAGGTCATCGTCGGCCGGCGAAAGGGATAACTGATGAAAGTAATCCAATGCAAGTTGAGCAATCCCAACATAGCGCTGAAGAAAAATCAGTGCTCCTGAGTAGCGAGCCTCCTTGAAAAGGTTGCCGCCTAGTTTGTACACAGTCCCGGCCGTAAATCTCAGAAGTTCGGCGTGCTTAATATGCGAGAGTTCCTTGGACAGTTTTCCGCCTTTCCGTGCTGAGGAGATCAGGTCAACAGCAGTGTTCAGGATGTCGAGGGTTGGCTTCCAGGTCGCCTGATCGGAGGGATTCATGCCAGTTTGGGCGAGAACGAACAAAGAGTCTAATGATTCGCGAAGAGCTTCTTTTCGACTCTGGTGAATAGAAATCACAAAAACGTTTCGAGAAGACGATAGATAACTTACTAGTCCCAGAATGAGAGCTGATACACTCTCAAACTTATTCGAGTCGTGTTTTGGCTGAGCCTGCAGCCATTTAATGGCAGCTTTACGAAGGCTGTGGCTTTCCTCCAGCATCTGATCATCTACCATCAGCCCTTGAAGCTGCTTCATCCTCTCCAAGCACTCCCGCACTTGGGAGGGAAATTCGTTGGTGAGGGCGTTGTGAGAGAGGAGAGAGTTGATCTTGACGAAGAGTCCATATAACTGAGCTTTCTCCAGGGCTACATCTCGTGCCGGCGTTGCTTTCAGGTAAGTTGAAATCTTGTCCAAAGTGCGTAGGTCATGATTCTATAGGTATATGAGCTCCGTATAGACACGAGGAATGTCGGTTTAGCTCACCTTTCTTGCGAAGGACATCCAGTGCTTGCAGAACTTCACGAAGTTCTCGCCTTCCAGGAATCCCTGTCGCTGCTCCGCTAACCGGATGATCTCCCCGTATGCTGTCGATATCTCGATCGAAACATCGTTCTGCTTTTCCAGCGGAGCGCTCTTTGCATAAGATACGCCAAAGTGACATGTTTGAGTCCAGAAAACTTCGCTTCCGAGCTCCGACGTTTTCAGGAGTATCTTCAACGCCATTGCTCGTGCAGCAAATGCTTCACACTTTATGAGAGCTGAGTATGCCCGTTTGAGGGTCAGGTCGGTGGCATACTGGGTCCAGTGCCATAGTGAACCCGGCGAAGACAAATCTGCGATGCATTGAGCGTTTTCTGGGAGATGAGCGTGGAGATATTGCATGAGGGTGATAGTGATGAACTCAGAGAACTCGACGGGGGTAGATGAAGAGGGAAGGGGGAAGAGATATGGGCAGTCCGATGATGGCGGTTCGTGTTCGTACATCGATAACACTGACATCCGTATATCTTCAAGTAGTTCGAACGCTGCGTCCTTGGCTTCAAGCGATAAGAGGCGGTTTACGAGAGTCGATGAACGGCGATCGATGTCCAGTGGATTATTTGAAGCTTGTCGAATGAGCCGAAGAGCCACCTTCTGCCTCTGAGCGAGCTCTAGCAGGCGGGCGCATGAGCTGCTGCCTGCCACCACCGTGGAAAGGACACGCGAGCTCGTCTTCAAAAGCTCCTCCGCTTCGCCTATGCTCGAAGGCAATTCAGAGGCTTCCTGACCGGCATCATGTAGCGTCGTCTTCGCCAGGAGTTTCTCTATTTCGTCGACCTTCGCGTTTCGCGTCCCAATGCCAGGTCTCGAACCGGATTTTGCAGTAGGTTTTGCAGGTACATGAGGACGAGGAGCTAAGGTGACATTGGCCAGCCTACTCTTGCTCGACAATGGCCGACTCATGTAGGAGAATGAGTGGACTCGACGAAGCAGTCGCGACGCGTAAAGAGTTGATTTCGTCGGTCACGTGTGACGCAGGTGATCTTCCTAAAGCTACAATTCCGAGGTGGCGTTCGGAAATCCGCCTTTTCGTGTTAATCGACCAACAATTCGCCGATGCTTCGTGTTCTCTTGTACATCCTAACTGGTGCGACATAGCTGGCCATTGACTTTGAAATAATGGAAGCCGTTGGCATGATTGAGATGGCTTCGCATTTTGTATGGAGAAATTGTCGGATTTTTCGAAGGCGCCTAATATTGCATAATAATCCCTAATAATGGTATGGGTCAGGAACCCGGCTCACAATGTTGGATAAGGAATGTA
>KV419399.1:208551-224063 GCA_001630475.1 Sistotremastrum niveocremeum HHB9708
CAAGAAAGCATTACGCAGGAGTCTACTCCCCCCAGAGCTCCTTCGGACGCAGCTGAGTAAGTTCCAAGCTTCGAAATTGTTGAGTGATACTCACTGGACAACTTCGCCTTCAGAAGGGTCTTTGGCTTCTTTCCCAATAGTGACGTCCAAAACAGCGTCACCCAGGAGTCTACTCCTCCAAGGGCTCCTTCGGACGCAGCTGAGTAAGTCCCATTTTTATTTTATTTTATTGAGTGATACTCACCTGTTGACTTTGCCGTTAGGAGGATCTTTGGGTCCCTGCCGAATAGTGACGTGGAAGGTAGTATTACGCAGGAGTCTACTCCTGCGAGAGCTCCTTCGAACGTAGCTAGGTAAGTCCCAACTTTGAGAATCTTGTCTAGTGACATTGACTTAACAACTTCGCCGTCAGGAGGCTCTTCCGGTCATTGCCTGATAGTGACGTCCAAGACAGCCGCTATGAGGCGTCTACGTCTCCTAATAGAGGCTCTACGCACGACAATCCGTAAGCTTGAATCATGTTCAAATTAGTGATGTGAAATATGATATGATATGATATTTTCACCAAATTTTGGAATATCGATATCGTGATCGATATCGCAAATCCCAATATCTCGGAAATATCATATCGATATCGCGATATCGATATTTTGTTTTCAAAATCAAAATATCGCATCGATTTAAATCGATTTTTATCACTTGTGCGATTTAAATCAGTTTGATATCAGTTTTTATCAGTTTAAATTGCAATTTTTTCTCATAACCTTCTGTAATCTACATATACCCTCCAGTATATCATGATATCATGGTACTGTGGTGCTATATCAACCTCTACATACAGTCCCCAGTGATATCTGTGAATGAATGATGACCTCATGGGAAGGTTCAGCACCTGTGGGACCTGTGATGGAGGGTGACGGAGGGTGACATGGGTGACATCTGGTCCCCAGAGGGTGGGAACTCACCTATATATGAGGGATATCACAGTATTATAACATATAGGAGGCTATATATCACTTGGAAGGTGATATATACTGAGATATTGAGCCCCAGATACCCCAAATTGACCCCAAAATTGACCCCAGATGACCCCAAAATGACCTCAGTTTTTATCAGTTTTGATCGATATTTTGTGATATTGCAAATTCTGGGAAGGGTGATATTATCATATCATGATCACCTCCAAAATCAGAATATTGATATCACATATCATATCACTTTGCGATATGATATGATATGATATGCGATATTTTGCGATATTAAATATCCGTTTTTGCAACACTAGTTCAAATACTATTACGCAAACTGACCTTTCATGTTGTCCCCACACAGGATTTCCTTGGGATCGTCGGACAGTAATGATGAGGAATCTGTCTTGTCCAGGACTCCGTCGAGATGTCCGTCTGACCCGCAGCATCCGGGGTGGAAACGTATCCTGGCTCATGAGAATCAAGCTGGCCTACATCCCAGAGTGTTAGCACAGATGTACCATCACACATACGTCTCCCCACCGCGCCCAGAGTCTATTGGCCCCCACCTCGAAGAGTTGCTCCACCTGGGGCCTTCATACATCGAGGAGGACTACGACACTCCCATCAAAGACAATCAACTGAGACTTCCGATTGACGACATACCTCTTCCTCAAGAACCAGCACCGGATCCCTACCCTCCTCAATCTGACCCGATCGGTCATCAGCCGAAGTACATTAAACTCAAGAACAAATTAGCGCACCAGGGTTTTGGCAGGGTCAGAAGCCGCGCTTCTGCTGGTCTGCTGTTCCCGTTGGCTGTAAGCAACTCATTCTGTGAAATATTCCATTCTTTTCATCGAGACTTAGGTGCGCAAGGCTCTCGTCCGACGATCCCTTCCTGCTGGGTCTCTTCAAACTCGGTGGGGTGTACAGAACGATTCGGCCAACCTTCATGCAGAAATATTCGAAGAAGGTCGTATCCCCATGAATATATCTGACCACATCTTGGTTCTGGGCACCAGTTGTCTTGTCGGCGAGCTTCCCATCCACTATGGAATCGAAAAGTGTATCCGGGGTGCTAGCCCTTCTCATTTGGTCTTCATCCGACGGATTGAGAACAGAGATGTGAGTAATGAGCTGTCCATTTGGAGAGGACTGTGATTTACATTATCTCCTTCAGGGCAAGGCACACTGCGCTGATCGCTTCGTCGATGCCTGGGACTGGAGGAGAGCTGGCGACGATCTAGTTTTGGAATGGCGAGGAGAATCGGCCAGTCCTATTATCGTCTATCCACCTTGGGATATCTCGGGAAATCAACCCAAGCCGTTCTGGTACCCTGTTGAGGATTTCGCGAGTAAATACCTTGTACAACTGGTTCCGCGTGCCGAAACTTACCTAGGGCTGCGGGAGCTTCTAGGAGACCAGCCATATAGCAAAGAGGTGAGTACAGCTGATATGTGTTGGTTTCTTTTCATGACCGAATCATATATAGTATGCCGCCCTTCGCGCTTGGCTTCAAAACCGCCATGCTTCCTGGGTATGTCTACCGTCCGAACATCCGCAAAGGTGTATCTTTGACATCAGTGACAGGCACCCTTCTTTGTGCAAGCTGCGGTCAATCACAAATATCTGTTGGTCATGGAGTCGAATGAGTATAAACATCAGGCAAGGCTCGAGATGGAGCGTGAGGGGTCGAGACATGAAGTTATGCACGAAACCCCTCGTCATATTCGGGTGCTCGATTTCCTTGAATCGAATGATGTTTGTGCGCAGGCAGCAAGAGCTGCCTGTGCATCGCCTACGGACACCGCCCTCGAGGAGATTCGACTTAGGGCTTTGTTGAATCATGAATCTGCGTGGTATCGACGATCCTTGGGTATAGGGCAGATAAGGAAGAGATATTAGAGAAGCTGATCGTTGATGGGAGAGGCTGGCGAGCAGGTAAGTGTCATTTAAGTCGCAGATAGTCCCCTTCATACCAAGATAATGGTTTACGATGTATGTCTTGCTGCACGAAATGTATCATCTTGTTATTTGACGTCATTGACGACCGTTTGTGAACGCTGTGTGCTTGTGTGTGCCAATGAGTTTTCACGAACATTGCATCGGAACGAAATGACGAGCTACAAACATGCAAAAGAACTAGTCAATTTCACAGAGTCTGCCAGATTGAAAAGGGCACAAGACATAAACAGGCTGGGATGCTTATTTCGTTTAATGAACATGGGCTTTGTGAGAATGGTTGGAAGAGAATTGAGTTTCACTGATTACGGGGAGCAAAGGCAATATTCGGAAAGAGCACCCTGATTGATGGAAGTTTCACGTTCGATTTCTGAGGTTGAGCCAGAGGTGCATGCGAAGACTCAGATGGAGCAGAACTTGGGACTTGCGATATGTCGCAAAGAGTTGATTCTGTAGCTATCGAATACCCAATGAGCTTCATCATGCGATTCAGATACGAGAAGTATCTAGAGTTCCAAGGTCCAGTCCACGTGACTGGTCGTATTGGGCAACCGGACCGAAGTCGCGACTGGACTGCAGTTGCCAGTTGCCTCGGTTTCTGAAAATCAGGCAACCGGCAACCGCAGTCATGACCAGTCGTGACCACGGTTGCGACCGATACTCAGGGAAACCCTTAAGGGTCCCCAAACAGGGTGCTCAGAGGGTAATGTAGTGGTATTTTCCTCATGTATGGTCATGTATTCATGGTATATGATATATATACAGTATATATATGATCAATAGACACCAATAGACTATATATAAGAGGGTAAAACAATATATTAATCATTAAAATATTACATTTATAGGGCAGGCAACTGGTCATGACTGGTCATTTGATGACTGGTTGCCGGACCGCAACTGCAGTTGCAGTTGCCAGTCACAGGAAATTTGGAATTTGGCAACCGGTCGCAGTTGCCAGTCACGAGGAATTTTGGAAAAAGTCCAGTCGTGACTGGACTTTGGAACTCTAGAAGTATCGGACACGCACCTTTCGTTTGATACCCTTCCCGTTGCTCCCCCGGATCCTTCGCCTCGCCACGGATCGCCTTGCCACGGAACCGTTGCCTGGAGGGTGATCTAGCATCAGATAGATGACAAGAATGAAGGACCTACTTGGCAGGGTAAGCGCATTCTTGGTATTTCTCCAAGCAGCGCTGACAAGGAGTACCTTGATCACATCTTCTTTTAGCTTCTGGGAGCTAGGAATCAGCAACGAACGACCTGAGGAATTCGTGAGGCCAAACTCACTACTGCACGGATAACAAGCCATGTAAGCTTTCTTCTTCTGAACTGGGTTTGGTAGGACGGAGCTCATGTTGTTGTGGACGTTCCAGGTCGGATGTGGGCCACACGAGAACGCTGTGATGGTTGATCTCCGAGCCGCGCGTATCGAGTTTCGTGAGGGCGACAGTCGTCGGAGGGGTGGATGGGCTAGACAAAAGAAATCTAGATTTCCTCGCTATTCAAGAGAGAGGATTTTGAGGCTGGTTGTAATTGGTGCGTTCTAGTCTTGATTGAATGTGTCTTTATGAATGTGTGGCTTTGAAGACGGCAATGACGCCGTTTCTCAGGGAGCCATAGGTCTGGCTGTGACTTGGTCATGATGATAGACAAGAGTTTGCGTACCACAAGTATATTGTGAGTGAATATTCTATACATTTGGAGGAGCGTGTCGCCCCGCTGCAGTATCTCTTGCCCAACCAGGGGGTTTGCCCTTCAACGTGTTCAACGCGCCCGACGGCATGAAGAATACAAAACCGAATCGACCTGGAGTGAGCTCGTCACCTTCGAAATACGGGCTCGGTTCACCACCCTCGAAGGAATGCCACAGATCAGACGATCTGAATATTATAACCGATCCGGGTGGGTACCTTGCGCATGATGAGTTCAAGGCTCAACAAATGACAATCAGGACGCACTCAAATAACAGTTTCAAATCATGGAGGACGAGGCCCATCTTTCTCAGCAATTTCTCGTCTCCTGCCCGATAGTATCCCCAATTAACAATGGCACAAAGAGCCCCTTTACCATCTGAACCGTCCCGGTGGGTCAGCAAGGGGAGCTTCCAGACTATACCACGGCCGAGAAAGGCTCCAAGGTCTTGAACATCTTCCGTCCAGGTGATACCAGCCTTGTAAGCTGCATTATAAACCTTCCACTCGTTTGGAAACGCGGCTTTGAACATCATACTGATGATCTCGTGCAACAAGGAGAGTTGGAGGAGAAGCCATTTGCCATTTGCGACCCTGACCGGTCCACCTGTGAGGTCGCTAGAGGATTTCATCATAGACTGGTGAGGAACGTCAATGGCATGACCCTAACTCGAAGATAAAGCCCTACCTGCGGGTCATGATTGTGTCCGGTCTCATGCCATGACTGCACCAGGTACGTCACTCCCCGCATCTCGGCATAGGTGGAATCTGCTTACAAGTCAAAATCCGTCCAGGTCTCGAAGAATGAACGCACCTGGTAACTTTGGAACTTCGTCGGTAGCAGGCTCATTACTAGAACCTTCTTCTGTGTCTTGCCCCAGAGAAAACTCTGAGCTTTCATCCGACTCATCGTCTTCGACATAGGCCCGATAAGTACGGTCTTCGTCCAACTGTTGTGCAAAGGAGAGGGAAGGAGGTCTGTGTTGGAGAGAACTCAGGTACGCATAAAAAATCAAATAGAAATCACTAGCTGACGTCTCTGAACTAGAACGAATGCCTTCAAGCCTTTGTTCACTGTCCCCATGGTATTTGTCACTGGTCGAAGTTTCCTGCACATCCCCAGCATCGAAATAGCAAGTGTCTTTATCTTCGGCCATCCGAATGTCTCGAACAGCGTTTGCGTCAGCAGGGTCGGTACTTCTGGGAGCGGTCATGTACGGCTCGGCATCGATCTTTCCGTCACGAATATGCCGTGAGTTTCTGGTGATGACACGCATCAACTTTTGGGCAGCAAAACGTTGCGTAGCCCAGTGAGCATGTCTCATGACCTGAGCCTACAGAGCGTTGTCAGCATGGTCCGCTCCTGGAAAAGATTTGACGGACTGGAACCCCATCCCATATTCTTTTGCTATTCTTCCCCGGTTTAGCCATATATCTCCATGCAAAATATGCGACCAGTCCCTTGCCATTGATGTCCTGCCGGTACCCAGAGTGTGTCGTAGGCGGAGGATCTGATTCTAAAAATTCGCGAGCTTCACAAGAGGCCTGCTCCTGGGCTTGCGCAGATCTCATGGGTCTCGCTGCTAATTCGTCCAGATTGACGGGTAGAATCCCGCGATTCTGGTTTTTTCCTGCTCGGTATTCAGCTGCGTTGAGAAGATCTGAGGAGCAGTCGATTTTGAAACTTGCGTACTCTTCACATTTTCTTTCCAACTGTCTAACCGCAAACTTAGAGCCTTTCTCAGAAATCTGCGTCGATCCTTGGGGATAGCAGTGACCACTCCGCTTGTGAAGCCAGGAGATGGTATTGGAAAAGATGCTGCGATTTGATTCGCTTTTTGTTTGGCGGTGATGGGAGTAGTTCGCTTGCGTTTTTTCGAGGTCTGAACCGATGTCGAATCTGATGAGATAGCTTTTCTTTTTACACCCTTCGACGTGCTGATAGTCATTGGTTGAGTTTGCTGACTAAGCAAGTGTTGCGGAGTGACATGACCTATCACATGATGGCCCGGAGGCAATAACTTTTACAGAATTGTGTCGAGTCTATATTGCAGAAACTACCAATAAATCGTGAGCTGCCATCGTTTTACCTCCAAATCCAACTATGAGAATCTCATGCTAACTAGGCCCTCCTTTTCCTGTGCTAGCTTCATTAATGGACCTCGTCAAGGCAGAGTTGACATTGGGAAAGACGAACCAAGCTATATATGGGTGAAATTCGAATTCGAGCCTGAGCCTTGCAACACGATTCCATTATGTGAGAGCATAGATATTATCAGTCTTGAGATCTATAGATAGGGAGTGGAAAGGATTGAGAATCAAAGGAGCTTGATGATCAAGGCCAAAACTGACCCTCCGAGCCCTCAACGTCATCGAAAGCATGCTGTACCCGTGCCTCTGAATGCTGGGAAGGTACTGGAAAGAGATTTGAGGGCCTCCCATACTTTCACAGGGAAGAACAGGCTTCAAACTCTGTTCCCAGCCTGCTAGTCGTACCCTCTCCTGAGGTCGTCTGCCTCCTAAGGAGACAGACTTCGGAAGGCCGTTTGGTGAGCGTTACTCGATAATTTGAACCGACGCAGACTCAGAGCAAGGTAGCTAGTCTTGCTATGAGAGCCTGCGGGTTCTATCAAGTTTATCTTGTGGTCGGCTCCAATAGCTGAAAACGTTTGTCACGTCAAAAAACGCGAAATCAAAGAGATTCAGACTAACGATTCCACGTACAGCATGCTCGACCACATATAGATGCCTCCAAATCGTAACGAGAGGGATGCAGGGCCGAATGAGTGTTAGGGATGGCACGCGAAGCCTGTCGATGAGGGTGCACGAAGCGAGACGCGTTCGTGACGTGACATAACGTGCCGCGAACCTTGCGCTGTGGCACATTTGGCCCTCTTATTCAGTCTTTGGCACACAATTTTTGAGCAACTATATTCAAAATAGCGTGTATGATAAGCAGATTTCAGTAACTACAAATATATACAAGTAATAAACATATACAGGACAATGAAAGCTAGAGAGCGGAAGCAGATGGACGGGGTAAAAACAATTTTGGGCAGCTCATTCAACTTGTTTCAGGAAAGGACGATGGGGAATGCTGGACTTGAAACGTCAAACGTGAATAAGTCAGCAAGACAACTCACGAGATTCAATGAGAGAGGAACGAGACTCACAAAGACCCTTCAGCTTCTCTTTCCTGAAGTTCCAACTCGGCCTTTGCAATCACCTCTTCGATATTTCTGAGACGGTGTTGTGCGAACACTCCCAAAGGCATGTCCCTAGCACGAAAGGGTGGATGTAGATGAGGCACATATCCCGGGATAAGGTGCGCTTCATCATAGTCACATAACATGTACTTGAAATGACCTTTCAACCCCACAGGCGCCAGGTACGTCCTTGAACAACCTGGCATGGGGCAAATCCACTCGGGGGGATTACGCCCCTGACGAAGATGCTGAGGGTGGCTTAGGGCCGCGGCACGATACGCGAGTTTGGCGGCTAGTTCGACGAGTTGGTCGGAACAAGATGGTTCTGGAATTGCACTTGGGGCTGATAGGGAAAGCTGGTATTCGAGGGAAGGGGGGGCTTCGACGGACGGGGGAGTTTCGACTGAAGGAGGGGTTTGGACGGTAGGGGGAGTTTGGACGGTAGGGGGAGTTTGGACGGTAGGGACATAGTCCACAGAAGGGCAGTACTCATGGGACGGCGGTGTCTCGACCTCGGTGAAAGAGGGAGCAGAAGACGGGGGAGATGGGGCTAGGTAGTACTGGGTGAGCTGAGAGGTTTCTGGTCTGACTGTAGGATCGGCGATCTGGCTCCCAAAAGGTACCCCATTGTGTTGCAGGTTTGAGGATGAGTTGTTGAGCAACACGCCGGTGGAGGTGGCCACAGCATTGTTGCGACCGGGCACGTCCTGGGGAAAGAAAGTTTGGTGGAAGGTGGGAGCGACCGACGACGCATGAGAGGCATGGTCGAGTTGGGCATGTGCTATGAAAGCATAAAAATTGGAGTATCTTCCGTGATTACATTCGAAAGGAATGGACTTCGAGATTGTCAGGGACTTCATTGTAGGAATGAGAAGGAAAGGAAAGAAAAACGTACCGGGTCGGTGAAGATCTGCACCCACGTGGGAACTACGGTTGCTGGTCGCTGCTGATAGGGTGCATGACAAGAAAATTCTTGACCTGGAGAGGACCAGGGGTGGCCATTGCCAGTAGTGGAGGACGAGACGAGGTTCATTGCTGTGAAATGCCGTCGTCGTCGCACAGTGATGGCGTTGACGGCGCCTCCCGAACACTAGCTATACAGTGCGGAGATACCGGCTTTCCCAAGCAACGACGTCATTTCAAAGACCGAACCTACTATAGCACTCATTCAAACATGTAGATTCAACTCAAATTCGATATATACAGATAATGATGTTACATTGGCATAGTCGGCGAGCAATAGGGTTCTGAGGTCCAGTCACGACTGGACTTTTGACCCCCGGAGGGTGCGACTGGCAACTGCCGGTCCGGTTGCCATCCAAAATTTTGCGTGACTGGCAACTGCGACTGCGGTTGCGGTCCGGCAACCGGTCACGGCTGCAACCGGTTGTGCAACCAGTCATGGCCACTTTTCCCAGTCACAACTGGTCTTTTCTTAATATTTTAATCATTATTATATTATATATGCTGTATATACACCTCATATGATGTGATACATGCCTATAGACACCAATATATACTGTATATGTCACTATAAACCCCCATTTGGGACCCAAAATACCCTCTGGGTACCCTGGTTGGGGACCCTTAAGGGTCCTCGGTTGCGACCACGGTCACGACCGGTCATGACTGCAGTTGCCGGTTGCCTGAATTTCCAAGAACCTAGGCAACCGGCAACTGCGGTCCGGTCACGGTCCGGTCGCGACCTGCGGTTGCCACCGGTCACGGCAACTGGACCTTGGAACACTAGCGAGCAAGAGTGGAAGGGCAACGAAGTGAAACACAACGAAAGGCATCAGTCGGATGGAAAGAGCGGATCGAAGAGCGGATCTGTAAACTGCAAGGTGTCAAGACGATTTGAAGGGATCGCAAGTGATGGCAGTAGGACTTACTTGGCCTGTTCAGCTTATTCCTCGACTTCGCGGGCTGGTTCTGCTTCCTGGATTTCTCCATCATCGTCGTAGCCCGGGCCCTCGTAACCGGAACCGATGAAGTTCAGTTCAGCATCAACAGCTCCCTCAACCACTTCCTCGTCCGGTTCAGCATCTTGACTGCCTTCCTTTCCTCGTCCTCCTCCTCCTCCTTCGGCTTCCTCCTCCTCCTCCTTCGGCTTCCTCCTCCTCCTTCTTCGGCTTCCTCCTCCTCCTCCTCCTCCTCTTCCTCCTCTTCTTCGGTTTCGTCCTCGTCTCCATCAATTTGGATAAGCTCACCATCATCCTTGAGTTCTTGGTAGAGCTGTTCTTCATAAGTGTCGATACCCCGAGAAGGATCTTCCTGCAATCCTTTGGCGTCGAAGACTTCCTTGTCCCACATCTTGAAGAGGTTGATGACAGAGGTCTTCTTTTCCGCCAGTCCTTTAAGCAAATATTTGAGATAACAATTGAAATCTTCTTGATATGGAATATTGCTGATCGGGCCGACTGGATGGAAAGTAGGATCGACAGACACGATCCAACGAGCCTAGGAATAGTCCGCGATGTCAGATTATTCACAAATGGAGTAGTGTACGACTTACCCAGATGGCCGCCCCAGCAATCAGTCCAGGCGTAGTACGTCGGACACCCCATTGTCGGCCAGAGACCAATCCGTAAAAGACAACGTCTTTGAGTGGGACATAAATGGCGGCGGGTCCCCATAGCATTCCTTGCGCGATCTGGAAGAGAATTCAGCTCCATCCACTCATCGAAAAGCTCATGTGAGGCAACTCACGGCAATTAGGGTCGGATGACGGAAAACTGCATATGCTCCTTCAGCTGGATCTTCGTTCTGGTAGAGAATTGGTGCCCAAGTATGATATCCTTCGACTTTTTTGTTACCCTTGGTGCGGGCTTTCTTGTCCCACCCAACAAGCATCTTGAAGCGTTCTCGACTGGTGGAGCATTTGAGGTCCTTCTGGGGGACCGCGAATATGTTACTGCCGCTCTTTCTACGGAGCATGTTGGCGAGATGAGAGCGGTGATTTTGCATAGCCTTGTTGAACTGTATGAAGGGAAGAGAATATTTTCAGTTATTGTGGATTTAGAGACAATGATGTGACTTACCACTTTTTGGAATTGGTATTCGTCAAAGAAATCGTGGAACTTCTGGGAAACCAACTCGGCGAGATCTTGATATTGCCCTTGTAGGGCGGTCTCCTCGCTATCGAATCGATGGGAAGGATTGTAATCTGGGTCAGATCCCAACCCAAAAGTATCGGCAGGATCCCGGAGCCATATCATCCCCATGACAGTGAACTTCTTTGCATAAACTCTGATGCGTTTGAGTTCACCGTCACTGAAGCGACGGAGTCGCTTGGTATAAGGTTTAACACGAGTCCCAGCAAAAAACAGGTACCTGCAGGTATACCTGGCAAGGTACCTGCTTACTAAGCAAGGGGCAAGTACCAAGTATCAACTTTTTGGAAAAAACACTGACCAAGCAGGTACTTGGACCAGGTACCTGCTGTTTTTAGTAGGGAAAACAGGCAGGTACCCAGGTATGAGTACCTGATTTTGGGGGTTTTTCAGAGGCAAGTATGAGCTCAGGCCCTGAAAAAAGCAGGGAGGTACCTGCCACAGGTACCCAGGTATGGCAAGTATGGACTCGTGTTAAACCTTAGCTTGGTAGCTGGCTCGGGGTCCTCGGCGTCTTCTTCCATGGTCCCGCTGGAGTTCTGTTCGACCTGATCTGCTTCGGGGTCGCCCAAGATCTCGTCGTCGCTATCCAGGACCACATGGGTTCGTTTTGGGCCCTGATCTGCCGCTGCAGCCTCTTTGGGAGCTGCTCCTGGTTTCGCGTTCGCCGCGCTGAGCTGACGCTCGAGCGTGACGATTCGGCCTTGTAGCTGATGAGTGAGCTGATAGATTTCATTAGACACATCGAATGATAGATCTGGATCCCCACTTACCTGAAGAAGTCCTGAAGAAGATGAAGCCTTGGTACCAATACCTCGAGAGACGGCAGGACTTGGTGAACGAGCAGGTAGTTGACGATTAATCGCGGGAGTACGGGTTGCAGTAGCAGGGTTAGGATGACTGACTGACTCTCTTTGAGAGTGAGACGATGAAACAATTGGTCTAACCAACTGAGGCGACGCAAGGCGAGGAGCGTTGATTGAAGGTCTGGCCGACGAAGAGATTGGTGAATCAGTTGGACGAGGGGGATTGGATTGCGGCTGCGTATTGGAGGCTCCGAGTGGTGTACGATGAGAAACAACAGCGAGCTGCTGAGGTCCGCCGGTTTCAGAGAGTGTTCCAGACTGCTGGTCCGTGGATTTGGGAGGGTTGACTCTCAAAGTGACTTTCGATTTCTTGGAGGGTGCTGAGGAGGGAGGGACGTTCTCATCTCCATCTTCTGGACCTGCCAAAACCGACGATCCTCGACCAGCACCAGCAGCTTTTCCTCCGCGCCCACGCTTGTCCTTCCCCTGCCCCCGCGTATTCGCTCGACCGACTGTCTGAGCCGTACCATCGTGGGGTTCCTCACTAGGAGGGCCAAGTAAGCGAGTTCTCTTGGTAGATACCGCACCTTCGACAACGTCTGCCAAGTCGGCAGCCTGAGCTTGAGACTGGGAGTTAGCCTTGGTCGACTGACGCGTGTTCTTCTTCTTGCTCTTGGAATTTGCCATAGTGAGCGTTGAGTGGATGTTGAATCAGTGATGCAGTGGTTCAAAATAGTTGTTGCCTTGGAAGTTGAACATGTGTGCTTTAAGTAGTACTAGCAGAAAGGCGGTGGAGCGCCCCAAGTCGCCAATGACATCAGCCGCAGAGAGGAAGCAGATGACGTCAGCGCTGAGGACTTAGCGATTTCGAGGGCGGCGCCGAAATGCAGCCAGCACTCTCAGTAACTCATGGCGGGTACCAAGGCTCAGGGCAAGAAAAGAGTGACTAACTCACTCTATACTCAACACCGTCTCAACCCCCGGTCCTCTTGTCCCTTCTGTGCAGTCGAATATGCTGCTCGCGGTATCCAAAAACATATTACACATTGCGGTCAAAATCCTGCAAATCGCAAGAATCCATTCGCAGAATTGGAGGAGATTCAGGATGGAGGATTCGTTCCTGTTGGAGTGGATCTATCGGCAGAGTCAGGTGCGTACAATTGCCTAGTATAAACCTGAGATCTCTCTTCGCTAACGATGTCCTGGATTGGATGGTTTCTGCCATTGTAGATGTTCCCATGGACCCTCCCGGCTTCATCGATGAGGACACCGAGACTCATGATGTGGACGAAACGCATCTCTCACATGCAGAAGGTGATTAATCAAGTAATGTTTCCAGCTATGCCAGTGGTCACACAAGTTCTTCCCAAGATTTGCCCGATCAACACAGCAATCACGAGCAAGAGACACAGTATCTAGATCCATCCAAAAGCTGGATCTCAGTGGTATGGCATCCATCTGCCAATCGTCCGGACGAAATCATCCCTCTCTCCCATGGTTACGACCCGTCACCTCCTGCTGTCCCTTTATCTTCTGGCGACGTCCTTCCTCCGATACATGCCGATCGACTGCCTTGGCATCCGTTTCGTACCAAAGGCGACTTCAAATTCGTTCACATGGTGACAACAAAGCGCATGAAGATCAACGATATCGACGAATTCTTGACGGAAATGCACGAAAACAGGGAGTGGACATCTAAATGCAATCTATCTTTCAAGACCTACAAGGATATCGAGGCCATCTTATCGAAAGCTCGGATGTTGTTTCCGGAGGTGAGGTCCGGTATCCTCTGAGCCTTTCTCGTCCTCATTGACGTCTTGTCTGTAGTTCAAAACCGAAAGGTTGATAGTGAACGAAGGCGAATTCTCGTTCAGCATGACAGTGACCTACCGTGACCCATGGGAATGGCTTGAAAGCTTGATCACCGATCCCATCTTTGCCAAGAAAATAAACTGGTATCCCTGCCGCAAGTATTTGCACGAGAACGGTTCTCGTGTCAGATTGTATGATGATCTTGAAACCGGTGATAACTGGTGGAACTATCAGGTGCGTCAGTCTCCACATACACAATTGAGCAGTCATTGATCAACTTTTCAGACCGACATCTCGCCTCAGGCTGAGCCCATTCCTCGCTGCTACCTTCCAATTCATTTCTGGTCTGATAAAGCCAAAGTATCAAATCAGTACTCCATGCATCCGGTGTTAATGCGTCCTGGATTTTTGCCCTCAGTGATCAGGAACGGGAACGGAAATGGGGGCGGTGTTCTCATGGCATACCTGCCTGTGGTAAGCGCTAGTTTGTGCCTATTGTTCGTGTTTCTCTGATTGTCCAAGCTTCCCGATCTGGAAGATGAAGCTTCTCTCGACGAGGCTTCAGCAAACAAGCGGGCAATCATAAAGAGGATGATGTATCACGCAAGCATCAAGGTCCTCCTCGCTTCCTTACGGGGCCCTTCCCATCATGGGAAAATTGTCTGTTGCGGGGACTCAGTCGTTCGGATATGCCACCCTGGCATCCTGGCATACTCTATGGATTACGAAGAGGCCACATATGCCCTTTTGAATCGTGGAGTCAATGCACACTTTCCTGATCCGAAATCTAACGTCCCGAATGAAATGCAGAACGATCTCAGCTGGATCTTCAGCCGAAGAACCACTGAAGAAATGACTGCAGCGTACAAGAGAAGTCGCGAATGTCGATTTGCTTATCAAATGCTTGAAGTGCTCCAATCTTTTGGGACATATCCAATCAAGGTACGAGATTATCCCAGATGCATCGCGTTCCTCATAGATTGATTTATCATTCTTCTTGCCATCTCAAGAATTCATTTTGGGACATACGCAATTCATCCCTGTATCTAGGCTGGTTGTATGACGTTTTGCACATGGATGATACCTCGGGCAAGGGCAAGAAGATATTCTTGTTGATTGTCGAAATACTTAAGGCTGCGAGAAAAGAGTCCGCACTTAATCAAAGGTATGCCTGCCAAAATATCAACATAATCAACATGCTGAACGGTCGGTCAGATTCTCCGAATCCCCATCTTATCCTCAGCTAAAACACTTCGATCGAGTAACGGACATCTCATATACTGACGGCAATACTATCTTCAATATCATTAAGGTGGGTCTCTATGCAATAGAACCGACGTCTGGCAAGACTAAATTTTCTCCATCAGAATCTGGTTTTCTGTATTGTCGATTTAATGCCCTTGAATTCTCCATGGGTTCACCTTGTCCGAGCCTACACCCGTTTTCGTGTCCTGATAGGGCTACGTGTCATGACCGATACCCGCATCGCCCTCGGCAAGAAGCTCCTGGAAATTTACGATTATTGGGCCCATGTAAGATATCCTTATTGTGATGAGCTTCTCACATCTAACATCGTCTACCTTCTCAAGAAAGTCTATCAGCAAGAGCGTTTATCGCTCGATTATCCCAAGCATAGTGCCTGTCGGCACGTTTTTGACGATATAAGATCCGCAGGAGTTACTTCCAACTATGTGACAAAGCATGGAGAGAGCTATAACGCTGAGATGAAGGCCTCACACAACCAGACAAATTTCAAAGATGTTGAGAAACAGGTGAGATCATTGCACTTCCTTGGATTACATATCTTATCATGAGCTTTCAGATGTGGAAGATTGACCAAAACCACGAGGTCCTTGCCCACATGATGGACGGGATACTTCTCCACAACGAGATGGAAGAAGCTCAGTTTGCCCAAGAACTCGCAGATCATCAAGAGGTTGACCCTGA
>KV419399.1:224163-479780 GCA_001630475.1 Sistotremastrum niveocremeum HHB9708
TCGCGTTCCTCATAGATTGATTTATCATTCTTCTTGCCATCTCAAGAATTCATTTTGGGACATACGCAATTCATCCCTGTATCTAGGCTGGTTGTATGACGTTTTGCACATGGACGATACCTCGGGCAAGGGCAAGAAGCTATTCTTGTTGATTGTCGAAATTCTTAAGGCTGCGAGAAAAGAGTCCGCACTTAATCAAAGGTATGCCTGCCAAAATATCAACATTATCAACATGCTAAACGATCAGTCAGATTCTCCGAATCCCCGTCTTATCCTCAGCTAAAACACTTCGATCGAGTGACGGACATCTCGTATACTGATGGCAATACTATCTTCAATATCATTAAGGTGGTTCTCTATGCAATAGAACGGGCGTCTGGCAAGACTGACATTCTCCATCAGAATCTGGTGTTCTGTATTGTCGATTTAATGCCCTTGAATTCTCCTTGGGTTCACCTTGTCCGAGCCTACAGCCGTTTTTGTGTGCTGATAGGGCTACGTGTCATGACCGATACCCGCATCGCCCTTGGTAAGAAGCTCCTCGATAGTTACGATTATTGGGCCCATGTAAGATATCCTTCTTGTGATGAGCTTCTCACCGCTAACATCGTCTACCTTCTCAAGAAAGTCTATCAGCAAGAGCGTTTATCGCTTGATTATCCCAAGCATAGTGCCTGTCGGCACGTTTTTGACGACATAAGAGCGGCAGGAGTTACTTCCAACTATGTGACGAAGCATGGAGAGAGCTACAATGCTGAGATGAAGGCCTCACACAACCAGACAAACTTCAAAGATGTCGAGAAACAGGTGAGATCATTGCACTTCCTTGGACGACATATCTTATCATGAGCTTTCAGATGTGGAAGATTGACCAAAACCACGAGGTCCTTGCCCACATGATGGACGGGATACTTCTCCACAACGAGATGGAAGAAGCTCAGTTTGCCCAAGAACTCGCAGATCATCAAGAGGTTGACCCTGAGCAGGGGGCCGAAAGCGAGGCTTCGTATTCTGGCAATGCTCACCACAGACTCGGTTCAAAAGTCTCTCGAATGCAGACCATGAACGAGTTTGAAGCCTCCAACGCCGAGACGAACGGAATCAAAGATTTAGTAATTCGTCTGGCAAAGTATCTGGCTTTGGGACATCATCAAATAGCAGATTTGCCAAGGTTTCAAGAGGGAATCAAGGTGGGCATCACTCTAGTCAAATTCGGTCTGCGGTATAACTGTCATTGAATTGTTTTTCCGAACTTAGCTCTCGTTCTATCGGTGTGCGTACATCAATTACGAATCAAAGGAAGATTTCCGTATCCGACGAGACATTATACGTTGCAATCCCTCATTCAACGGCCATCCTCGTTACGATACCGTGCTGGTGGACGACACCCCCCTGCGCTTTGCCCGAGTCCTGGCCATCTTCGATTGGAAATTCCATAGATCCAGCCCTCCCCTTGCCATGGCTTTAGTCCGGTATTTTCAACCTGCAACTTGGACTCCGCGAACAAAATTCGAACGCTGCCGAGTTCTACGAGAACGCTCCGACACTCATTTTATCTACATGAGTTCCATCATCCGGAGTTGCCATATGCCGCGTGCATTCGGAAAAGACGGACACTACTTTGTTAACGATCAAACAGATGGAGATATCTTCCTGCGATTAGAAGAAACAGCTATCTAGATCCTTGGTTTCGCCTGTATAATCAATCAATATGTCGTTCTTCGATATTTCTCAATTTTCTGTCTTGCTCGGTCCACTTGTCATCGTTTTGCGACTCGCTGGGATTGCTTTCGGAGCCGAACAAGTTGGAAGCTCATTCAAGACGTCTGGTATCGAGATGCCGTGGACTCATTTCCATGGCTCGAAGTCTTCATAATAATGCGTGATAAACTTCTCATCATGGCCTCATGAGGATTGTCACAGAACCTAATTCATCTCTTCAACTTGATCATGCATCATTATGGGCATCAGGTGTGTTATCAGGACATTATAAGTACATTATGAGTACCTTACGACGAGCTTATCACGCGTTGTGCTTGCCGAGGACCTTATTAGGCAAGTGCCAATTTTCCGACAATTTCCGTTCTCCCAAGTTGGGGACGAATTGAATTTAATGTCTTGCTTTGAATAAAATACTATTCCACTTAGCTGAACGCTCTGTAACTATCGTCTGCACTATTTACTCGACAAGAATGAACGAGGGAAAGCTTGCTCAGAGAGTTCAGAAATCGGTGTGACTGAAACGCGTCCAGGGCACTGCCACCTGACAAATACGCGTACACGTTGCCACGACCAGCGAACGATCGCCAGCTCACGGACTCTTTCATCACATCACATATATCTTGGTCTGGTCATCTTAAAACCTGTTCCATACGGCCTTGACCCGCCCCTTACTATCATTACCTCCTAATTTTGGCCCATCATGGAGCAACAAACGCACGCGCCTCCAGAGGTTAGAAATGTCGTGAACTTCCTTCGGAGTAGTTCTTCTGGTATGAAGACCAGAGTTGGTGTGTTGAATGGAAAGAGAGTAGATTATTTCAAAGGTACGTCTCAGTTGCCTCCCGACCTTTCACAAAAATACTAACAGCCATATCAGGAAAGGGAGCTGTCAAAGCACTCACCAGCCCTGCATATGCGAAATTGAAGAACGTACCAAAAGTAGCCAACGAAACAGAGGCACAAACTCTGATCCAATCCATAATTCCCTACGCCTTCTTCCTACTCGTTGACCGAGGCGAACCTTCGGGCGGGGCTAATTCACCGAGACATATCCAAATCATCCAACAACAGCAATTCGTCATGGACGGCTACTTCGCCTGGTTCTACGAAGGCTCTCAAATAATGACTTACATCGGAGGCGCAGCAATGGTTGCTGTCATGCTTGCTGGCGTCATGTTTCCATTATGGCCCCCCATCATGCGACTGGGGACTTGGTACCTCAGTATCGCTGTGCTGGGTCTAATTGGCTTGTTCTTCGCAATTGCTATCGTCCGTTTAATATTCTACATAATAACGGTAATCGCCACCCCTCCCGGAATATGGATATTCCCAAAGCTTTTTGCTGATGTCGGCTTTGTGAGTGTTCAACTCTCTGATCAGCTTCCGAACTCTAACTCATGCTTCTCAGGTGGAATCGTTCATTCCATTATATGAATGGGATTACCCTAAGAAGAAGTCGAAGCGAAAGGAAAAGGAGGGCGGTGAAAAAGACAAGTCAAAAGCCGATCGCAAATCCAAGAAGTCGAAAGAGACTGCGAACGGCATCACCGCACCCGTTCCTCCAACCGTCTCTGCGGGTGCAGGACCACGATCTGCGACTGTAGAAGAAGTAGAGGAATGAACAGTGTAGTAGATGCTATTGTGGACATACACTACCACTGGTTATTCTCTGGTGATTATATTATTATCGGCTCATTGCAATCTTGTTGGCATCTTCGCGACAGTCCAGATTTTGAATGGATCAATGTCTCGGTCGGGTGCGCGATGCCCAAAATTGTTTCGACAATCCAATCAGTGCTCTTCTGACAAAATGCGGTCAGGCTTGAAAAATACGAGACCGTCTAATCCAGCAGCATACCAAGGTGTGGAGCAAGAACAAAGTGCTGGAGTGAATGAGTAGGGGTATATTACAACATGGATATCGACAGCAATGTGACAACAAAAAATCGTTCAGAAAAAGCGCGCTAGAAGAGAACAGTGACGTTGATTCTTTAGTCAACTGGCAGAAGCCACATCGCTTTCGGTGCCAGTGTTTGACTGACAGTCTGAATCGGCGGCCGCCTTCACATCATGAAGTGGTACAGGGGGTGGTTGGCTGGCCGCATCGTAAATTTTTCTCGCCCGTTCAACGAGTTCATCTGAACCACTCTCCTGAACGAATTTCTCCAAGTCAGCAGCATGTTGTCGAGCTGATTCTTCGTCCCCTTTCTTCTGTACAAAAATGCATTAGAGGTCCGTTGAATAGTCAGACATTGATCAAATACCTTTGCGACGTCCACTAGCCAAGTATATGTCAACCATCCACCAATGAAACAATCGACGCTTTCATCTGGCCTCAGCCCCGGTGTGCGCGCGAGCACCAGAAAATCAGCAGCCATTTTATCCATGGGTGCCCCCAACTCAGGCAGTTCTTCTGTAAGGTGCGCTAGCCACACAGAATAGAAGAGGCCACATGCCAAGCATGCATGACAGCCACGTTCCGGATATACTTGCATGTTTTCCGACGCGGTTTCCACAGAGTACCCACACCACATTCGAGCTGCATTACTTAACAAAAGGAGCGCAAACCTAGCAAAAAGGGACAGTAATTTCATCTGCCAGGCACATATGAGATAAGGAAAACTTACGGGAACTGTCTTTCTGCGCAGCAATACCATGCAATGGTTTCCAAAGGTCTGCCATGTTCTTTACGAACGTCGAAGATGTCCGACAGGAGGAGATCAAGTTTGTTGTCTTCTATCTGACCAAAATCCTCCTTGAGAATATCCAAAGCTTTCTCTCTCCACACCCTCGCTTCTTTCGGTTTATTCGATCTTTCTGCAAGATCGCCCATCTTTACGGAAAGCTCGAACTTGCGCCACTTGTCGCTTCTCGAGAGGGAGGATTGTCGCTGGACCAAAAACTCATAAGCCTCAGCAATAACTCTTGACGAGTCAATGAGTCTGTTTTGCATTTCCAGGACCTCAGCATAGTAGATTGCCACTGCGGTGACCTTTCTGTAGCTGTCCTCGTCTAGTATGCTGTCATCAAGAGCTCGGACGTCTTCCCATGCTCTGGCAATAATATCAGAACCTTGTCAGGATGTGATCATGGCTGAGATGCGCTAACCTTTCCAAGTGCACTAGACTTAGATCCAGATTTCCATCCATCTTCGCTATGAGGCCTGCTTTCAGTTCGTTCTTGATGGTGGGTGGCCATCTACTACGTGGGCTGTATACATAGAGATAGCTGTCGACGAGATATCATATAAACGCTTTGCCATGATAAAGTAGAACGGGACATACGGACGTGCTATATGTCGCTAAACCGAATGCCGTCAGCGTTAGGAGACCGAAAGGCTTGACAGCTCGAAAGCGTCCCGAACTTGAAGAGAAAGGTCGCCGTGAGATCTCATGCGGCAGAAGAGCAATTCGAGATGAAATCACGCCACGATTACGAATGGGTGACACGAACGATGAGCGAACAAGAGGCCATAAAGGACCAAATTTCATAAAGCTTCGACGGCGAGCGTTTAGAACTGCCACCGGGCGCTTAGCTCTATCGTCCACTGGCAAGCGAGGTTAAAGAACGATCCAACATCGGCACATAGAGTTCACAAGAAGCTGTCTCGGAGAGCAATGATACTGAAAGTGAGATGGATATTGAGTTACAGCTGAAACTCTGCTACATGAACTAAGTGGGGAAATATATCGATACATCCTGAGTAGGGAATGAATGCGAAGTACTTAAGTGCCATAAATGCATAGTACATGCAGGCCTTAAGGCCTTGGAAGAATAGAAGAACATTAACATTCGGCGCACACTGATATCAAAGAGACGGGGATGAAGCTCGACAAGTCGTAGAAGAGCACTCTTCACTGTGCCGTCGGTTTATCACCCTGACTGCCAGAACTTGTATTGAGATCCAATTCGACCTGGTGCTTGCCTTTGGGTGATTGCTTTAAAGCACCGATGCCGATCTCCGTCAAGAATTCTTGAGCAGAGGCAATGACTTCCTCTGACCCCTCCGCTTCATGCTTCTTTGCATCGGTATTGAGTTGATCTATTATCTTCTTAGCGGCATCGAGATCTCCTGTCCTCTATATGAAAATACTTCGTTAGTCAAAGCACATCATACTTGTTATCACTTACCTGAGCAAGCTTAGCCATAGCCGTGCCAGCGAGCCACACCGCCATGGAACACTCCCTATTATCACCATTCAGAAGGGTTGAATCGGCAGCCTTGCCTCCCATCAATACAGAGGCGATGATCATGTTTTGGATAGTGTTGAAATCCAACCGACTGGGATCGCTGTCATTGAAACGTAGCCATGCATGTCCGATAATAGCGAACAAAGTCCCAGCGCGACATATGTTCTCAACGTCGGATCGAGTGTTGAGCTCAGTCAGAGTTCCTTGCCCTCCTAACATACTCGCGGCCTTGTTTAACAGTTCGATTGCATACCTAGATCACGGAGGGCAGAGAGTTAGTAAAAGGATTTAATGGGAAGATCAGGCCGGGAGCGTACGCTGCCTCGCCTCTGCGGAGATGGTACCACGCTAGAGTCATGAAAGGTGTAGCTTGGTCCTCGCGGTTAGGAACGATGTCTGAGACAACGAGCATGGGTTGCTTGGAGCCATCCGTCTTCTCGTTGAATCCACGCAGGTAGTCTTCAACAGCTCTGGTTTTCCACTTCCCTTCCTCGATATGCTTATTGTCCAGTTCTGCCAGATCCCCAAGCTTGGCAGCCAATTCAACTTTACGCCACTTGTCCGCTCGAGAAAGAGATGCTGAACGCTGCGCTAGATAGTTGTAGGCTTCTTCGAGCACGGTCGAGGACTCGTTGTATCGCTTCTTCATTTCCAGCACCTCGGCCAAGTAGATTGCCACTCCGGTAGCTTTCTTGTAGACATCATAGCCTAGCACGCCTTTGTCAAGATGTTTGGCTTCGTCCCAGGCGCTGTTACGGTCAGGATTCGGTAGCTCGAGAGTAATTGGACAGGCTCACCTTCTGAGATAAGTGATGCTCAGTTCTAAGTCACCGTCCATCTTGGCTTTGATTCCTCCTCTCAAGTTCGCCTTGACGGTGGCAGGCCAGCGATAGTATTTCTCGTATATGTAGCTATACCTAGTGAGAGAGACGTGTCATGATTGACGAGAATAACGGATGTCCAAGACATACGGACGTGCCATATGTTATCAATCCAACTCCAGCCAGGATAAGAAGATTGAGTTGCTTGCCAGGCCGCGACTCGGAGGTCAGGTCAGAGTAAGCTCGGCGTGTGGGGACATTGACAGATGGGTTTTGTCTCCAGCCTTCATTTATCGCCCTGCGATAAAGACCTGGTTGAAAAGATGGGCGTGCGAGTGGCCGAAGGAGAGCCAGTCTCATAGGGCCTCTGTAAGTGACGAGTTTGGTGGTTGGGCGCTTACGAACGGAAGTGTTGCTTAGTAATCCGATCGGGTCCGGCAAAGTCGTTGTCAGCTTTTCTCAAAAATTCACTGACGTTCTCTGCTGACTCTTACAATCCTTAAATACAGCTAATACACCTCCCATCACCGTCATAGACCTTTCCTTGCTACCCTGTCCACCTCCTCTGCAATGGAGTTCACCCCCGCTCCTGCTGTCCATCGTGTCCTGTGTGCGGATTGTGGTGAGTATTATGTCTTGTGGGCATGTCCCATGGTAGCTGATCTGTGCTGTTGCATTCAGGTGATCCGATAGAGCCAAATTCAGCGAATCTTTGTATACGATGCCTTCGTAATTCGTGCGTTGTTTGCAATCTTCTGAGTGTCATTAATTGACAGGACTGCAGCGTCGACATCACGGAAGGCATTCCTAAGCAAGGTCAGCAAATCTCTCGATCTCTATGATGTTTCTGTACTCATAATTCGTATAGCTTCCCTTGCATTCTGCAGAAATTGCGACCGATTCCTTTCCCCTCCCCAAACCTGGACCATCGCCCAACCTGAATCAAGAGAACTGCTTGCCATCTGCCTCAAAAAATTGAAGGGACTGAATAAAGTCCGCTTGATTGACGCTGGATTCATATGGACGGAACCTCACTCAAAGCGAATCAAAGTCAAGCTTACAATCCAAAAAGAGGTATGCACATAGTGCTATTACCCCTTTTCTTCGCTAATTCGTCCGCAAAGGTCTTCACATCGACTGTGATGCAACAGGTGTTCCAGGTTGAATATCTTGTCCAACACGGGCAGTGTCCTGATTGTGCGAAATTGGCTGCGAAAAACACCTGGAAAGCCCTCGTCCAAGTTCGTCAAAAGGTCCCTCATAAACGGACGTTCTTGTTCCTCGAGCAGTTGATCCTGAAGCACAATGCTCAAAAAGACACTATATCCGTCAAGGAAGTGAAAGATGGGTTGGATTTCTTCTATGCTCAGAGAAGCCACGCGATCAAGATGGTGGAATTCCTGGCAGGTGTTGTTCCAGTCAGGTATGTTGCTTTCATTTCTTTACTGGCTTCTTCCTAAAGTGAAAATAGAACCAAATCGTCGGAACAGTTGTTGTCGACCGACACCCATTCTAATACCGCCAATTACAAGTTCACATACTCCGTCGAAATCCTGCCAATATGCAAGGATGACGTTGCATGCATGCCCATGAAACAGGCAAAATCATTAAGTAACATCAGGTATGTCTGTTGATTATTAGCATTTTCGACGGTCCCTTATATGCATCCAGCCCACTCACCATTGCCACGCGAGTCGGAAACTCTTTACATCTCCTCGACCCCTCAACCCTTCAGACCGCCGATATTTCCGCACCAGTTTACTGGCGGAATCCCTTCTACAGCCTTGCATCCGTTTCAGATCTTGTCGAATTCACCGTTCTTGACATCGAGCCCTCGGGCCCGGTGAAAGGAAAATGGGTACTGGCAGACGCTCAAGTTGCCATGTCCGGTGCTTTCAGATCCCAGAAAGACGATATGGACGCAGACATGGATGACGGCTCGACATCCCAGATATTTCACACGCGTACTCATCTGGGCGCTATTCTTCAACCCGGAGACACCGCATTGGGGTATCATCTAACCAACGCCAACTTCAACAACGATCACTTTTCTTCATTACCAACTTCCCGTATACCTGATATCATCCTGGTGAAGAAGGCATACCCGAACAGTCGGAAGAAGAATAAGAACAGGAATTGGAGATTGAAGAGTATCGCGAAGGAGGTGGAAAAGGGCAACGACGGTTCTGGTGCCGGCCGAGGTGTCGTTGGTCACGGAGGTGGTCGGAACCAGAAGAAAGTGGATGAAGATTACGAGATCTTCTTGCGTGAGCTCGAGGAAGATCAGGAAATGCGTGGAGCGATCAATTTGTATAAGGCTGGAGGTGCGAAGCCTAGAAGACCGAAAGGACAGGGTGCTATGGAGGTTGAAGAGGAGACTCCCGCGCAGCCAGCTGCTGTCGACCACAAAATGTATGAAGACGATGAGACGGGAGAGGAGGAGGATATCGGTCCTTCCTTGGACGAGTTGCTGGACGATCTACACATTAATGACGAGGAGGGTGATCACTCGGAATAGCATCTCCATCGCAAGACTTTCGTGGTTGATATTGATTGACATGTATCTTTACACAGGGCTATTTTACTGAGTACTTGTTTTATATTTTCGAGTTCATGGCACTTCCGCCATCAACACTCCCCAAGAAATTACAAAAGGACTGAAAACGAAAGGCTTCAGATCATCGACGCATTCAGTCGCTGTTGTGTGCTGAGTTGCCAGCAGACCGTCAAGATGCTACTCGTCCGCGATAGAGCCCACACAAGTTTCACGTGCTGCCCCAAGACGGCCACGCAGCGAGAAGCGTGCCGCAGACCACGGAGTTCTTCCAAGAAAGACGTAGGGCCATATAGACCAAGCTCAATAAACGGCTCTGCCATACATTTCTGCCTCGGCCCGTTCCTCCAGATTGTCCAATCTAGACTCTGGAGTCAACACATATGCAGCGTCTTGATCTGCTGGGATAGCCCGGGAGGGATGTGCTGGATTTTTAGCAAAACAGAACAATGCTGTATTGCCCACTCGACGGAAGCCGACCTATGCATATGATGAGTCGGACATAAAGAGTCACGGAAGAACGATGAACGCACTCGACGGTAGAACTTGATGATTCGAAGCTCGACTTCGTCACGGAAACGCAGCTCACTCGGTGTCATGGGGGCGAAGGGTCCATTCACAGGTGGTGGCAGCTCATGCGTCAGAACACCGGGCCAGACGAACATAAATGATTGTTTCTTCAACTCTGGGAAGAGGAAGAGACGCGGAATGGCCCAAGAGCCGATGCCCTTGCAACGATGCTCCCGGTTTATTTCCATCTCGATCAAGTGGACTAGCCGCCCTCCATCGATCTCCGTCTGGGTCCAACAGGCTTTTCCTGCAGAGGCAATCTTGCTGAGGAAACGGCCTCTTGTGTCGAACAGAGTGGCGAGGCTGGCCAAGTCCTGTAATAAGCGACAATCAGAGTGACAGAATCATAATGATATATAATACAAAAGCATGAATACCCTAGACATTGAGTCGAGCTCCCCAAAGAATCCGCTTCTTATCTTTCTGCGGTTCACAATATTAATTTCGATTTTACCGATTTCTTGACCCTCAGGAGCTATGATTTTGAACTTGAGTTCCTAGAAAAACCGTGTAAGCTGAGCGATATTGAGCTGAGAAAAAACTATGACGACCTTGAGCCACCTGTCGTCATCGTCGTCGTCGTCTTCCTCCTCCTCCTTTTGAGGCCAGATTCGGGTTTCTTTTTTCATCGCGTAGCCTTTCAAGTCAGGAGGAGAGTTCTGCTGCAATTGACAGAACATGTGGTGTTTCTTTTGATCTGCATTTTCGCAGTGATCCGAGCAGCTATCAACACGATCAGATCAGACGAAGTGACATGAAAAGGGTTTCCGCATACTAAGGCACAAGATCGCATGTTGGACAATTATGAAGGGTGATGTCTCCAGTCGATGGGCAATGCGGGTTATTGCACCCGGGCTTCACGGTGGGCGACAATATTAATACGCGTGGCTTCGATCTAAGGGCAATGGCTTCCCGAACCCATATTTCCCAAGGTTGTTCAGGTTCCGATGACTTGTTCTCGCTGTTTTCTGCATTGCTGAAAATCAACTTCTTTCAGCGGCATTAAGAGCAACGATTCAATCAAAGCGGCGGACCTGCTGTCCTTCTTAACAGTTGACTGCTCTACGAGCTCGCTTGCGGTCACATTCGAGCCTTCTAAGCTGGTGTTCTGAGGACTTTTGACATCCATTGGCGTTCTGAACGACTTTTTCAAAGGCGTTGGTCAAGGCAAAGGGAGCGCAATATCAATATTACGTCCATTCAATTACCAGGCTGAGCGAGGCGCCCTAGGATGGTTGAGCCCAACCATCATGGCAGGCGGCGCCTGCGAGGCTGCGACAAGACTCCTTGCACCCTTAAAGATGCATCCACGCATCCACCTTTGCAATTATGAAGGTATCGTCCCAATATGTATCAGCCATAAAGTCTGATGATCTCAAAGGGAGGACTTGACACATCGTGGACGAAAGCGCGAGTTCAGAGCGATTTCAACTCCCGCGCGTCGACTCGCTGGCTTATTGCGCCACTCCAACTCTTCTGCAGAGTCAATATGGCTCTGCAGCGCGTACATCACCGTACTTGACTTGAGTATCATTACTTCTATTATTATTAGCTCATATTTTGAGGTTCAAACGAGGCTACTACGAGGAAGAGCCGCCTTAGGGAAACTTCGCCCAGTAACACACGCTGAAGAGTATGTGCAGCTGACGAGGGACTCGCAAATTTAACATTTCCGAGCCTAAGGTTATGTCTTGCCTCCAGTGGTCAATGTTTGGATTTTCAGGTCTGAGCAATATGAAGCGAAGATCTCAGGAGAGTTGATGGCGTACAAGGGTCAAGTCGGGAAAAGAAATGCATATCTCAGAGCTTCGCGGTCTGCGAGCCTTGTCTCTCCAATTTTTGGATCTCTTTGCTTCGCGCCAATCTTTTTGAAACTTTTTTTTTTGTGGAACTCCGGACATTTTCAAATCTGTCGAGACTCCAGTTCAGCTCATTTCTTAGGATCTTGTAGCATGACTGTCCATCTTGTTTTTCCATGGACTGAGAGATGACTTTACCCATATCTCACCCTCAGGCTGTCTGCCGAACCACATGCTCGTCGTCGGATCCCCAAATGCCTCGTGCTCTCCGTGAGGCGTACGAGTTCCCCGTCAAGAGTCCACCTGTGACTTACGAGGCATCACGACAAAGCACCCTCAACCTTGCTCGGTACTGATACCAAAACGCCATGCGTATCGACCCTCCCAAGACGAGCATTCTCAGTGCCAAGGCATCAACTTGGTGCCACTGCTGTCCAAAGATTTCCTAAGAGAACGAGGACCGGCATGAAAGTGAAACCTGGACTGTAATGAAGCACATCGTGTCTATCGCCTAGATGTCTCACCTCTACCAGCTCCAAGGGAGACTGTACTGCCATCATGATGTCTATTGAGGGGCTCAGACGACTAGAGACCTGACTGACACGTGGGAGAACCATCCCTTTAAAATCGACAGGCTATACGAGTCTGCGCGATCAGAGAGAGAGGCCGTGTGTCCAGTACGACTTGATATCTAGCTCGTCAAAAGTCCGTCATCTTTGAGTAGGAGGTGACGAGCTCTGTGGTACGAGGGCATAGAGAATAACTCATCTGATGACTTTACAGACACAATCAGTGCTTGGAGGTGCTATTTTATGCGGCTAGTATGAGACAGATCATCTTAGTTGCCTGAATTTTTCTTCGGTCCTTCGCTTCGTGCGAGTCGTACATACATAACGATTTACGCCAGCTAGATGAAGCAATGTAAAAAGTAGAAATCCAGTTCCAGAGACATTGTTACGATGGGCATCGCTACCGTGAATTAAGCGGACAGGCGCAAACGCCAACGCTTCATCGAGTTGCTGTCCGGTCGTCTAAGCTGAATCGGGGACGCCGCAAGAATTGTGACAGAAGATGAAAGACTATTTGAGGGTCGCTTCCATGATAGACGATCACTGGAAGAAACGGATCGCCCTTTTTTGCCAAGTATCGCCGTGCTTGGATTCACAGGTCTGGGAAAACGAGCCCTATCCAGCGTGTCGTCAATATAAATATATAGTGATCTTGCGCATGACGTAGGCAGAGGAGAGCACAGACTGGAAGCTAGACTCACCCGCCCACACCAGAGCTGTGAGAACCCTCCCGAGCCTTGCTTGCCTTTTTTTCTGCATCAGATTTCGCGGGACCGGGGATAAAGAACCTTTTGGATGCCTTGGGTTGATTACAGTGCACAAGTGGGCGAGTCTAGTGGGTCTCGTTTGCTCCTGGATCGATGGCATCATGTCGGCTCGCGTCTGAGTCGCGGGAAGGCGCCTGTCTCTTTTTCTCCAGTTGCATGCAAGCTCCCAGAAAATATGGATGCTAGTCGTCAAAACGCGTCTTTCGCGTCCTTCAATATCTATGCTCTTGACGAGTTGGATCTACTCACGATTTCATCGTGATTTCTGGCTTTCACGAGCTTACTTGGACCGCCGACCTCCTGGTAGCGTATTACCCAGTTCAAGCTCGCCTCAAGCTCATATTCCTTTGAATCCGTAGATCGCCTCTGCGCAAAATATTTCAATGACTCAGAGGCGCTATCGACCACCCACAAGCAAAGTCTGCTGCTTCCACTACCCACTTTTGCATCCAACTTGCCTGCATCCTCCCACATTCGAACGTCCACGAGGCATTGACTGTCAGTGACAGTCAAAAATACTGCGACAGTGCAGCCAATGTCTCCGTTGGGAATATCATGACCCTCTATGGGATGAAAGAAACGATGTCTCGGATTCGGCGATACAATCCCAATCGGTTGTTGTGCCTGTCGCACTATCTCGCAGCGTATCGTCGGTTCTTTCGCCATGAGTCTCGCAAATCTTACGAGCATCATCCTCTTGGTTTCCAAGAACAACAAAGTCTTGACTGGAGTGGTTCACGTCTTTATCGCACTGGACCTGCTGATCGGGTCGGTCTCGGCATCTGGGTGTGAATACCACTGAGCCCCTATTATTATGACTCAGTCTGGAATCGTCACATGCCCCTAAACAAGGCAAGCCTTTATAAGCGATTGCCCGGGACAATGCTCCTTTCCTTACGCCATCATCATGCCTGGCTTGCTCACAGACGGCAGATTCAGCATCTCCTCTACGCAAGTTCTTGTCCACTGCCGGGACTCCTCCCTAGCTACGATGTACCCTACGATCTCGCGCGAGGGAGGGTGTAGCTACAGGACCTGCGCAACGACCAACACCTAGCCGTCGCCACGCTCCCTTGACTCCTCTATCGCTCTTGCTGTACTCCATCTGGAGTCCGGGGGGTTCACCTGAACCCTCCGGGTACCGTCAGGGAATGGTCATCGTAACCTGCACGAGTTATCGTCAATCGATCTGTCACGTCGATGCAAAGTTGATGTCTCAACGGCTCAATGGTCGCTTAAACGTTGATGATTATACCCAATCTTGATAAATGATCTGCTTTGATTTGCCTTCGAGCACACTTGATCTGCCTTGCGCGCATACCACGCTGCATATTTGCATAAACTTTATGACACTCTACCTATTCATCCCCATACGCCGTTGCTGCCTTACCACTGCTGTACCCGAAACCATGTCCCGCATTTATTTGCACTACATTCCAGAGGCCGGTTATCTACGTTTTCGGAGCCATTATCCAGTTGATGACCCTAAACCTTGCATCTTTGGCAGACATCGCTGCGTTGCACTTTTACTCTTGGCATTGCGTGTCTCATGCTTCAGTGAGTCATTGATGGATACTGCGATACCGGTTTACTCATTCTCCGAAGGTGACTAGGTGACGCTGTAGTTAAAGAGAGAAACCATCACACAAACCGTACCCGTCATCAAACTGCATCTGGCACAAGCATGAAAGCGCAATGAACAACAACCAAAGATACGTTGATCATGTATACAACTGTAACCAGTCCTGTCTTCCTGATACTCCGGTGCGCTCTCCGAGTGCACTGTGAATCGGGCGTGGGCAGACTGAGTATTGCTGGACCACTAATTCCTGGATCAAGACGGGAAAGCAAGAGTACGAGGAAGGAGGCTTGGATCGGCTGGCGACATCCGGCTAGGGGTTGCCGCAGGCATGATCGCAGAATGTAGGCCTTCGCAAGGCTTACATCGCGCATCCGTTGTCATCATGACACGATAATTTTTCCCTCCCCTCTCGCTTCGTGCGAGTTTTGTGGTTGGATTCATTCTGTTTCTTTATCGCCCGAGGTGAGTGATCTGATTCACTACTAGTACTGTACTGGCATTGTCATCTCGAGACGTAGTCGTTCGCATTGTATGCGATGTTCGAATTAATGAATTGATGTTGAGATTACCATGCATGACATCCAGAAACCTGAGTGACTACCAAGTTCTGCCGTCGACAATCCGACGACCTCGTTCTCTCTCCACAGCCTCCTTGCCTCTGGTCCCCGCCCCCGCCTCGATCCTCTTTCCTTTCCCTCCTATTCCATCGCCCATTTTCAAGGGTGCATTCCCAGCATGCAACATCCTCATCGCCGCTTTGATGACGTTCATCGGGTTCCTGCTACCCCACACCTTCGCACTGACATCCTTGATGCCAGCAGCTTTGAAGACCTGATGTAAATTTGGATTACATTGTAACCCAAATCCAACGGGGCGTGGTCGCATGATGATCCGTGTAGCTCCGAATTTCGTCTGTATTGTCGTCCATAATGTACGCTCTTCAAAGCGCTCGACGACGTCCATAGATCGAACGGCCTGAGTGAAAGCTTTTTGTGAAGCCTCCGGTATAGCTTCTGCTTTCCCTTCGCCATATCCAACCAATCCATTTCCGTTGCCCACGACAGTAAGAGCATAGAAAGACGCGATCTTTCCCTTTCCTGTCATTTGGACGACTCGTTTCTGAACGAGAGGGTAGCGATGAAGTTTGCCGAGGTCTTTGTGGGGTATGGGGAGATGGTATTGAGGAGAATATTGTTCGATTTCTTCTCGAGATGTTAGGACGCGTTCGCCTTTACTGTCCGTCTGCTGAAGATTCCATGGTGGAGGGTCGTTGTAGACCTTGACACTGGTTCCATGGCTCTTTTTAGTTGGACGTTGCTCAGAGGCTTGGACGTTGTCGTATATCGGATTGTGGTGGAGGAAGAGGTCTGAAAATTCTGCGGGAGGGCGGGTGCGACGTGTCCTTCCGGTTCGTCTGGTGGATGTAGACGAGAAAGGTCTGTTTCTACAGACTGTCGACGAGGACGACGAGGCGAATTGTAGCAGCTCTCGTGACCATCCAAATTTTGCCAGAGCAGACATGGCTTTCGACTGCTGTTTGGCTCTGTTTGTCAGAGCCTTCTTCGGCATCGCCATGGCTGATCCTGAGCATTCTATTGTTGACCATCTCGCTGGGTCTGATACGACGAATTTATATGCGGAAATAGACAGAGACAAGTGAGGTCTGGCAAACTCCCAAAGGGCTTCCACTCAGAGCGGTTCCTGACGTTGCGTAGCGTTCACGGGCTCAATCTGGCTGTTCCGGAGGACGCGCGGGCTATTATCAAAACTTGGGACCAACGAGAGGATACCTCTGTCTCTGCTGATTCTGGTGTTGACGATCAGGTCCGATGACTCGAAAGGCTGTACTGTTGGCTGGTGTTTACGAACGATGTCAATCTGCAGCTCATCATCCACATACCTTTCACTCAGCAAGTCCGTATTCGGTCGATTCTGGTCAAAGTTGGTATGAGGTCACCCCTTGGAAGTGTCATATGTCACGTCTCAAATGATCCTTTCAGGGAGAGGCGAAGTCGCACCAACTCGGCTACGCGTATACGCTAATTACCCCACAATTATCGACTTTGCAGATGCTGAAGCTATCAAACCTCACATCAACATGTCTCTGCTAGAAGGCCAAGTTGCTGTCACCGAATACCCAGTCCGAGCCGCTGCTTTCACCAGCATCAATAGCCTGTCATTATTCTTCGTCAGTCTCTGATTTCCCTCGCTTGACTTGTGCCTTACGTCGATATCCCAGAGTGAGTCAAGTGGCGGGGATATGAGCAGAATATATTACATCGGATTCAAAGGAGACGTACGAAGTCCACAGCGCGAACCCGGGAATAGAATAGACGTTCGCGCCCAGAACGCGGCAGACGCCAGCATCGTGGATAGAGTGGGCGAGAAGAGCGCCGCCCGTCAGTCTACCATTCGCTAGCATGGCGTCTGTTTAATAGACATTGTATTATTACACGGTGCATGCTTGAACGCATGCCATCTTTGAAGCTCATTTGGGAAGAGTCCGGTTGTTTAAATGAAATTTGTACATAACACTTGCATAAACTCCGGAAGAAATGTAGGAACTACGCAGTAGCCGTGGTCGGCGGTCTTGGCCCATATATGGAAAGGCGCTTTCCTAACTACATAAGTGGCACGCTTGTTCCGGAAGAGAACCAAAGGGTTCACAGCAATCGCTGTCTCTTGGAGATAAATCTACAATACCAGAAAATATTGGCAATATTCATAGCCGAGGACAATATTGCTTTGATTAATATCTGGGATCAGTTTCACCATCATGGAGGAGGTGGCACTTGCTACGAGAGATTGAGTCGGACCGTAACGCAACTGAAACCGTAATTGTCCATTTCCCCGATCATCAGGGTGTTCTGGAAGCCAGACACGCTGCACAGGTACCCGGGTAATGCGGGCGAGAGACTTCAGACGCGACTTGGACGCGACTTCAAGTCTGGCAGTTCAACAAGCACGTCTGTTCTTTCGAGGACGGAAACACGAATAAAACCCAAGAAATAACGAGGAATATTGGACGCGTGCCACCAAGAGAGAGGTCACGTGAAGAGTCGACGCGTTTGTTTATGTGCATCACAAGTTACGTAATGTGTCATATTTAGGCGTCAATTTAAGTTCGGTTTCTCTTCTTCCCAAGGACCACCACCAGCTCAAGGCTCCTTCACCTCGTCGCTCTCCATCAACACAGGATCATTCACGATTCTACACGCGACTACTAGGAGCCTGAAGCTGTCCTCGAACATCTCTATATTCTTGTGTCTTGAAGTCGCGTCCGAACTCTCAACATCACATCCTTCATCCAATGGCATCGTTCAGAATATTCCTCGACTCGTCGCCTTCCGTCCCCACTGTCCGTCAGGACTTCACCCGTTCCTCACGTCCACCTCTCTTGAACTTGTCGAGTCCGACGTTCGACAAGGAGAACTCTGGCATAAACGCCTCATCGAAGCCCCGTACGAAGAGAAAGTACGTCACAGAGCCGGGTGCAGGCCCGTTGGCTGTGAAGAAGAAAGTGAAGAAGTCGGTGCCCACATCAGTTGTGGCCACGTCTTCGAAACCGGCGGCGAAGAGGGCTAAGGGTCCCAAGTTCCCCATCAAGCCGCTCGCTGATATCAGCGACGCGTTTGAGACGAGTGCTGCACCAGCACCCGCACCTCAGCCCAAGGTATGTTTGTCGTCGTTTTGCACTTTCAAAGTCTTGAATAGCTTGTTCAGAAGCCTACCAAGACCGCGAAACTGCCAGAACTCGCATCGTTCAATTTCGAGTTTCCCGAACAACTCATTCCTCTTCCTGAATCGCCACCTTCTACTCCATCCACTTCTAAATCATTCAGCTTCACCCTCAGCGATACCCATGAGCCATACCTCTCGATCCCTCTGCCACCTTCGTCTCCATTGAGAGAACTATAGCAAATTACTTATACTTCTTTAATTCCCTTCTGCGTCACCGCGTCGCCTCAAACGCCAGTTTCTCTATCCAAAACACTACTTGCGCACGTTACTGTTCCTTTCGCGGTACCATAGGGTTACCTTTGCGAGACAGATACTTCCGCGCGATTACGACCTTCACGATCTTCTCTTCTTTCAATGACCTCATGACTTCTTATACATCATTAGTTTGCATACGTTCGCATTACTGTACATTCTTCGTCAAAACAGTTTGTTGCATTTTCGAATGGTCTTGTGAGCACTCGAAGATCGAGATTCAAAATTCAACATTGAGACACGATCACGTGCCCCACTGTTCATATAGCAGCGGAGTTGCAAACACTTTTCTTTTCATCCTCACCACATCTCCAGTCTGTTTTTCATCCGTTCCCATGGCCTCCAGCCTCAACTCCATCACCGTCTTGCTTTCCCTGGACAGAAGCAGAGGTAAGCGTCTGTTCCCTGCTTTGCGCTTTCATATCGGATGAGAACCATTATCACCAACCTCCGATGTCTCAGGACAGTGAGGAGACTTCAATAAAAATCTAAGAACAGCCAGCTGACCTTCCCCTCTCTTCTCCCATACATTCTTTAATGCGTCTTACTGATTTCCTGAGCAGGTTTAATTGATTTCGGGATTCGCGTACTCGGCCCTTGAGCGTTGTTACTTGTGTATCGTACCCATATCTCATACCCCAAAATCTAATTCGATGCCTGTCTCTATCATACGTCGCGAACCGTCAGCCAGTCTGGGGACCTTCGATTGTCTCAAACAAATCCCTTATACGTACCAGACTCGATATCACAAGATCTTCCGGATATTGAGATACCTCCTACGGTACCATCGCCACGAGGCTCAATACCCCTATACGCTATATGAAACTCGGTTGTCCCTTTTCACAGGCATTGCTTTTATGCCCCGATATTGTTACGACAGATCCTCCGCTCGAGTCATCTTGGCTCATGCCATGCAACACGTGAAGAACAACCGAAGGATCACGCTGACGAGTTCAAGTTATAAAATCTTTGCATTCTTATGTGACAATAAAGACAATTGAAGCCCTGGGTATAAGCTATGATGATTGGTTTGGTACTACGAATGACTGCGAACTGAATCAGGAAAGAAGGAACCATGGGAGAAAAGAGGTGCAGCAGCTATCACTATTACTCAATGAGTATGTGTTCCTCGATCAACTGCAGCTTCTCCTTACCTCTCGTTTAGTAATCAGCTAGGAAGTGCCATTGATTCTCGACGAGCACTTCGCGTCGTTGGCCCCGAATCATGAACACACCCCACTCTAGCGCGTCTTGAGGCACATCTAGGACCAGATGCGCAATAAATAAAGCCACATGATGCCGGGTGGTCTCAAATGGATGCGGTGGAAGCGCAGGAGTGTTCCTCGCAAGAGGCGTGGGTTCTCTGAAGAACGATCTGTCAGGTACGGCATCGACATGATATGACTTTACTTACGGCTCCGCACGTGGGAAGGCACCCTAGAAGAAGATGAGTGAGTACCTTAGTATACTCATGCTAAGAAACCTGTTCGCTTACGGTGTATACCAAAAGATACGGAAATTGCATTCTCCTCAACTCGTCCTGAAAGATGCGTTTACCGCGGAGGAACGAATCCCCTCTGGGTTCAAGCACATGGGTGGGGGACCCGTACTCACTGAAGAAGGAAATTCAACACCAGAACTAGGATTGTAAAGGGTTCAAGAACCTACGCTGGGACAAACAATTGACAACCCGCGATTCGGGCGCACCGAGCAACCAGACTCTGGGATCTGAAGCCCGGCAAATCACCAATGTGTCGACCAGAGGCTACCAGACGCTTGACTTCGGCGCTGTCGTTCTGGCCTGCACCAATGGTGCTAATAACCACCTCGACAGATCTGAGGGCATGGGCGAGTTGAGACTCTGCAAGGGGACCGTTCTCGTAGTTGATAGGATAAAAGGTGACGTTTGGATGGTTGACTTGGCTATGAACTGAATCAGGCCGAGTCAGGACTCGAATGCTCAAGTCAGAGGCAGAACGATGAGAGAGGAGCGCGGCAAGAACACGAGAGCCCAGCTTTCCAAGACCGACGATGGCGAAAGTGCTGAAACCAGACATGCCTACCAGTACGCGAGAGCTGGGATCGCTCTTAGGTTACGCGGGGGTTCCTGCTGGCCCTTTATGTTATCGCGAAAGACACGTTGTCCTGGATTCAGGTGTAAAGGTCCGGACTGGAAAGAGCTTTGCCGTCGCAGCCAGCCCATCGATGTTTCTAGGATCACAACGATGGGGCTGATCTACGCATTCTTCGACCGCATTCACGCAACACAATCTGGGTTATTCCCGGCCCACGTTGTACAGATTCTTTGTGGAGTATCGATTATGGCCAACGGCAGCATCGGAGATTCAATTCTTTTGGGCGTGGCAAGCAAAACATGCGTTCTCCTCGAGGCCGCTTGCATTATCCCGACTCATCGTCGCCGGGCCCCTATAGGACGCCCTTTAGCTCCCTGCGATATGTGGATCTGTGGGCAACGCCGTTGGCCGCTGTCAGATCTTTCTTACGCTCAGATTCGGCCTCGTTTCGCCTTTTGTTCTGTCGCCTGCGAGATCCGCTGTTTTACGGTTGCTGGTACCATGTCTGTGGCGCCCATGCTAGACTCGATATACATCGGATCACCGTCGTGGCGTCTGTGTGACCAGATGGAACAATGAGCTTGTGTCGTTGGCTCTGATAGATTGCACGATAAGCTACCGGTTTGCCCCATTGGAAGCGTGCATTCTCCTGAAAGGGAAATGGTGAAAGACAGCCCAGGGTACGGCCTCTTTCACGCCTGGACCCCATGGACTTTCCTTGTGACGACTCATACTGCATCGACTGTGGGCGGACAGATCCGAAATCTAATGAGTCTGCACATGTTCCGTTTTGGCATCGATCTGGCTGGATACGGAAGAGGCATGAAACAAGGACGATGGCATCGATGGTCTCGACGTCATATACAGGGGCTTTTACTTATTCTGGGTGTGAAAGAAGGCTCATTGCGAAAGCAATCTTTTAATTTCCGAGCTTCATTCTGCTTCACTGATCGACAACGTGGCTATGCTATCAACGGAATCTCAGGGAATTATCCTTTTGATATCCAGGAAACTCAAGATCCAGGAGGCGCGGTGTCCGCGGACTCATTGGCCTAGACGATTAATCAGATAATTAGCTGAGCAAAATCAATGAATCTGATGAACTCACGTCGCCGACTGCTGTCCCGACCTCTCCGACCGTATCAGTGTGTTTATCGTCTGAGCTCCCAAAATATTCTGATGGTGTGATATGAGCGCTGGGGATAATTTCGTTCCAAATGAAAGGGACCATACGTTTTCTCTGGTCGGCATCTTTGACGCCCTCAGGTTGCCCACCGCCCACGGATGACTTTCCCAAAGGAATGTGCGAGTCTTCGCCAGTTGATTCAACAGGAGGTGATTGTGTACCGGAAGACATGATGATTGTTGTGAACAAGTGATGTGCTCTCGCTTGTCTTATATACCTCCAACGCTCACATTCGCGGGAGAACCGGATTTGGTGGGGCTGCCCCTGCGTCACTTTTCTACGTCATTTGTATTTACACGTATTTATTTTACTTTCCTTTTATAGATAGCCGAAGCCTTTCTCCACTCATCCACTCATTCGAAATGTTGTCACACCGTTTCATACCGAGAGAACGTTCAGCATACGAACACAGATGACGCGCAGTTGAGCAGGGAACGCAGGGGAAGCCTTAGAAGGGACCGTTCACATTCTATGAATTCAGAAAGGCGTAATGTATGCTTGAATGTGTACGACGAAAGTGCAGCTTGTCGACATCTTCTGTGCGCGTTCAAGAGACCACATCGAATGTCTGCCAAAAGGGGCTCTGTCATCAAAGAAGTGAACCTCAACTTAATGAGTACGAAGCAGGCTCAGACGGGAAGAACATGCACCTCCGGGCAGGGTAGAGCTTCAATCGTCGAAGTACACTCATCTAGAACCAGGGATCCACTTGCAACTCGCGTTAGAGAGCTTAGCTTAGTAACAATAATGAACTGCACGTGGGAGCGCTCAAGATTGTGAGACTAGATGCCAGGTTGAGTAGTGGCAAGTGAAAGGCACATGGCCAAGTCTCGTGTTCGATGTTAGGCGTTGCGAGAAGTGGCAACCGTAAACCAGGGTCCAGGCGCGTTAGGAGCCACGCCTGGCGCACCTTGCGGCTAGACTGACTTTGATGAAAAAGTGGCGGCGCCGAGTCATGCCGCCGAGGTACAATCACAGAAGCAACGAACGAGTTGCCACGAAGCATCCGCTGTGCATCTCCAAGTCAGACAATGTTCCTGTTTGGTGTACGATCGAGTGTATAAGCCACCCGGCCCGGCAACGAATCGAGGACGCAAGGTTTCGAAGTCTGGCGGCGACTCCTGATTACTATAGCTACCGAAGTGACAGTGACGATAACACAAGCTGATTGTCCAACTAGGCATAGTAGACCGTAGCAAGGCTTCGACAGACTTCTGTTGTACGCATGGTCGAAGATTGTTTCCGCCCAGGTCGTGCAATGTTGACAGCGTGGTCGAAGCCATGGTACAGAATTGAAAAGTGACAGCAAGGCCGGGCTGCGGGTGAACTTTTGAAACACTGGCAGTTTGAAAGAAGGGACGAAGACAGTCAACGTCGAGGCCGTCTAGGAACGCACACAATCACCGTGGTCGTGTCAGGAATCCAAAAGCAGTTCGACGTGGCGGCAAGAAACTAGAACATTCGGAAGAAACGCCGTCGACTCCAATGCGAGCAGAACGCTGCAACTCTTGCTGAAACTGGTGACGAAAGAGGTTTGTCACAGCCTCGTCACAGTCTACCCTTCGCCTCGCGTGACATCGCGTCGCCGACCAAAAGACAGAGGGCAAGTCGACCAAGGTCCTTACCAATAGCGCCAAGGCCGTATCAGGGGGTCCGCAAATGTCCAGCCTACAAGGCTACGTCGACCGTACGAGAAATAGCCCTCTCACTTATCCCCTAAACTGACGAACTGTCTGGTCCTCAGATAAAGTGCTTCTTATTTTGCAGGATGGTCGAGCCATCGTTGTTCGTTTGCACTTCCTGTATGTTCCTTCGAAAGGTTGCTGATTGTGGTTGATTTAGGGCACATTGGCCGGGTTTGATCAACGATCCAATGTCGTATTATCGGACTCGAAAGAACGCGTGTTTAGTTTGGAAGAAGGGGTGGAAGAAGTGCCTTTAGGCCTCTACCTGGTAAAGGGAGACATGATGTACGTTTTCTTTACCTGGAATTCCGTCGACATGCTGAGGTTGTCCAACAGTGCGCTCGTTGGGGAGGTCGACGCTGCCATTGATGAATCGGTCGATTTATCCACTATAAGAGCTGATCCGATACCTCCAATTCGATATTGAACACCATGCACATGTCCCCAATCAGTTGAAGATCCTCGCCAGACGCAAAAATTGCTCGTCATAATTTCCGCTCCTGCAACATTCAGACACAAATCGGCTGGGCAGTCTCTCGGGCTCATCATTCCATACAGGAGACGAGACGCGCCGAACCTGAACTCTCGGCGTTTTGTTGAGAGCTGCTGGGCGTTCTCCGCCGGCGTAGGAGCAGCTTGCGAGTTAAACAATCCCCAATTCGCTGCTCCACCAATCCGAATCCAACGCGCATTCTCTCGGGGCTAAGATGAACATAAGCTATTAGCGTTCCATTCAGATCAAAGATCCTCGGCGTGTAATCTCGGAAGTACAGTACATGAAATAAATTTAGTCTAATGACACAATATTTGGGAAGTTCAGTCATCCTCCTCTACCATCAGCATATCATCGACCTCGTCCTCTTCGTCTTCATGAGGTGCCGGAGAATCCTCAGGTCCGCCTTCCAGGAGATCATCAATCTCTTTATCCAGCCTACGAGCTTGAGCACGTTCCTTAGCGGAACGGGATCCCTTCGTCGGTCTACAAAGGCAAATGGGTGGGTTAAATCAAAGATATGACATTGTGTACATACCGTGCTCGAGAGTCGTCGTCATCTTCTTCTTCGTCCGAGGGTTCAGGCGAAGTTGCGACATTTCGAACCGGCGTTTTGGCAGCCCTATTTAAGCCACTTATAAGATGATTTATACTCGAGGTGACAGGACACACCTTGCTCTAGCCGGTTGTTTTCGACGGGGAGTACGTGCCGGAGGTGCGGGCGTAGCCTCTTCCTCTTCGTCCTCATCTTCGTCGTCCCTCGTCGTCCCGCTTGCCGTTGTAGCAGTCGTCGCTGCGCTGGCAGATCTGGACAATTTGTCAGTAAGAGAACAACCGTGTTCAGATTCTCCTTACCTTGATTTGCTGGATCGTTTTCGCGTGGCCGGTAACTCAATCACCTCGTCATCGTCATCGTCATCGGGAATAATATCGTCCAAATATTCGAACAGTTCCGTCAGGCTTTCCAGCTTTCGAAGATCTACTTCACTAAAGCCTTTGAGCTGCTCGGCGTATTGCTTCGATAGCGTTTTCGAAAAGCGCGCAAGAGCATTGCGAGCAGTTGTGTCCTTCATAGGACGTCTCTGAAGAAAGTTGAAATCACGCAGACCAAGAAAATAAATAAAGGGTACTTACCGTCAACACGGAGTCGAATAAGAGCTTGAACTTGTTGATTTGATCGTCGTCTATAGTCTCGGGGAGATAGAGTTTGCTCAACAGCCCGCACAATACTTTCTTGGTCTCGACTGTGAAAAGAGTGAGTAATCTTGGACAACACACCGAGGCAGTACTGACCATCCGTATTAACATTCAGTAAACCATACATAATGTCCATAGCGACGTCAAAGTGGACGTTCGGGTCTTTGTCGGTACCCTGCACCTGGCTAAGATGAATGACATGAGGTTCAGAAGTAAGGAACGTCAAGTCAAACAAACGTACACGGCCTTTTGAGGGTCTAGCCAATCCAAGAGTAATGCACCCATCTGAGCCGGCTTCAGAGGTGCATCTTCGTCATCCCTGCACATTTGGCACAGCATCTCGAAGGTCGGAAGGGCAATCTATAACGGCGTGAGGAAATTTCTTTGAATGTCAGAAAGTCAACACACCTTCTGCAGTCTTCTCTGGTTGACGGGAGAGGAATAACAATACACGGGGAAGAAGTAGCTCAGGCATTGGCGAACTTGTTGATTATCGGTGGTCTCAGGTGAGAAGTACGTTGCCACTAGGGTTTTCAATATCTTTGGAAGAGTGAGACTGTGCTCGGACGCTATATTGGCTACGCACACGTTCATCCGTAACCAGGCCTGAAAGCATCAACTTGGCGACTCCGACTACGAGAATAGATAGAACAGCAGGAGATTCTTCCTCATTCAACACATGAACCAAGAAGTCAATGATCTTCTCCGGCTACATTGGAGATGAGGCTTTGTGCATGACGTGTGAAAAGTCCGCTCACAGGAATGCTAGCTTGAGCGCCACTCAGGAATTCCTTTCCGTGGACCATGAGAATATCAAAGAGGACTTGCAGAACCCTGATCTTCAAGACTTCTGGAGCAGTTTGAACCTGACTGAGGAACAAACCGAACGAACTAATCGCCATTTTCTAACGCCAATAAAAAGTCAAATAGAGAATACCTTCCAGAATATGCAAGCGTACCTTGGCAATCAAACAGCACAGGCCGAGGCATAAGAGACCTTTCTCGCGAAGAACCATTTCTTTTCTGCGAACAGCGGGAACAATGAGGTCCGTGAGGACACCTTCGAGGGTCGAGTTCTCCTCGAAGGTCTGGCAGGCAATCAATTCGTCAATGAAGGGCTCGCATAGAAACCAACCTTTTCTTCACGCACCCCATTTACTCGTTCAAGCATCCCACGACATAGGTCCAAACAACGGATGTCGATTAACGTTGCACGCGTTTTCTCTTCTTCGGTCATTTCAGCTGGTGGCGGCTTTGGCTGCCGAATTTTTCTGGGACTGTCTCCAGACATTGTTGACATTGTGGCGTCGGGCTAAACGATATCAGGTCGTTGAAGGTACTGTATAGGAGGCACGAACCATTTCCTCTTCGACATCGGAGCCTCCAGGATCTCTCAGCTCTTGGATGACCTCGACGACTACACGAATGAGATCCCGTTCTCCAGACGAGAGCGTACGAAGTACGTCGAGACAGGATGTCACAAGAGACTGTGGGAGACAATCGTGCGATAACATTTCCCCTGCATATACATCAGAGATATGGCGGTATTCAAAAGCCTGGCACTTGACGTACTGACGAGGCCAAACACTTTCCGGCGACCTATCTCATCGGCATAGTCAAGGTGTACGGCCATGCGGAGCATTTCTCCAATGACGAACTCTCTGTTCTCGTCTTCGTCCTCCAGTTCGTCGTCTTCGTCTAAAGCCTCCTTCTGTTTGGCGATGCGTTCAAGATGGACGTTGTAGGCTGACTGGATCTTGAAAGCCAGGGATGTCACGACGGGGAGGGCGTTTTCTAATCGGGCATCATCCTTTGTAGCAATACAATGCTCAACAAAGACGCGTGCCAAGAACGCTTTGGAAGGTGTTAATTCTTGCCAGTACTCCTCTGTCATGTAATGAGAATAATGGCCTTGAGCAGTCGGGGAACTCAACGTACCGTCAAATTTGAGGTTTTCAAGCACGTCGACGCGCGTAACGAAAATGCTTTTGAGAGCCTCGCTAGCGACACCGCCCTCCTCTCCCTCACCCAGTAAATCAAACAGTTGTAAAAACTCTTCCAGATTGCCGTTAAAGATATCCACCCAGCTGCCAAGCAACTTTCCTGCGGCCGCGCGGACGGCAGGTTCACGGTCTCCAAGACCATCGCGAGTGATCTTCTCGCGTTGCGCAATAGTAAGTTGTTTCGGATGCTTCAGGTTCTCAAGAAGCACCGAGGTGTATAACAGTTTGCGGAGAACCGGATCGATATCTCTGGTCCGAGTAAGGATGTCGGGGAGCGTCTCAGTCGTCGGCGGTGTATGTAGTAGCGCAGCTCGCCGGACGTCTCTGTATCACACATAAGAGTCCAGCATCTTTGAAGTGGATTGCAATGGGACTCACGGCGATGAGTCGTATCTCAAGATGTCAACAAGAGCGTCTATGACGCTGATTGCATCATCTCCCAAATCGTCAGGATCTTCTGCACCTGCGAGCTTCGACAACGCGACCACAGCAACGGCCCTGATGAACGCTTCTTTGTCCTTAACACGCTCCATCAGACTGGATCTCATCAATTGATATACTTCGTCCCTGGATCATAATGAGTTAACGGCAATTTGCAGTTTGGACTTCAACATACTCTATTTCGCCCAAGTGTGAGATCATCTCTGCCACAAACTGAACACATCGATATCTGACGTTCTTATCTTTTGCTACAAAGCCTTTGAGGAAATGACGAATAAGACGCGCGATGAGGCGCGTTGCGAATGTATCTTCTTGACCCTCGTCGTCTGAAGTAGGTTCTGCTTTGACTTCTTTCGGCTCAGCCGCTACATAGCGAGGTCAGCTCGACATGAATGATCAACTAGAGTGGCAAGGGGGCAAAATCCGAAAGGTTGTCCAAAGATACATGACTCACACTTCTCATTCATGAACTTGATATACCCTCCGACAAACTTGACGATGCGATCCGCTGGTTGTACTCCCTTCTTGACAGGAAGTACACGGTTCAAGGCATCAACAATTGTGTCTTGAAAGGCCTTCTCTCCTACAAGTTTGATGTTCTTGCCATGGTTCAGCGATTCGGTAAACTTCGCAGCTTCAGCCTGGTTCTTGTAGAGTGCCACGAAATTCTTCGGATGGTTGGCGACAGAATTCTGTGCTTGATCAAAAATAGTGGGAATAACAGCGACGCGATCCTCAAGAGTCACAGTGCGAGAGGGCATGCTGGGTGGTAAGCGCGTATACCGGTAAGCTGTCCTGCGACGCGTTCGGCTGCAAGTTGAAGATCGCGTCTTCTCAGAAAGGCAAGTCACGTCGCCATTTGTTTGTACGTATTTGCTCCACCCCTTCCCCGCATGTCCCTGCCACGACCAGATCGACCAGATATTCCTAGAGGCCCGAGTATCCCCAGAGCTTCAAAGGGGCCTCGTCCATCACAAGTTCTAGCATCGATACCGGAGAATAATGTTGGGCCTACACTCCCCCTGAGTCGCCGGCCTTCTATTTCTGGCAGGACTTCGCTGGCCGGAAAGCCAATACCTCCCCCCAAGGCCCAGAGAACGAGCAAAACATCACAAAAGCTAGTCGTACTACCTTCAGAACCTCAGACGAAACCCCTCGTCGGCGAGGATGTCGAGGAAGCCCCATCAGATCGCCGGAGTGACGGAGAGCGCATGTCGAAGGAGCAGAGACATCGCTCGGGGCACAAAAGACTTACAGCATATTGTGTTGCCGAAGGTTTCAAGATGAAGTTGACTGCTGCATTCCTGAAGAGAGAACACAGTGTGACTCCCAGGGTGTTCGATGACGCAATTTATGCTGTAAGTACATCCCTTCAGTCGCTACCTGCTGAATTCTGATGATCACAGGTGTATCACCTGCCTCTTCTTCCAGGCTATGGGCCGAACACCCTAGTGAGATCATCAGTGCCTCCGAAATCACCTGGCGGGAAGACAATATTTGCACGAATGTCGGAAGCGGAAGAACAAGGATATGAAGGCATGTATTTCAATGAAGAAACGCAGGAGACGGAATTCTTGTCACAAGACGGATTTATCTCTGGCTCTCCTCAAACACCATTAAAACCGTTGTCCACTCCCATCGACGACCCAGAACATCGAACGCCGCCGACACCCGCGAGAAAACGTCTGAACACATTACTGCCGAACGAGACTGTAGCAGAAGCTGTAATATTCTCGTATGGTGTGGCTGTTTTCTTTGGATTTGAGGAGGCACAAGAGAAGGATATATTGGAAGATTTAGAGGAGTCCGGTGCATTGACGAGACGAATACCAGAGGATGAATGGGAGATAGAAGAGTTTCACTATGAGGTACTTCTTACGACCGCCACGTGGACTCTAAGTCTGAATCCTCACTCCGACCAGCATGACCCCGATGCCCAAAGCCCTCGAATATACAACGACTTCTTCAGTAAGTCTCTGCTCAAAGGCGCTGACAACCTGTTTCTGACGTCAGTTCCAAGCTCTCAAATCACAGTCACATCTTCTAAAGCTATCTATCGCTCACGCCATCGCACAATCAACACTTCTGGCGAGATTTGAGAGCGTAGCCACCCGAACTCTTCACGATCGTTCCACCTGGTCGATATCTCGCCAGCTAGCAGCCACTGGCAAATTGAATCTGAAACGGCGTGACGCACTGCGTTTGACGGGCCGGTTGTTTGTGTTGCGACGAGATGTCAACCTGGTCTCGAATGTCCTCGATGTGCCCGAATTATTTTGGAGTGAAGCGAGTCTGAAGAACCTATATTCCGCGGTCAGAGAATACTTGGAAATTTCTGGGCGCGTCTTAGTCCTCAATGAACGACTGCGAGTGGCTAATGAACTGGTACGTGTTCTCCATATGGACAAAACGCGATCTAAGACTGGCTTAGCTTGACATTATACACGAACATCTGAATGGCTCAGCGATGGTTCGCATAACATGGATCATTATCTGGTACGCACTATCACTTGCCGAGATCACTGACACTCATGGACGTTCCTAGGCTCATTGTAGTAGCCATCGTCGTTGAACTCGTGAGTCAATAGTTCCCTCCTTTGTTCTGTGTGTATTGAATCCGCTCTAGGGCGAAGTCTTGGCTCGCCTTGTTGTCCACTCTTCTCGCTCTTCTAGCGAAATGGCTGGAGCTGTTCATTCATTAACGCGTTCAGAATCATTGGCGATTCTGAACCGGATTATATCCCAGTCCTCCTAGCGACAGGTCGAACCTGACCTTTCGCACATTCGCACTATTTTTCGAGCACATATGGGAATCTGATCGTCATTGGTTCACCTAGACTACATTAGTGTAATGGTTATAATACCTGGATTTTCCTTCCGTTACGTGACGAGACCCCATTCAACGTAAGAACCCGAGCGGCTGAGAACAAAGAAACTCGGGCGCTTGTTGGGACACCGCTCTTTGTCTTCTGTATTCTGGACACTCGAATGAACGGCGGGTCCTCCTCGTCTGTACAGGATACGACGCCGCTAGTTAACACATCCAACCCGAGTCACCGTCCTGGTCAAATTGCTTCGTTCGCTCGAAATGCCGTAGGCGTTCCTACGATAGTCCGTACGCCACCCTACGCCTTGCAGTATATACCAGTGGCAGTACCTAATGCTCATGCCTATATACCGCCTGGAGTTACTCAACAAAGGACGGAATCAGAATTGTCTGACAAGATGGAGGCTCTCTTGACGCGCTGCTTCAACAATCTAAACGAGACTCTGGGACGAAAGATCGACACGCTGGCTCAAAGGATAGAGACTATTGAGGCTTTACACGAGGCCTCAAGAGTTGCGAGAGAACATGATGTGGATCGTGACCGTGTACGGAAGATTGATATTGGTGAGTTTATGACTGGTCATCATAATCTTCCAAGTCGCTCAAGGTTATGCAGACTCCCGCCTCGGTTTGGTGGAAGCTCTACTCAAGAACGTCGCAAATGCAGCCTCTCCTCCATCACCTTCCCAATCTACGATAGTTGCCTCATCAGAAAGCCCCGCCGGCGGATTGAGTTGTGAGTCTTCATGAGCATATATTGTGGCACGGCCTCAGGCTTGGCGTATGTGTTTTGCGCGCAGATACTCCTCCGAGTCTAGATATCCCGCGTGAGCATTGGCTATTATTCTGCTTGCATATGAGCGAATCTGATGAGTATAAGCAGCTGTCGTCACCGAAGACCAAACTCCCACACCATCTCAGTCTGCACCACAAGGCACGCTCTTGTCCACGCATATACGACCATTCTCTGAATTTCCGTTTTAGGCTTGATAACCTTTCTGCAATCTAAGCCATGGGACGAGACCGCCGAGAGATCTGTCCTTCCCAAAATTTATGACCACATCAAGACTTACTACTCACCTGATCCGTCTCAATCTGCATCCCAAATTTCAACTCCTGATAATCGAAATTCACTAAAGCGGAAGAGATCCGACCTAACCCAAACTGAACCTGAACCTCCCATGAGTCCTTTAACCCCTCTACCCCCAACTCCGGATCGTCCTGCCAATCCCAGAGTCATACAGCTGAATCCCGAACGTCCAACCACTCCAACGGCCGCTCGCCGCTCTCACAGAGACAGACAAGCTGCTTCGACAGCAGCTGCCGTGGTCCCAACGCCGACCCCTTCCCCCAAGAAACCTCGGACTACTGCACCCTCTGTCTCGCATCCGAGAATTGGTGAAGTCGCGACCCGGAAACCTAAAGCGTCAAAGCCTCGCAAGCATACGAATCCTGCGGGAGCCACAAGTGCCGATCTTCTTGAGGTCGTCAAAATTCGTCAAGATCTGATAGCTAAGATCGAGAAACAAACACCCAATCTTGTTTGGCCGAAAGCTCTGCAGGAAGAAGAGACAAAGCTTGTGAGCGAATATTTGTACCCCTTCAACTCTTTTTACTGATTGTCCTACGTCAGTTGATCAATTGCGACGTGTAAGTTCTCCTCCAGTGGTCTAGCATAGTCCGAATCTTGACTGATTGCCTCGCAGTTGCCAATTCTGGTATCATTTCGGATGTGTAGGTTTAGATGGAAGACTGGATCGAAATGGTGAAGACTTCGTATGTCCTCCATGTTCGAAGAACATGTTAGTTCTTCACGTTCCAGATTGTCCTTTTTTCTGAGTCTAACCCACTGTGTCCAGATATATGGGTGATGCTCCATGTCTTCGAACGTGCCGTCAGCAACTGATAGAGGCTATCTACAGACACTCGTATCCGAGTCAAGAACACGCACAAGATAGTGAAGTGCATGATGCCCAGTTGCACAAATATCACAACAGAGGAAGAGTTCTTCATCGAGAAAGTGATCGCTATGAAAGTAGTGAGTTCGCAAGGGGAAATTGCGAAGCATCCTTGGCTCGTGAAGTGGCAAAGGTGCGTGACCCGAATCCTCATCTACGAACTCCCTTGAAGATATGGATGTCAGTTACGGGCTGGAGGAGGCTACGTGGGAGCCCTCATCAAATATTCACGACGATTACATAAACGCATTCCAAGACGAAGTCAAGCTATCAGGAGTACAGGTCGACGGGTTCAATGTTATCTTTCTCCCTGAAGCTCGTAGACTCTTCAAAAACAGTCCCAACGGTTGAGCCGTGGCGAATGTCCCCTTTGTGTCCCGTTCCGTTTTTACCCCACCTTCTTGTCACGTTGCGCTTTCATTTTATGTATCGCTTTCCTCATTCTCGATGCTTTCCTTGATCTCCCTCGATGCCGCACTTACATTACTCACGATTCGGAGGCATATGTTGGAACCTGTTCGTATATTCAAACATGTATCATAGTGATCGTTCGAATTTTCTCCATCTGTGGACCGCGAAAGAGTTATATTACATCGTCAGGTGAATCGATTGATTACAGAGTGGAGTACTAAAGCAACCCGGTGGCGTGCGACATGTCCGTTTTCCAAAAATATAAAGAAAGTCCAGCGGAGAGGGAGGAAAGAAGGCCTCAAAATTGAATCTAAATAAAGATGGGAAAAGAAAGGACATGAAAAGGGTCATTATTGGCAATCCGATTGTCCGCGGGGGAGAGAAAGAGAGGAAGGATGAGTGGTTGCGAAAGGACAAATGCAATGAGTGACGAGTATGTACAAATGATTTCGTTAAGGAAAACATGTTGCATGGTTATGCGAGACGGGGCAGCAGACGCGAGAAGATGTGGTTTCTCGATTATTTTCGTAGATTGTTATAAGCGGGCGGTAATTCGACCGTCTCTGCTTCTTCTTCCGCAGCAGCACCAGCCGAGGGCCCAGCGTCGTCGTGCTGGATGATATTGATTGGTCGAAGCTGCGGCGGACCAGCGGGAGTTTTTCTTGAACTGGAAGAAATCGGTCCTTCGGTGCTGACTCGCCCCTGACTGCCAAGCGAAATACCGGACTCCCGACGACTATGGGCTCCAAGGAACTCGGGACCCCCGACGTTCTCTGTACCGCGCGCTGAGGATATTTCGGACATGGCGGGAACGCTGGGGTCTGGGACACGGAAAGGTTCGGGGAGGTAAAACTCAGGAGGTTCACGATTGCCGTTCTCATCGTCTCCTGCTTCGCGGGGATCAAGGAGGTCCACAGGATCCTTTTTGGCCTGCTTATGACGGCGACGGCGAATAAAGAAGAGTACGAGGAGGCCTAGCATGATAAGTCCGGCGACGCCACCCACAACGCCACCTTGATGTCCGCTCATGTGAGTAATAGCGCTACGACGAGTCGAGAAGTTATAGCTTACCGGCGATAGCACCCGCGTTCGATTTATGTGAGGATCCTGAACCTGGAGAACCCGGAGACGAAGTCCCGCTAGGGGAGGTTGAGTCACCTGCCGAGTTCGTAGGGTACGTTCCACCGGCTGGCGATCCCGGCGTTGAGGACGGCGAGCTGCTATCCACACAACTGGTGGTGCCGTTGCCAGGTTGCAGAATCTCAGTACCGCTGCCGCCTGTCCCTACGCCTCGGCTATCTCCCGCAACTATCGTGAGCTGCACGCCGGGGAGGACATTCGGAGTCCAGGTGACTGCTGTCTTGCCTGTTTGAGCCGGATCTGTGGTGGTATCGCTTACAGGAACCCTAAAACTATTTCCGCCTGGGATGACGCCGTAAAAATTGACATCACTATCAAAGGGTGCGCGATTAGAATAGAAAACGCGGTCTAGGGATGAGATACGCACCCTTGAACCGTCGAGGGGTCCCATAGGAAAAAACCTGACTGACAGGTGGTGAGGGAGCCAAGTGGATCCTGTGAGAACGTCCATAGTGGAGAGACTTGCTGGGTTGGTAGACAGCTGTTGGTGCCGCTGCCTTGCACGTCGACGCTGACAGTTGTGCCTCCTGAACCGAAATTGGACCCATTTTTGTCGCTGACCTGGTACCAACGTTGAACTTCGGCGCGATACGGAGGTAAGAATGATCCAGAAACTCACGACGGCGACAAATTGTGAAAATTGAGGATAAGGTAGCGTGAAGCTCAATGAAGAGCTGTCGTTGAATTGGACATCCATGATTTTTCGAACCTCTATTCCTAATGGACTGCCTCCTTGAGGGATGATTGTCAGGCGATATGGCGCGGTTCCATCTGACCCGACGATGGAAATATTAAGAGGGCCGCATTGGGAGGGAGTGTTGTCAATGGTGAACGAGTAGGACAGTGCTAGTGAGGGCCATAGAATTAAGGATGATAAGACACCAAGATGTTGGTGAGCAAAGAGCATCTCTAGGTCGTGGTTAAGCAGAGAATGGTGTGGTGGCTATGACGAACCGTCTATGATTTGCCGGCCCCGGCCGAATTTCCTGATTGGTCGTTCGTCTTGCTGACTAATTCAAGTCGCGACATCGTCTTTTCCTGGACCTGCTGTGTTTGCCTAGGCCCTAGACTGTCATCTGTGCAGAGGCAGAGCGTGCAAAAGTTCGAAGAGCATAATCACAAGTTTGTCATCCTAAATCTTTGGCCTGTCCTTTTTTTGCTCTTTTGATGTTGGTAAATAAAAAGGCTCTCCGCGGAGCCTCCAACTCAGTTGACAACACAGGAAATCAACCTTCTCTGTGTTCGCAACAGGCTTCAGAATAAATCAGGCCGAGCTATGCCATGCGCTGGTATTCAGAAGCGTCGCCTTTTCCAGAATTCGGCGGTTGATTTCAATGATTCGTTCATTTTCATCGCGACGCTTTCGCTGTGCCACCTCTTTCGCCATGAGAAGGCAAGCATCGTTGCCCTGCTTCATAAAGTATGATTTTATTTTCTAGCAATCCTCTCAGTATCCTGATTTTCCGTGCTACAGCAGAATCGTTTTCTTGATCACAGGGATACAACCATCTGTCCAAGCCGAAGTCCAAGGACCAATATGCTGCCCTGCGCATGGCATCAATCGGCCAAATCGCAGTGAGATGCTTCACTTATCGCCGACAAAAAGGTATTGTGAAGGTCCAGGTCCAGGATCAACAACTGGGCAATTTCAACAATGCGATCGAATACTTCCGATATATATGCACACCGCGCGCTGTCATACTCTTTCGGAAAAGGGGCGCCAACCATCGAGCTCACCCGAATGCTTTCCGTGATATCAGTGCTACTCGCTTTTGAGAATCTGATACGACACGTCACATCTCAGGAGTCAGCATCTTCTTCGCGACCCTGAAATGCGCCATCATTGATACTTGCGTTGGACGTTTCATTTAGACTTTGGTCATGATGCCCCTTCATAGCGATAGCGGATCTCCGGGTAGGTGTCTTTTGACCCTTGGAAAACCAATGAGGCACCGACGACTCAGTGTCTTTGAATACTGATTATATTATCCGAGTCTTCGTGGACCTCAAACGTAGGAACATTGTGGTGGCTCTACTAAGCGCCATATGATTCCTATCTTTTTAGGGCGTATCGAATTGTTGGTGTGGCACACCGACAACCACTCTCATACCGATGCACGGAATGTGTTGCCTCCCGAACACGAATCTGACATTAGCAGAGCTGAGGCCGCAGAGCTCCCGGAACAACCCACCCAAGCTCCCATCTATCACTCAAACGCGCGGTTCTATTCGGCCAAATCCACATTAATGCCACCCTCTCACATATTTGGTGGTGGTTTCGTTGAAAATGCAGGTAAATAATATGAGTTCTTCGGTCGGAGACCAAACAGTGATGATTGCTTCAGACTTGGTGCTTCTAACATACACACCCTCGGGGGCAGCGAATGATCTAATGACACCTGGAATTAAGGTGGCGTGAGACTCACGAGCACTTCGTTTAGGCATTATAGCAATGGAGTCAGTCTCCTATCTATCTGCCAAAATATCTCCATGATCACAAATAAACTCAAGCTCCTTCCAGTGAATTCGGTGTCATACCTCGGAGAAGACTTGGTAGGAGCAGGGCGCACCAATTCGGGCGTCTTTAAGGTTAGGTGAAAACACGCGTTCCGCTGATTTCCATACCTAGCTTTGTTTCGTCATCCTAATTGAGTTGTCAAGCAAGACGCCGATTTCCATCTGGCCTAGGCGATTCAGGCTCGTGCGCATTTTGAGTGACGCTACTCAACTGTGAAAATTCAGCGAAGTACTGAACGTATTCGTCTTCTGTTCCTCTATGAAGCACATCTTCCCTAACTCGAGGAGGCCAATGCACATGGTCTCAATGCACCGAGTCGGATTGTAACATCCTTGACTGGTGTCCCTGCTGACAACAAGGTCCACTTCATTCAATTTACTTTCAGGGCACGGCTTCCTGAGATCCGTACCTTTGGCGTTGCTGTAACAGACTGGTCCCAGGCTATCGCATCGCAAGAAGAGTTTCCTGAGACCTGAGGCCTGAGATACCGATCTAACCGCGCTCCCCTGTCCTCGACTTGGGTATACTGTGGACTGGCTTCCACCGTATCATCAAACGCGCCTGGCAAATCGATCCTTTTTTCTCCCAGCCCTGTTACCTATGCTGCAGTGTCGGAAGACGAAATGATAATTTCCTACCGAGTTCCGAATGAAGTTGCTATGTTGGGCCCTTCTGGGAGTCTTAGCCTCTCTGGTCGATCGGCTATCTTTACTTCATATATTTATGTAAAACAGTCACTTACTTCGTGACACCGGCTATGACGGTTGTTTAGGGTACTACTAGGGCGCGATCAGTGGCCCATCTACGCCATCTCAACATAGCTTCAGCTACCAGGCTCCAGGCGGTTCCCATTCCATTTTGTTACTCGGGAGTCCGGGACTGAACACTAAGATCGAAGTGCGCCACTATGGTCAGTTAACATCATGCGACCATCAAACGTAAACCTTTGAATGTACTAGGAACAAATGACAGGCTGTTGCGCACTCCTATGTTTGTCTGGTGGATCTTCATCAAGATTCACTGGTATTCGCAATCTGCCAACAAAGTCTTCCGAGATCGATCGCCCTTCCGCATCATCGAAGGCCCGCACAAATAGGAACTCAGTGCCTCGTGTCAAACCTGAAGGCTTCGATCACTGGTGGCATACCCTTCCGTCACGAGAAACATCCTGTCGAGCTGCTGCCAGATAGACGATGCCTGCTACCAGTAGCGCGCCGTATCCATCGCATTGCAATTGATCCACCGGGTTTCCGACGGGTTGGGAGGTGCGAAACCCGACCAAGAAACACGGTACATCACTCCCAAGCCATGCGCTCATTATGGTCCCACCGATGTGGCGGTGACTTGAAGTTGGATCCCGTAAAGCTATAGCTGTCTAGCTCTATTACTTACTCCGGTCCCTCCCGGTGATAATATAGCCGATTAACAGGTCGAGCGTTCGAAATACACCAGGATCTATTGATGCAAATAATTGATGCAGAATAAAATTTACATCTGACAGGAATGGAGATTAGCTTGCACTCGATAGAACCAAGAAGTCAATCTCCGAACTTCTGGCACCAGTCTCGCTTGATGCGACGTCTCATATCTGCCTCTCAAAACTCCGTGATAAATGGGTTTGGCGAGAGGACAGAATGCTACGCGCAATTGTCGAGGTTTGAATGGACGAGCGCCTTCATGTGAACGACCCCCGATGAGGGTGGGTGAAAGATCTTTCAAGATGCATCAGGATGATGTCCGCTAGTTGAATGCACAAAGATCAATGACCATCGCGAGATGAGTAGAGGGAATACCCCGTAGATCATGTTTTAATCAAGCGGAATCGCTTGGACTACAACGCTCGGGACTACAACATTTCACAGCTGTGAGCTGTCAGCGACGGGGCTTGCGTCCTGAAGAAGTCCCGATAACACGCCTGTGAATTAAACTGCATCATCCGGTGGACTAAGGCGAGGACTGAGGCGGGGAGAAGTGATATGGCGAGGTAGTGATATGGTAGCAGCCCGTCTTCTTCGTCGTCTGAATACGCGCCAAGGCGTTGAGATGAAGTCTCGTACGGCGCCTATCGCCATGTCCAACTCGAAATCGCTGAGATACTTGAGCTTGCCGAAGAACTGCAGGATGGCGTAGATCGATACGCAGACGGCGATTTCCAAGCACCAGATGATGAGTTGGGTGATAACGGAGGAGAAGCGAAGGGATACGAGGAACACACAGGCAGCCACGGAGATAAGCGCCCACATGAAGGAGGCCCATGGCATCGCGAATATGATGGCCAAGGGTTGGAATCCTAACGAATCATGGAAAGCGTGCCTGAAATACTGCGCCTGGACCTCGGTTATCAGAAAAGTACCGAATGCCTAAATGGACTACTTACCGCGTCATAAGCATGAGAACTCTTTTGGAACTTGTGGATGTGAATAAGTACGACACTGGAGGCGAGACTTGCGAATGAGAATAATACAGCAGCGATCATAGTCATTTGTTCTAAGTTCGTGAGGAATGAGGAGAGGGATGAAGTCCATAGAATAAGTATTGACAATGAAGTGAGTGCAGTTCTGTGAAATGGTCAGCTCTAGTTTGAAGGAAAAACCCAAGGCTTCACATTAATAATACAGCGGCCTGGCACGAAACGATTAAAAAAGGAAGGGAATTCAAATGGAAACAGACGCACCCAGGATGCGAGATTTTTCCACTCCTGCAACATATCCGTGATAAACTTTCTCCACGGTGAAGAATACGTGATTTCATCAACCCAAAGATCTCTCAGCGTCTGCAGGTATTGCGCGGGTGTGTCGAAGAACATGGTAAAGATAACCCGAATGTACCACGGGTTTTGTATATCGGGGTCCGGAAGCAACTGCTGAGTTCTTGACAATCGAGCCAGGGGCTCTCCATGCAGGTTCAGAAAGTAATTCGAGACTTCTCAGGATGAGAAACCGCATTTCGGGAAACAAAATGGTTACTGACGGAGTTCGGACCATAGGCGCGCTGTGGTGTCGATGAGATCGACTGGATGGGGCATCATGCAACCGATCAACTCACCAATGACACAATTTTTGTAACCCTTCGCCCTCGGTGAGTCTACCCAAAGACATTGAATTGGTTGAGTCAGCAAGGCGTCGTATGGCGTACCGTAACTTGTCTGAAACAGCTTAATAAATGTCTGACACTCGTCGGCGGTGTACGGAAAGGTAGTTAAATTTGATGTCATAAAATCTGATGCCAAGATTAGTCTATAGGCAGAACATGACACGTGCAGCTCACCGATGCACCCGTGGGTCAGTGAAGCCACTAACTCTTCTTCGACAGAGGGGGGAAGCGAGATATGCATCGGGAAATATTCCACGTGATTCCAATAATGTTGCTGCAGAACATTTTCTTTGTAACACATACAGCAGTTAGTAGCGCATCAGAATATAACATAACACGAGCTCACTGAGGTGTCCTGTTGACGTTACTGGTGGTATATCAAGCTCTTCGGTGTTTGTGTCATCAATCCAGAATTCCACCCGATGAACGTGATCGACAAAATAATAACGACACGACAGCCCGTCTTCATCAAGCTCCAGCATGAGCTCCGTCGATTCCTGAAGCTCGATCCCGTGGGCCGCGACGAGTGAGTGCACTTGATTGGCCCAAAACGTGATGCTGCCAACATGCGCAGGAATTCGTAAATTCGCCTCGGTGACTATCCTAGCCTCTGGATGGTAGAAGTACGTCTGCCCTGAAACAATTTCAGCGCCGGCATCACGAGGCATTGACGTAAGACGGGAACCTTCGGGGTGGACGAATTCCAACCAACCTTCAGGTGGTGGTGGTATGCTGGCAGGATGGATAAGAAAACAGAAGCAAGTGAATGAGCTAGGCACATACTCGGAGTCGGATATTGCAAAGAGACCAATGGAAATGGGTCGATGTTCCGGAAGTGCCCTTTAACCGCGTGAGCCCTAAATATGACGATTGCAAGAGCAGAAGAGGGCGCACTCGAGCAATCCTTTCTGATAACGTCTCGACTGAACCGCGGTCGTCCTTCGCAGCGACTCGCTCTCCGAATACGGTGGTGGGCCAGGTGGCGGTGGGTCATCCATTGTGCCATAGTCGAGCTGCGGGTCTGGCGGAGGAGCCAACTCTTGGTCCAGCAAATGGTCCCGCTCAGAGGTACTAGCCATTCGCCACACGAGTAGATGGGGCAGCGATTATACCAAGAGTCTCGATGCTCGTTGCGAGCTTTTGAAGGGCAGGTAGCGTAACTTCGGGCATAAGCATAACAACATCAGAAAGTCTGGCATTGGGCGCTTAGAATATCTTGACCTCATTTTCCCAGGACAAATATGTTTCAATATTGAAGCACTTGAAATTTCGAGGACATGGAGTTGATCACCTAGACTCTCCTGAAGCATTTGCATACCCGTCGGCGAAATCAAAACGCTCTTGTCTCAGTCCCAGTATTCATACCCATTACTTCCATCATTGGATGACCCTGCTAATTCAATGTGATCATGATCATATCTATCTCAATTAAGACACTGGAGGATCCAACAAGGCGGCATCGCGCCCACAGGCGGTGTGGACGCAACTACATTCTAATCAACGAATATGATGCTAATCCAGTTATTTTCTTCGTGCCGGCCTCTAATTCCGCTGAATGAACTCTGGCGAAAGTGCGACACGGATTATTATTGCATGACAGGGAATATGATTGATGGCCGGTGTCGCAAGGGCGCTTTGTTCACATGGTCTCTTTCTGGTCCTGCATCCTGTAGACAGACCGTAGCGTACCGTGGCTCCGACTTCCAGATAACGATCGCACGGGCCTCTCCGACGTCTCGTAACCTTAAAGCATGAATCGGTTACAGCACTCTGACGACGAGGCTGTGCTGTTCTTGCCCGGCGTATCACGACGTCGAGCAAGCCGGAGCCGCTATAGCACTAGTAAATCTAGTCTCAGTAGTAGATCGACAGTAGTTCAATGACATAGCCGGATGAGCCCATAGTGCAAAAAGTCCTGGGACCACCATACCGATTTCAGTCGCCAGCTCGCGAGGTGAGATAAACCCTGCAATTCCAGAGCCAATTTAGTTCTCGATGATGTGATACTCTTGTCAATATTTCAATCCCCGAGCTCGGGCTGACAGATTTAACCTCCTGCATTCATCAGGAGAAGAAACTCCCTGGAACTTCCGAGAGCGCTGCCGTTGGGAACTTTCGGCCCTCCATCCGGGTCCATACTTCTCCAGGAACCCCTTTCGGATGGGAGCCAAGTTCAAACTTGTTTCCACGCTCTCGTTCATCATTGCCGGATATCCTGGAAGCGCACTACATAGGCAAGAGTCAGCCAGGGTCGCCCTCGAGGTAGGGGTACGAGGGGTGCATAGCAGCCTTAATTCCCGAAGCCGAAAGAAGCTAGATCTGAGCGCGAAGGGATGAGATAGCCTATACCGCCGACAAGGGAGAACGACACACTAAAAAGACATGTGAACTCGCAGTGCGTTCCAGAGTGGAGTTTTGACAGATGATGGCGATAACGTCTCTGGGAAAAGACAAATGAACCCGAGACGGACGTGCTATCGGATAATCTCATTTAGTTTGCATAATCAAAGTCAAAGGGACAGCTGTCCTACCTTTGCCGATATTAGATCTCGAGGTGGCATCATGGGAATGAAGAGCTTAAATGTATCAATCACGAGACAAACTCACCGTTCCAACGCCCTCGATCGCGAGCACACTCGGAAAAGGCATGTCCGACGAAATGGATGGCCTACCTTGCTCCGAGGAAGAGATGCATTTCTGACTTCGCTGACATGAGCTTTGTCGCGATCACAACTTTCACATGTCGTAGGACTACTAACATGTTTTTTAGGATACCGGAGTTGGCTCGAAGGTTTCACAAGAGGTAAAATGCGACGCATTCGACGGGTGTGTGGAGCAGAGGCGCCTTTCCAGACGCTGGAGACATTACACACTATAGCGCAAGAAGAGCATGTCTTCTACGAGCGTGGCTTGCTCAGATGCGGTGGCCGTTCATCCGAGTCGTACGTTCCAGAAAGAATCCAGGACAGTCTTCTTGGTATGAAATTCATGGCGCCATTATGACCAAGGGCGAAGGAAGGCAAGCCCATTGTCTTTCTGTGAATACAAGCGCGGTCCGTAAGATCAGGTAAGACCTTGTTTCAGCTCCTCCACCTGGCTTGGCTCAAGCAAAGCTCACAAGCTTCTCTGACGAATCGGATGACAAACTGGGGGCTTCAATGCGAGTACAACTCACCCATCTCTTTTGTAAAGAAAAATGTGGGGTTAAGGGAAGGTGATGGACAAGAGAAGAGGCTTCCGCCTGGACAAACAACAGCTTGAAAAGAAGGAAGTGTGCATTACGTAATCTTTGGTTCTGGATTCGAGAACACGGTCCGATTCTCAACGAAATCTCAAGCAAGGCATATAGCTTGATAAATGGTATGAAATACAGCAAAAATTACCTATATCAGGACTGCAAAAGTTCTGAAAGTTCAACATGCAAGGCGTTCGTGGCTCCTACTGGCATTTCATATGGAGCTTCAAGGTCTATTCCTCAAGCGTCTAGTAAGTCTTGAAGAGTTTGATAGCTTCAGGAAGACAAGTGACGGGGCGACCATCATCTGCTCTACAACTGAGCTTGGCCGGTACGTCTTGGAATATCCTGATCACGTCGTGGGGAACATTTGACTCAGGTTCCCATGTAGTCTCTTCAATACTGTACCTGGGGTACATCATTAAACGTCTCAACGCAGGCTATTGATTACGAAAAAAGACTCACCCCTGCCATTTGATGAGCCAAGGTTGATCTACCCCAGCCTCATCCGTATTTGAATATTTCATGGCAAGGATTTTCTCGATGTAGTATTCTTCTTCCGTGCTATAAGGGCAGTGAGGTACCATACATTCCACCACGGAAAGGGTGTTTTTAACTCTGATACGATTGCCTAGATATGACGTCGTCAGCCGGTAGACGCATCACCAGACAATTGGAATGGCACCTAGGAGACTTTGAGGAAATGGTGAGTGACCGAAATTGGCGAATGAACGATTGACGGAATCACGACTCACATATTTTGCGAACAAGGCGGACATATAAAATCTTCTTCGTTCCGATCTAGTCCGCCGGCCAAACCTACGCAGCCGAAATGATACCAAAAGTGACAACTGTGGGAGGAGAAAATACTCCACGTCAGCCTCACCCAGTCAACAAGTGGCGATATATTCTTACGTATCACATTGAATCCACTAGCACAATTCGAGCATCAGACGAAGCAGCATTCTCACACCATCTTTCGCTCACAAGGGTCGACTCCGTGTCGTGAGGAGTGGGCCAGACAAGATGGGGGAGTTGCTTCTCGATCTTCGCGATGAGACTTTGCCTGGCCCCGTACGTAACGTGCCCAGAGGTCCTTGTTCTAGTTTTGCGCCTTGTTGCATGCACGGATGTCGAAGAGGCAAGGTGATTTCTCAAGTGCGTTGTCCCGAAGCGCAAAGGGCGTAGTATACCGAGAATTCTCAGGCAATCAGGGCGGGAAGATGGGTTGAAATTCCAACACTCTTTGCAAAGAGACCAAAGGGTGCGGTAGTGCTCGAAATCGGTTGGAACGCTCGACGCCGTGCCGGTAGCATCGAGGCTCCCGGAGACACTCGTGAACGGAGGTATCCGGTTGATCATGGCGAAGATAATGCTGGCCGGTGTTCTACAAGTGGCATAAGGCAGAAGAAAGGAAATCAATTCCTGTATAGAAGAACGGTCATTTTCGTGACAAGGAAAGAGTATGCCACGGACAAGAACCACACAACCGAAAGCCCAGATGTCACTTTCATGTGTTGCATTCAAGGTCGAGTCGACTGCACAAGCAAGCTCCGGTGCCATGTACCGAACCGTACCCTTCAGGCCAGTGGTCGTCGAAGCCACCTCGGACGAAAATACCGCGTCAGCGCTGATGAGCCTGGCTAGACCGAAGTCGGCCAGAACGGCGGTCCCTTCATCCGAAACCAGAATATTGCTCTGTGATGCAGTTCTTCAATTGACATCGATCTAACGGTAAGATAGCTTACGCCTTTCAGATCCCCGTGAACTACTCCTTTAGAATGGAGATATGAGAGTCCGCTGCAGATTTCTATCAACTGCAAAACACGATCAGAAAGTAGCAACCTGCAAGAGACGGACAAACCAGTTTGACCCGGTCTACCTCAGCGTTGCTCCGAACGTAGTCTATGACTGTTCCATTCTGCATCCACGGAGATACCAGCGAAAAAGTGGAAACGTCGCTGTCTGCAGAGCCATAGGTGCCATGAAAGAAACAAAACCCCAAGAACGGCAGAATATTCTCGTGCTGCATAGATGACCAAAGCCGCATTTCCCAATTCACGTTCTGCGTTGATTTTGAATAAAGACTCGCAGTTCTTCTCGACGGGAAAGAATGCCACTTCACGTACTCGAGCTAAAGATCGCTTCTTTTCGTCTCCGTCCACGTGAACCTCTCTAAACACCTTGACTGCAACGATCTGCTCATCGATTCTTGCCTGGTAGATATCCGAATAGCCTCCAACTGCACATCGGTTCGTGCTTCGGTCGAGGCCAGTGATGCGATCTGTCAGGTTTTGTGATTCTTGAGTGCGACTTGATTCGTCTGCACGCAGACTCGGAAATGCCATCTTGATCGCCCAAACTCTTGATTACAAGGGACAATCTTCAGTGCTGACAGGGATAAAGAGCATGGGCCCGAGGCAATGAAGGCGTTCTGCTCGGCGCTGTCGGCTATGTAGTGAGGGAGAAGGAGAAGTGTCGCTATTCGCTGTCCTGACAGAGGGCACTCAATTTATGCTGATATACTGAAGATCTCAGTTGCGAAGTGGTCAACCAGTGATGCGAGTCAATCGATAGCATAGCCCATCGTTGGGCGGTCGTCGTGTGAATCAGGGCCTGGTATAGTAAGTCGTCAGTTGACAATTTGAGTGGGCCAACTCTTAGGCGCTCGGAGTGTGGCCTGAGGTTTCAGGACCAGTATGCATGCCCTCTTCCAGATATTGCAGGATTGTACGAATAGAAAACAGAGGCAGTCCACGCAAACGATCATAGCAATAGATTCATTATACACATGCACAGGAGATATAGAAACAGGGAGCGGAGTGTCAAATTCTTCATGTCAATGATACAGCAAATACAGCTTAGAAAGAGATAGCAGATAGCAAGATACAAGAAAGAAATTTCGGGAGAGGTCGCGTCCTACACTGCCATAGGACAGAGAGAACTGGTCTCCATGAGACAGACCTCCACGGTGAAGACAGGTGTAAACCGTCATCTCGTCAAAACGTGAAGACAGTGTCGAAAGCTTCTTTATCCTGCAAAATCGAGATCAACCCAACGAAGCTGCAAGTCGAATATGCGATAGCTTACCAAAGGCCAAAGACTTCCGAGCTGCAAGATGCAATATTCCATCAGTTCTGAGCACGCTGAGAGAGGGTCGAGCGTACCTGTGGATGGATACCTTCGAAAGGTTCTTCGGATCCTTGCGACAGCAAGTAACGGCGATATTGGTTACTCGCTTGCGTCATCCGCTTGCTGTATTGGCTCCTGTGTCAGCACTAAGACCTCTTTTGATTGAAGTCACCTACGAAAGTTCCTCAAGGACATCCATGATGCTAGCCTCGGGCTTCTGGACTGTATGACGTCAGTACAGAGAAGGTAGAGCATGGCTACGGCAGACTAACGTAAGAAATCAATCAAAAACTTTGTGGCGTCAGATAGAGCTAAGAAGAGTCAGGCGAAAATCACATACCTTTCCCATGGCCTCTCCTTTGGTATTTTCAACCGAAATCTCACTGTCATGGCATGCACCAAGAGATAACTGGGAGCGACAATGAGTCAACGGAAGCGGGATTGTGTGATGAGAAAGGGCGTACAACGACGCTTGGTAATATAGCCTTGTCGAGCTTAGGATCCAGCACCGGATCAAGTGCTTCACCTCCCTCGGTCTCCAGCCTAGGGCTCAGAGGCTTAGACAGCTCTCCAAAGATGTGCGTTGGCCTGTACGGTTGACTTGCTTTACCGAACTCTGGTCACAAGGGATGAGCTGGGATTGTTCGGTGATGGTGTCGAAAGAATTACTGGAGCTGATCATAACGTTCTTATTGAGCACCTTGGAGTACCTGGAATCACTTGCATCCTGGACGACGTTTCGCAGGAGGTCCCGGTCTTGATTCTTCTTTGGTATAAGCGCTTTGAACCTTCCTTGCTTGGTCAGATTTCGGAGGCGCCCTCTCGAGGAGAGAACTGGAATTAATAATCAGAGTCGGAAAAGGCAACAGTAAAGGCTGCCGTACCTTGAGGCGTTTTCTCCACAGTCAAGATCGTCATATGCGGAGAGGAATCCTCCGATAATTGTGCTTGGTAGTTGTGTTTTAAGTCTTGGTCATTGTTTTAGCGGCGAAGATGGTGAGTGACCTCGTAATTACCCATGACGGTGCCGCTATGACAGCAGTCAAAGATACCCTAAGCAGACGCTATGACATTCCTTTCAGGATAGATGTCCATAAATAATGCTCACGGTAAGTCGACATCCAGGCGGGAGTCTCTTCACCAAAAGTTCATAGATCTCCTGTATATTGCATTAGGAGGCGATCTCAAATGCTGCTGATTGGAGAACTCGTACATCGTCAACGATGTATCTTCCAGTACTGCTAAAATCGATGGGCAAGATCACTGGCGGGGATGTTAGGTGAGAGCTTTCGAAGGCAGCAATAGCATACACTCATCCAGTCCATCTTCTTCGTCCGGATCATCCACTACAACCCTCTGCCAACCATGTCCCGCAAAGTAGAAAACAAATCGGTCTCCCGGCTCCGCTCCATCGACTAGCTTCACCATGCTAGCCAGCTATGAATCAAATTAGTTACATAGCCAGATATGGATTGGGAGTCGTACAATGTTGTCAGCTGTCGGGGGCAAGTGTTCTCCATCATCCAGCAGTAAAGTGATATCCTCTTCTAAATAGCCATATACAGGAGCTATAAGTTCCTTCTGTCAGTTGTGCGTAACGTGGAAGGGTATGATGCGCACTCTTGAGTAGATCTCGCAAAGCCCGAGCTGTTTCGTAGTTTCCTCCCAAACTCAATTTCCAAGTATAGGTCGATCCATCCAGTTCGTGAAGGTCACGTTCCAGACCTGAGTATCTGATTGATACAATGACAGCTCGCCTCTTCCCTGGTCGTACGACCTTGTGCGAGTCGCCCTGCGAGCCGGTCGTAGCGGTAGGAGTAGACATGGTAGTGTGGTGTCCGAGATAGTTAAACTGTGACTTGGGGTCGTCTTCAAGACAAGCCGGATTATAAACAAGAACTAAGAAGACGGAGAGAGTACAAGAACGTCGTGGATCTATACATAAGTACGGACAAAATGGATGAGCGACCGTGACGGGAATCAGGTACCCGGCATCCTGCGACCCACGGTCAACTGGACTACTCTCTGCTCTAGCTCTTACTGGGCGTTAACGGATCTATCAATGGCCTCCTTCTTCTATAGTCTCATAATGTGATCGCTCCCATAAGTAAGCCGTGGTAACTCTTTTCTTACACTCTTGCGCTCTGTCCAAAGGAATTTATTTTGGGAGCCTGCACTTGATGATGCTCTATGCCGACGTGTATTGGACGCACAATTACCAGATGTCTAACGTGATCTAAAGGCTGCGTTGGGAGCTACAATAAGGCCTCTCTAATATTTTTGTTCATCCAGATCCTGCTCGAGGCTGCTCCAGCTAGATCACATTCGGAAGTAATGTCCGACCTAGTTCTACCAACAAGCCCTGACAGCTCCACCCACATTCAATTGCAGTTCATTCATTTGATTCCACTCGTCGTCTCCGGTTTTATCACTCAGCCGCGATTACTTCCAACCCATTCCCACAGGGGCCGGTCATCCAACCTAATGACTGATTACATAATCACCCGCCTTCCTCTTGTCCATCGATATCCATCCACTAGCAGGGCATCCGGCCTCGTAGCGATTCCCCAAATCAGTCCCACTCAGGCTAGATGTCCAACCTCTCCGTGTTGGTGACTGAGGCACATCTGTTTGATTGAGCTCGTTGGTCTTTCGCCTCTGCCGGTGGTGGGATTACCTCTGCGAACCAGTTCGTTCCGATTTGTGAACTTGGGCGTCGCGTCTAGCATCTACCCGTCTTCCTCATGTTCGTCTTCCTACATGTTCTACAGGGACCTGGCTCCATGGACGACTTGACCCATGATTTCTCTGTCAGCGTTGCTCACAGAAATTTGATCCGTGCGCTTGAATTCCGCTGAGACAGCAGGTGGTCTATCTTAGGCCTGGCGACGTCTCGAAACTAGTCGATGATTGCACTTCTGGAGCCCCAGGGTGTTATCCGGAGTGTTCTCAACGTTTGACCGGACCTTGCCGGAAGTTTTGATTTTCCTTTTATGGAGATTGAAGTTTGTGCACCCGGTCCACGTTTGCGGCGATTGGCACAACCACCCTCGAAATTCAACACGTCAGCCAAGTGTCTGCATCTATGACCAGAATCGGATGAGACGTACGGGCAAGATTGACCATGCCAAAGACTCAATGACCAATCCATGTGTTTCGTGGCGGTCTTCGCAGGGCCAAGTTGGCGCCTGTATCTCTCGGGACACCATCCGGGGACGCCACTCGGCCACTATCGACCCTGCAAATCCAGGGGCTTTTTCGCCAAACCGCCCGAATTTCCTTTTCTGAATTTTTGTTCAGAAGAACATCGGGTTTTCTTGTTCTCCGTACATCTAATCATAGTCTTCTCAGGTTTCGCCGATTACTATCAAACGGGAGCTGGCTTGCCTGTCACGCTGCATTCATATTTGAGCGGATATACTACACATAGGCTGAGATCTGCTAAACAACTATCATTATCTTACATAACAGCTATCTTGAACTACATTCCGTCCGAGGCACTTTGTTTGCGGCGGACTTCTGATCTCGGATTGACGTCACAGTTTGAATGGTTGTTCCCAGTCGACCTGTGTCTGGGCCATCGTGAGTAAGGAATTGTGTACGTAGTCAAGAACCTACAAGAGGCTTGAGACTTCCGAGCTGATGATTCTCTCAGCGCAAATATCTGATCGGTCAGATGAAGCATAACTTTACCTGAGGATGCGCCTCCTCGGTACTCTGTACTGCTTGGAGGGCTTCTTTGGGATGGCCTTCAATGATATCTTTCTGAGAATCGCTTCGTTGTCTAAAGCAGATGGAGTCGATGACCCGCTTTTGAATGCAATCGGAGAAACTCTTACTGTAATTCCTTCCAGAATTGAGCTAGGCTTAGAGCAGGCTGTTTCTCTTGTAGCAAGAGAGTGGTATCAGCCCGATTCTATGACAGGATTGATCCAGAATATGAAGCTCACTCAAAATCTCGGAGATACACTGTCGAAGCAAGTTAGTGGATACCCCGTGTTTAATCAAGCACCGAAACTTACTAGTCCTAGGCGCCGACCATCCGCGCCGTTCAGAGTTTCATTGTCGCGGCAGGACCCGATTGAAAGCTGAACATGATCAGAAAAAAGAAGAACCTAGGACGCATAGCGTGTTTCCGACCACTTACAACAACCGGTAACTCGGTGCCACTCGCGGTCTCAGTCTGACGTAAGCCATGTTGGAAGCTATTTACAGCCTCGTTGAGTGTGGAATTCCCCACATCACCTTCAGGAACTTGAAGAGAGTTGCCGGTAGATTGCCTCTTGGGACTATCAAATGCATCAGGCGACTGTGGTTTGAGATCTGAGCAGCTTTCAGAATTTGCCCCCATGAAAATTTAATCGGTGAGACCCACCCATCACGGTCCCGCTGTGAGAGCTGTCAAATATGCCCTGTATATTGCCCGAACTTTAGTAATTGGAAAACACGGGCTTGGAGAATATGTGGCTCGCCGTCAGTCTACATCCAGATGGTAGCCTATCCACTAGGATGCTTTTGATCTCCTATTGATGATATGGGTCATTAGACGACGAATATGACGCTTAAGCATCGATACGTGACATACATCGTCTCGGATAAAATTGCCTGTGGTGGTATAATCACTTGGAAGTATGACTTCAAAACGTTTGTTGAATGCAGTGAATTCCCCGAATCGTTGTCACTCACTTTGATCCAATCCGTCAATTTCTTCTTCGTCTTGATCAGCAACGCGTTGAGATCCATGACCTGCGAAATAGAAAACAAAGCTGTCGCCGGATGCGGCTCCCTCAACTAAGCCTTTCATGTGTGATAACTAATAAAGCACTTTGCTGAGAGAACATTCAAGCAGACGACTGGCGACATAAACGGCTGACCATTGTCTGAGCAGTTGGTAGGTCGGATTCTCCATCATCAACCAGCACAGTGATATTCTCTGGAGGGTATGAATAGTAGTCTGTAAGTCAACGGCGTTAGACTTTGATTCAAGGAGGAAGTCGATTAAAATACCAATGAGCAGGTCTCTGAGCCCAAAAGCCGATTCATGTTTATCCTCCAGGTCCAGCTTAGAGCCCGTCAGAGGGTCGACTTGATTACTATATGTGATGGAAACGAGAACCGCTTTGCGCCGGCCACTCGCTCCACATATTTTTTCATTGTCGGCGGGTATATTGTTGTTGGTATAAGCCATAGGATTTTTCGAATTTGTTACCGAAAGTGTAGGATACAGAGAATCACCAGAGATATGGCCGCTGGCAGTCGATTCAGGGGGGCTGGGAGGCGTTTTCTGATGTTCGTTCAACGATAGCTCAGATGTAGTCTTAGATATAGTAACATTGAGTCGAAGGCTCTGCTGCTATCAAGGTAACTCGACGATGCATCCACCAGATAGTGCGCAGCTCTGACAGAAGTGGCGGCATTCGCCACCAAGACTCAGGAGGTTGCTCTGAATAAGAGAACGTGCCACTAGTACTCATGGTCTTGGCAATTACCATGTACGGAAAACAGTGACACAACTCCGTAGGACAGATAAGTAGGGTATGTAGGCACTACTTTTCCGTGTAATATGAATCCTATGCACTAAAGAATGAAAAGAATGCTACGTCTCCTAATAGCCCTTGCTAAAGTAAAGTAAAGTAAAGTGCACACATCCTATATCATATTCGTACAAGGGTTTCTGAGCATGAAGTGAGCCTTGCAAGTTGACCCTAAAATTCGAATCGCCGATTGAGATCTGCTTGAGTCTGAGAAAAAGGCGTAAGAGTTTCATATCAGTGGTATCACACAGATCATACCAATTGGGTAAGACTGCCAAGCTGTGGATAGCCTTGATCAGTGGAGATCATACGCAATCACCGTCTGCATACCTGCGGATGCATCCCCCGGAAGTCAGTCTCATCACCCTTTCCTTCTTTTCTCAGTTGATCCTTATATCCCTGAACATAAGGTTCGATATCCCGACTAGGAGCAGGGTCGCGTGGTCGTGAAAATAAGGTAGATAGGTAGCAGAGACGTCAAACGTACTACAATTGCTCTAGGACATCAGTGATGGTCGCCGATGGATTTTCTCCTGCATGACTTCAGCGACAGTCTAGCATGAAATGGACATTCACTTACTCAGGTATTCAATGAGAAGCTCGAAGAGCATCAGTAAGAGCTTTGTTTGATTAGTTGAAGCCGTTTGCTCACTGTTCCCATCGCTTCCCCCTTATGACCTTCCACACTGATCTCGCTGTCGTGACATGCTCCGAGGGACAACTAATGCGCTTTTGAGTTAGAGCTATCTTGCGGTAAGGACCGTTATACCACTACAGGAAATGTAAATCCCAGAGGTTGACCAGAAGTCATATGTCCTGTGCTCGTTCCCATTGTTGGATTCTGATTTGAGTTATCGCGCAGGCTATCTTGAAGACGCTGGGCAAGAGCCGCTCGCACGATCGCTGATGGAATTCCGTGATGAACACCCCAAAGATCGCTGAACAATTGAACTACTTACTATTGTCCTTCATCACCGACCTAGAGATCGCTTTCGCCTTTCCAGCGGTACTTCCAGCGATGATACTTTCCCAACGCGGGTTGCCGCCATGTAATCCTGAGCGATTTTTTGCATACATGCTACGCACTGCTTGTCGGAAGAAGCCTTTGGCTCGACCTCTAGTAAGGAGAACTGTACAGAAATACTTTGAGTGCATGACTTATGACTGTCAAAGACAGTGAACAAAAAACCTTTGCCAGCGTCCGAAGATATTGAGAATGGATGCTCTGCACCTGGGGTGTACTTTGCCTGATAGTTGTATCGCAGGTCTAAGACATTTATCATCTGTGCACTCTGATCCACATAATGAGAAACCCTTACCCATGGAAGTCCCACTATGACAGCAGTCGAATAATCCCTTTGAGGGTTTTAGCAACGCAAAACGTCAAGCTGGCAAGATTATACCATAAGCCTACACCCTGGAGGGAGCCATTTTACCAAAATATCGTGGACATCCTGAGAGATCGGACCATGTCAAGGACGACGCAGGAGCAAATGAGGTCAACTTACATTGTCTACAATCATTCTGTTTGTAGTGTAAAAATCATAGGGTAACAACACTGATATACCTACAATGAGAGAGCATAAGAGTAACTTTCGCGAGTCAGCTTACATTCGTCCAGTTGATCTTCTTCACTTGGGTCTTTAGTTTCCATCTGCCATCCGTGCCCTCCGAAATAGAAAACAAATCTGTCACCCGGCTTAGCTCCTGCAACTAGATTTCTCATACTCTTAATCTAAATGTAGGAGTCTCATGGATAAGCTGAGCACTCAATGGAACCCGGCGACTCACCATATTGTCGTACGTCGGATACGGGTAGTCTCCGCTTGGGTCATCTAGTAATAAAACGATATCCTCGGGAGCATATGAATACTTTTCTAAGACAAGATCAGTCATATTTAACTGCTTTTCGCAAGAATCCCGATGCACACCGATCAGAAGATCTCGCAACTTAAATGCCGTGTCGTAACCTCCTCCAAGTTCCAAATTCCAGAATTCGGGTTTCTCTCCCGTACTGATGTCGAGTTTGAGTACCTGGCCTTTATACTTGACATCGACGATTAAAGCTCTTCGGTTCGGTGCCGTCGCTGTGTTTGTTGAATATGCATAACCGGTAGCATTGGAAGGAACTGGCGTGTTCTCGGTGGCGTCAGTGGTGCCAGAGGTGGCTCCATCTGAGCCGGACATGCCAGTGGTTGCAATGAGATGGGGGCAGTGAAGGGCTGAGAGAGTAACAGAGAGTCATGAGTATTTGATGATTTTGTGCATCTTCCCAAGGGCTCGTTGTGCCAACGGATATGCAAAAATAACTTGGATGACTCGATGACCGTGCTGACGGTTTCGTCACTTCTCATCAGTCTCGATCGTCGGAGATTCAAGATCTAAGGCACTGATTCCTAAATATAGCTCGGCGCTTAGGAGACAGCGGAAGCAAACTGCCGATCACGGAGAGCCACTCCGACTGGCCGAAGGAGCCAGGAGACGCAACGAGGGGACTTGCGCAGTGGGTGCACTGTGCCTCTGGTACGTCTCCGGGGTACAGTGGATCCACCGGTTGATCCAACCAAACGATATAATCCAAGGACGTACGTAAGGAGGAAGGAACTGTCTGAACAGAGGAGACCGATACGTGCAGACATCCGAGTCAGGTTCTTCAAGAATGAGAAACGACAGCTGGACGCTTGTTGCCATTGCAAGTGATTCTAAGGAAGTAACATATTACTAAGTAAGACCAGCGAGTACCACTAACGATACAGATAACGTGGAGAGAGACATTGCGATAATGATTGACAGGCAGACGCTCTGAGGGGTACAACAACCAACGAAAGGCGGTCACAAGACAAAAGTCGAATCCAGACTCTAAATGTCGAATATGAGCGCGAACATCCGACAAGGTTTTGGTACACGGTACACTCACAAGAAGGACTGAACTTTCGAGCTTTCAATTTGTCAGTGGACGGAAATGAAAGATAGAGACACCTTATGACTCACTTGAGGGCGTTGAAACTCTAAATCAGTGTCTCTCCCATTGTTGTAATTCAGACGCTGTTCGTAATCTTCTCTGAGTTTTTCACTGGCAGATCGTCGGGATACTTATGTTGATGTCCGGAATACAAAGAAGGACAAACCTAAGGTGAAGCAGTGCGCCCTTATAAGTCGGGGCTTCGGTGTCTCCTGCGTAGAATGTAGTGAAGGAGAAGATAATGAGCCATCTGACTTACGGATGTATTGGATCAAGTGCTGATAAATTCATATAAGGTTGGAATATTAGTGGAGGTCAATATGGAAAGCATACTTTCTGGACGGCCTCGCCGCGAACGTTCTCATAGATAAGCTGACCGTCGTCACACGCTGACCAACAGGTCTGGTGCAAAACAAGGCCGTTTGAACTCTGCGCCGAATAAGGGCAAGGAACCATGAACTCACTACCAGTGCTGGCGCGCATGGTGATCTATCCTGCGTCGAGAGGAAAGCGAGATCCTTCATAGGTGGTTCAGAATGTCCATGCCCTGGAATTCGTCAGATCAAGAGTCATTGGAAATAGTGAATATTTCACTGTTCAGTTGGATCTCGCCATTTGAAGGTAAGCCCCGGGACTTCAAAGTATCAACCGTGTACGTGGCGGTTAATCCTAACATTCTTTCAGTGGTCTAGTATTCGTCAAACAAACGGAATCCACCTAGCGTTGTCTTTCTGACTACACACACCTGCGTCTCAGAAATCATACGGAGGGAATTTGTTTTACGGCGCACCTGGAGTTTTCCTCAACTTTCCTCTGGCTTGATCAGGATTGGCCACAGTCGCTGAGGACAAAGGGGGTGAGACATCGCTTTGACTACCTTCACCAGGTGAACCCCATGAACTGTTAACATCTTCCTCAGGGGTATTGAAATGATGGTCGAGATCTTTCAGAGAGATGAGTCTTGTCGTTCAACGAAACGCAGGAATTGGAAGCCGACATACCCATTACGGTCCCGCTGTGACAGCAGTCAAATATCCCCTAGGAGCATACATCAACATTGATCCTCAATTGAGAAAAACGACAGTGGTACGGTGAGTTGACATCCAGAGGGAAGCGGTTTAACGAGTAAGTCATTGATTAGCTGTTCTAGCTGATTTACCTCGGCACGTATCGGATGGGAATCCACTTACATCGTCTAGTATTTCGTCTCCATCATGGCGAAAGTCGTACGGGTAAATAACTAAAATATGCTCAGGGCAGCTAGTCAAGACACCTTTATACTCACACTCATCCATCCCGTCGGCCTCTTTAGTATCTTTGACAGCTATTTTCTGTCCGCCATGACCAGCAAAGAAAAACACGAAGCGATCCCCAGGACGTGCGCCAAATACTAAGTCTTTCATCCCTTGTATCTGTGGAGGGGAGTGAGACTTGCAGCCCAAAACAACCGTCTTTGGATGTTATACTCACCATATTGTCCTTCGTACAAGGCTTCGCGGTCTTGGTCTCGACCATCATTGTGATACCATTCGGGGAATATTGATACTTCGCTGTTAATCCACACTCATCAAAGTGATCAAAGGGATAATGGAATGCCCTTACTAATTAATAGCTTCTTCAATGCTTCCGCCGTCTCGTGATTTCCGTTGAGCTTCATGTCCCATGGTTGACCTCCATAAGGACAGGGAGCAGGCTCCCGCCCTTCATATAATATAGACACAATCAATGCCTTACGCTTTGGAGGCACAGGTTTGCCCAGGATACGGGCAAAGAAAGTTGTGGCGAGCAGCAGCTGCAGGCGTCTGAATGTGTTAAATGACAAACACCGAATCCATTTGAATGCCAAATAAAATTTGCGAAGAGATAGCGAAGGTGGTAAGGCCCGAAGACGAGCTATCCATGTTCTAAGTAGCAGTGGCAGGTTCGACATTCAAAGTAGACCGATAAACATTGCAATGTCTGTGTCGTCCAAGTGCAACGCGGAAAGGAAACTTGACTATGTACAGGTGAACCACAAACTCGACTCAGTCTATTTAAGAACTTCAGTGGTGGAGCGTCAGCCTACTGTCGTTCATTGATAGATGTTCTTCGAAGAAGGTGGGATCATCCATCATCGCAGTGAAGGCAGTGAAGATATTCAGGAGAGGCGGCTATGCGCGGCAGCCGAGATGCCGCCCCCCTTGTTTCAAAATTTTGGGAATATCAATCCCACCCCTTGCGTGTCGACGTCTCGCTAGCCTGTTGGTACTCGCGGGCAGAGTCGCCGAACCTCTCTGACGCTTGGTTTGTGCACTGGTTGGGCAACCGTGCAGCAAGCACCTGACGAGAAGTGCAGCCGCTATAACCCATCCGAGTCTCCGTTTGCTCCATTGAGCACGTCCTTGCCCCGCCTCTAATACAATCTGCCCGTTTTACCGGTTGCAACAACCAGAACTTGCGCCTTTGGGGTGCAGATAGTCATGGTTCATCCCTAGGAATTTCTGTGTACGAGGGCCTCCGCAGCGTCCGAAACATCGCCCTACAGTAACCCCATAACGAAGCCTCTTCGTCACTTTCCATCGCAGTCGAGTCTCGAAAAAACAGCATGGTCCATATGACCATTATGATCACCACAACAATAATCACCCAGACCATGATCTTCATAACAATACCATCGAGTTGAAAGGGCAATAATAATAGTTGCAGGGCTGTCGCAATCAGGCACCACTGTTGAGAAGCCCAAGGCATCGCGAAAAAGATTGCCATTGGTCGGAATCCATATGTTTGATGTCGATATTGGGCGAGATATTCAGTCTGAAAGAGCGTGAGAACGGTCAGCGACCGAAAGTAAATGATGATCAAACCCACAATACGAACCGCTTGAGTCGCATGTGTGCCTACATATCGCTGATGTCGTTGAACGAGGAAGACGCCTGAAGCGATACTCCCAGCACTGGAGGCGAGTGCGACTAAAAGGGCTCCATTTCGTATGCCGGTCACAATAGACCCCTGCTGCCGTGATGTGGCAAGCAATATGGAATTCAGTCTGCAATTGAGACCGTTGAGTTACCCTGAATTTCAAACATCAAAAGATCGAAGTCACGTACAGGAAAAGAGCGGCCGACTGCGATAAGGCATCAGTTTCAGCAGTGTCAGGCTCCATGCTCGCTTACCCATTTCGTAGTATATTGCCAATCGATCAAAAGTTTGTCAACAAGCTTTCGCCAATGTACTGAATACGCAATCTCATCAACCCAGATGTTCTCCACGTCCATACGGTAAGATTCAGATGCCATGAAAGAGATCGTCGACAACAAAGAAAGGAAGAAAGTGTTCCTGTACTCGGGTACTTCGACCAGGTTTTGATTTCTCCCGAGACGTGCAGATATTTCCCCGGCATGATGCACCACTCGGTTAGAGCAAAACTCGGCCAGAAGCCGCGCTGGTAATGATATAAATGAACAAAAATTCAATTAACGGAAGAAGACCTTACCGATTACGAAGTTTTTAGGGCCAGCACATTCCGGGTCGTCTAAGACAAACATTAAGTTGAACCCTTGTACTTTTCGCTAAGAATCTCACTAGGAACGCTGGCAAGTATACGCTGGAAATCTCGACACTGTTCCATGGTATAAGGAGCGGTTGAATCGTCGCTCGTAGCAGTGTCTGTATCATGATAAGACAAGAACAGCCTATTTAAGCGCCGACTGACCTAGGGCGGCATGGGCGAGTAACCCTCGCAATCGACTTTCCGCGCCAACGCCCAGCTGGAAGTGCATGGGAAAGTATTCCACATGATTCCAATACAGTTCCTCCATGACCATCTCTTGAATAAGTTCAATACGATGAATCTTTTCGAGTGATGACCACGACCTACTGAGATGATCATCTGAAGAAACTGGGGGAAGATTCAGGCTTCCGGTGTACTCCGCGTCCAACCAGAATAGACTTTGCGTGTCATGGTTCACGAAGTAATACCGGCAAGTATCCGAGTCCGCCTGATCTAACTCGAGATACAACTCGCTTCTCTCTGGCCGTGCTCCCAGCTGAGGTTCTACAGAGTTCAGAATTTGTTGAATTCTGATCTCTGCCTTTCCAAGAAGGATGTTATTGAAGAGGAAGGTCTCAGTTACGACCTGCTTTTCTGGGTGCCAGAAGTACAGTTGACCCTCAGGATGTACACACTGTCAATAATTTAGCGTTAGAAGGTCATGCGCCAAGAGACCAGGTATTCATACCTTCATCCAGCCTTCAGGAACAGGCCTATCACTAAGATACATCAGGTAACCATACTTTTTGGCCCAAGCAGTATTTACTTGGTTGAATGCCCACGATTTAAAAACTGTCCAATCGGTATGAGTCGATGAGTCGTTTGAGCTCTGAGTGATGAAGGGACCATTTTAAAGACATGTTAGCAAACTGACCCCCCGATGGCAAAGGAAAGACCACGAGATGGACAGACCTTCGAGCTAGGTGATACCTGGCATTCTGAGCCGGCGTGATGCGGATGAGACGTCCTCGGTTTTCGTCGTATGGGGGCGGAGGCGGCTGGGTGGGAGGCACAATAGGATCATCAATGGGCTGCAATGCCTCCAAGGCCGGCGGAGCTTCCTCGTCGTTCGCTTCAATGGCTGAGACGTCTTCCAATGACGAGTCGTCGTCGAGCTCGTCATCGGATGTTGAAACAATCGATGACCTCAACGACATATCTCATAAGCTTACAGATTAGAGAGGATTGACATGCGCCATGTATCGCAATGCAGGTTTTGTATCCCAATGAACAGAGTAGCAGTACTCAAAAGTCGGCGGACCAGTGGTAACACGACGTTAAATGCATAGGTTCCTCTCGTTCTCACGGCCGGGTTATCCAACCCTGAAAATTACATTGAGAAAATATGAACAGTAACATCGAGTACATGATTCACAATATTTCGTGAGGATCAACAGTGTCTAATCCGTGGATCAGAATGGCCAAGCGCGAGTCACAAATGTATGCCAAAAAATGAGGTTACTTGAGAACTGTGGCGGAAGGAATCGCGATAAATTTTGCCGGTTGCGGCACAGTCTTAGCACAGATGCACCAATCCTGGTACATAGCGCGATGCTCCATACAGAACCCTTCCACCCGAGCGGAAAGGTGGCTGAACGGTTGATCTGAACAGTGACTGCGTCGACAGAGTTGCATATCGGACCTCAAAGTGTGTCGACACAGTGATGCGTATATCGGCACAATAACCCTTGCACTCACGCTCACGTTTCTTTACTGAGCTACGGAAAACCGAACTGTGATGAGAAGGCCACGGTAGTCAGATAAAAGACGCTCGTCGGGTAATGTCGGCCACTCGAGGCTGTAGAGCACCATTGCTTTGACTTAGACGCCGTGTATCATGCACGGTTGAGAAGACTTTTGGCGTTTGTATCACTTCAGCATAGCATGCAATGAAACATTGCCATGCAGCCGAAGAGAACAGCCAGTAAATGTAGTGAAGAATGCGCTACGAACCCTCACATTTCATCTTGAAAGGGGGGTTTAGAGCGATCGAACAAAGTGAAGGATTCACAGTGTATGCTTCGTTAGTTCGTCACAGTGTCAAATTTCGTGGTGATCGGGGCACAATGGTCGCCAGTAGGACGGACCCGAAAACCGTGAATTCCGGAAATGAGCCACCCGAAGGAGTTTCATAGACATGCTGGCCTCAAGTGGATTTCCAAACTACTATCGAAGTCTGGAATGAGTCAAGTCCGTTCACAGAAGGAGCTACTGCTTGTCAATGCGTTAACGCCACACTTCAGAGATCGTGGGCTTACCTCTAGCACCTGAACAAGCAATACATTGGCTAATCCCGAAATAATCGGTCGGCTTCCAGTGTAACCCAGCCAGACAGCGCACAAGCTGAAAGCTCCACTGCTACACGGAGAGCCAGTTGAAGAGCGGGTGTCGGCCCACTGATAGCATTCAAGCATCTTATAGGTAGAACCAACTGTGAGCGGAAATTAACAGGATCAATTGCGCTCGAACCTCAGAAAAATCAAGTATAGGGGTGAAAGCATCCAGCCAAGTTGCCGGGACCAGGGTGTCTAATCCACCGTCGGAAAATCGAGACAAACCCAAGGAATTGGCCAGCTGAGTTGGGTGACCCCAAATGTTGACTTCTTGTTTCAGTAGACAGGTAACAAGACCACCAAAGATTGCAAGATCCTCGGACACGAGTATGAGAGACTTCCCGCTTCGGATTCGAAAGGCAGTGTGCTGTTGGTGCTTCGCAGGGAATATATATCGGTAATCAAACTGCATCGAGAATCAGATACTGGAAGGCGAAAGCCTGGCATCATCTCCACGTCATCCAAACGCCATGAGTAGCCAGTCATATCCCTCGAGATCCAGGTCACCAAAAGAAATCCTGACCACTTTCAGCAGGTAACTTCGCGAGCCCGCTTTAATCTACACCTTGATAGTTGAGTTATAGTTGCAACACTGTACCAGATGAACTGCTCACTCTTCACAGAAAGAACGGTGGCCTTAAAGCCGACAACACGAGGCTATAAATCTAAGGGATTCGGCAATGAATAACAAGAGATTGGCGCTGCGGTTCAGAGGGATCCGAACGGCCGCCACCCAGCCGCCGAACCGCCGTCGTGTTCGGGAGCTGATTCAGGAGAAGATATCGTTCGTGGCGTCAGAACATGTTGTCTTTTATGGCATCGGGATTTTATTTTGAAACCATTTGTCTAATGTGAGTCCTAAGAAATGCTCAAATCTGACGGCCACTTTATCTAAATTAGCACTTTTATCATCCTCGGAATAAAGATCCGGAAGTATAGCTCACCGATTCTCAAGCTGCAGGACCAAAGACAAAGATATGGGGTCAGAAATTTGTTCTAAATAGCATTAAGATCGACCACAAATGGCCATAGGAATATAGGTCATCAGACAGCGATACGTACGGCTGTGGCTGTGCCGAGTTGATCACTCGCATTCTGAAGCTCTACTGTCAGTCAAAATTCTAAGATCAAGAAATATACCGCACTCTTCTCGTCATAAATACCGGTACCACTCTGCGGCAGAACACACACAAGGCGCTCACTTCGAAAAGATCTGAAGGCTGATTGAAGATTCTTTGAATGGATATTCATTACCTGAACCTATCGGATTTTATATTCACAACAGGTCGAGCAAATTATTCGTATTACCCTGAGTATTCATATCCAACAGCGTCCGGTATTTCAGGTCGATGAGCGCTCCATAAGAGAGCAAGTCAGAGTACCGGGTTCGATTTTCTTAGCTCCGTCGCTCTCAAGAAGTTATGTCCGAGGCGTGACAAATGTTACCCGTGACGTCTTCCCATTTCCGTTTCTGAGGACGCGTCACTGTCCATTGAACGAACGCGTCTTCTACGTCGTCCACCTTGAATCAAGATGTCCAAGGAAGTTGAGATGAAGTCTGTTGACGAGAAGAAGAAGGAAGAGAAGAAAGACCAGAAGAAAGATGGCAAGAATGAGAAGAAGGATGACAAGTCCAAAGGTGAGTCTTCGTTCACTCTATACATTGCGATATTATTGACGAGTCCAAAGACAAGAAAGACTCTAAGGACAAGAAAGAGAAAGAGAAGGAAGCGGAGAAACCCAAACCCCTTACACCTCTCCAAGAAATCAAACTCAACATAACGCTCATCGAACGTTCGGTCGTCACTCTTGAACCGCGCTTCACACATCGTGTCCTGAGGACTTTCACGACTCTGAAGAAGAAACTTACTCCTGAAATTTTGAGAGAGAGCATCAATGCCGTCTACGTCAAAGGTTCCAACTTCGTCATTTTCGGAGATGATCAATTGTTAACGGATGAGTAGACAACTTGATCAAGCAGACGCTGTTGTCGTATCTGCCTCCGCCTCCGCCGCCTCCTCCCAAAGAGGAACCAGCTGCTATGGAGGTTGATACTGCCGTTCCTGCTGCGACTGAGGCCAAACCCGAAACCAAGGCAGAAACCAAGTCAGAAACCAAAGCCGACAGCAAAACCGAAGCCAAACCCACCGAAACTACCCCTGCGCCACCCCCTACCGACCCTCTCCCAGAAAGCGAAGTTTACTTCCGTCTCCTGTTAATTCATTGGCTTCTCACCTCCCCGGAATCGCATCCCAAAGCTCTGGAACTGGTGCACGATACCATCACAAAGATCCAAACATGGAATCGACGTTCTATGGATTCTCTCGCCGCTCGAGTATACTTCGTTCTCTCAAGAGTCTACGAACTCCTTCCGACAGTGGAGCTGTCTGAAATCAGACCTCTTCTTCTCCGATCCCAGCGAACGGCATCATTGCGACATGATGCGGAGTCGTTGGCGGCAGTGATCGTTTTACTCTTGAGGAATTATCTGCATTATAATCTTTATTCGCAAGCGGATAAATTCGTCGCAAAAGTCACTTTCCCTGAGAGTGCTGGAAATCCTCAGCTGGCGAGATGGCTATATTATACTGGGAGGATCAAAGCAGTGCAGTTGAGCTACACTGACGCTCATGAGACTCTTCAACAAGCTATTCGCCGGGCGCCTGCAGCGACCACTGCTCCCGGGTTCTGGCAGGCAGTTCACAAGTTCTTTATTGTGGTCGAACTGCTAATGGGAGAGATCCCTGATCGTAAGACATTCAGACACCCTGTTCTGGAAAAGGCTATGAAGAGCTATTTTGAGATCGTGAACGGTGAGTCATTCTATTGCAGTCATGCTTTTTATTCGGGCCTAATAAAGGGCCTAGCCGTCCGAACCGGATCTCTGTCGCAATTCCAGGCGTCGCTCAATGCACATGCAGACCAGTTCACAGAGGATAGAACATATTCGCTTATCCTGCGATTGAGACAGAACGTGATCAAGACCGGAATTCGCCAGCTGTCATTGGCGTATTCTCGTATCTCGCTCCGGGACATTTGCGTGAAGCTGCACCTGGACTCGGAAGAAGATGCAGAGTATATTGTCGGGAAGGCTATTCGAGATGGGGTTATTGAAGGCAGGGTCGTCCACGAAAAAGGCTGGATGGAATGTGGTGGGGGTAAGGATGGATATGGGGTTGAAGTGAGCGAGGCGTTCGGCAAACGGATAAGCTTTTGTTTGGAGCTGCACAACGAGAGTGTCAAGGTGCGTTAGCTTCGATCAGACCGGCGTTGGCCGAGCTGACTGGGAGTTCCCACAGGCGATGCGCTATCCGCTCAATGCTCACCGAAAAGAGCTGGACGCGGCCGAGGGAGCAAGAGAGCGCGAAAAGGAGCTGGCAAAGGAAATAGCGGACGGAAAGAACTTGGACGGGGACGACGAGTCGATGGGAGACTTTTAGTGTTGCTTGTGCTCGCTGTCCAATGGGGATATGAATATATTCGATCGTCAGGGTCAGACGCTCTCGACTAGCGGAACCTTTTGCAGAAGATGCGGACTCTGTTCGCGACGTGTGAACAGAACAAGGGTGCTCAGATTCAGCGACAACGGCTATCTCATGCACACTTTAATAGTCTACGCCTTCTAACTCCTTATCCCTATCCTGCCTCCTCCCTTCCTCAGACGACCGAGCATGTCGTCGAACGCACCGACCGTCGTGTATGAATCGTCTGATGCCGGCAAAGATCCAGAAAAAGGCAGCCGAAACGACTCTTCATCTAGCGTCGGTGCCGTCCAGCTCGACGAGCACATCGACGTCGCTGCAGAGCTCGTCCTGGGGCATTCCGACGATGCCGAGCCCTCAGCTCAGGAGAGCAAGCGACTCCGACGAAAGCTTGACTGGCACATTCTCCCGCTCCTGGCCCTCATCTACACGCGTGCGTAGTATCTCTGATATTTCTTTTCGTATGCTCATGGCAGGATATCATAGTCCAATTTGTTGACAAGTACGAGATACCAAGATATTGATGCTGGACTACACTGATCGCGACGTGGCAGGGGATCACTTGCAGCCTCCTCTATCCTGGGTCTCCTCAAAGATGCCCATCTCTCTTCTAGTGGCTTCAACAATGCAAACTCGGCTTTCTACATTGGCCTCCTCGCCCTCGAGCTTCCCCAAAACTGGGCCTTGCAACGCCTCCCCGTCGGAAAATGGCTCGCATTCAATATATTCCTATGGTACGCCGCCTCCTGCCTCGCCCTCGACCCGGAAGCTGATGGTGGGACTCGAGGTCTGTATTTTTAGGCATGCAGCCACTATGCAAACATTTTGGGTCTCTATGTACGTCTGCCCTGGCTTCGCTCCTCCTGTTTCACCCGTCTGGCCCACCTTGATCTCACGCTCATATATCCAGTCTTCGTTCGATTCTTGCTCGGTGCTTCAGAAGGCGCAATCACTGCCGGTACATGGAACCCTCCGTATCCCTATCCCGTTTCCCGTTCTAACTCCTAAATCTTCTGTTCCATGTTGCAGGTCTAATGCTCGTTACATCCATGTTCTATACCCGCACCGAGATCGGCGAACGTATCGGTTGGGTATTCAGTTGTAATGGCGTCGCTCTCATCATCTCTGGTTTCCTTTCCTTCGGCGTCGCGCATATCTCACCAAAGGATCATCCCGATCAATGGGAATGGCTCATGATCATCCTTGCCGTCGCCACTTTCCTGACCAGCATTGTGTTCTGGTTTTACTTCCCCGATAACCCGGTCAAAGTCACATGGTTGACTCAGGAGGAGAAGATCAAGGTTGTTAAGCGAGTGAGAGGCAACATGAACGGAATCGAGACCAAGAGATTCAAGATGTATCAACTCCGCGAGGCGCTTCTCGATACCAAAACTTGGGTGTTCTTCTTCGCTGGTTGCTTGGCGTATGTTCTGATCCTCTGGACAAGCCGCATATATTGACCTCTTTCCTAGGAATATACAGAGTGGCATTGGAAGTCAATATTCTTTGGTCATCAAGGCTTATGGGTTCACGACCTTGACTACAACGCTTCTGAACATCCCTTCAGGAGCTACCGTAAGCCCTCCCTTTTCTTCTCGTCGATCGTGAATTAAAACGCGTCGCACAGCAAATTCTGGGAATATTCTTGGGCTGTTATCTCCTCCGAAAATTCCCCGTAAGCTTTTTTCGTGGCCCTTGATATAGCGCGCATTAACCGATGCATCTGATAGAATTCTCGAGCATGGATCGGTATTGCCTTCTGGATCCCATCCATCATAGCCGATTTCCTATCACTATATCTCCCGCTCGAGAATAAAGGTGGATTGCTGGCTGCGATCTACCTCCTCTGTATGCGCCCTTCCTCTTCGACACAGAGTCATCATTAACGGATTCTAGATTTCGGAGGATCGAGTTCATTCATTATGCTGCTTTCATACGTGACTTCCTCGGTCTCAGGCCACACCAAGGTTCGTATTCCCTTTCGTCTCGAATCAACGTGTACTGATCGAAGTATAGAAAGTCACAACGAATGCGATATTCCTAATGGGCTATGGACTTGGTCAAGTCCTCTGTACTCAATTCTGGAAGGCTCAGTACAGACCTCGGAACCACATTCCATGGGTTATCACTCTCGTTTCGCACGTGGCTGATATTCTCTTCTTGCTACTCATAAGGCAAATGTTCGCGATGGAGAATCAACGTCGGGATGCTCTTCAAGCATCAGCTCCTACCCATCATGCTGATGGAGAGGAGAAAGAAGAGTATGGGTGGGTTTCGGTTGTTGATGAGGCTGGGGTAAGGAGTCGGAAGGAGCGAGTCGAGAAAGCGTTCTTGGATCTGACTGATAGGGAGAATCTGAATTTCAGATATCCTTTGTAACTTCCTCCTCACAGGCTGCTCTCCGTCGAGCAGGCAAAACAGTTGACCGACGCTGCCAGTGGGCTCTTTACTGAGACCCACTGACAGCGTCGTTATTTAGCTTTTGGCTTCGAATGACATTCGTTTTGATTAGATCAAATTCTGTGTAGCAGAGACTCTTTGTAGCCAAGTAAACTATTAGAAACGCTCCTTAATAAATCCTTACTCTCGCTACAGCGCTATAGGAAAAGTAATGCAAAAGAAATGCTTCCGCGGAGTTCGGCAATCGGCAGTCGGCACTGAGCGTGCTCCTGAGGCCTGATGACTTCACTCTTCAACAGACTTTGGCACTTCATACGAAAACCAGTCAGTTTGCTCCGTCTTCGCTAACAAAAGCTTTCTGAAAGGTGTCCCCGTGACAGACGAGATATGTAGGGCGCGATTTAGAAGGTAATCGGTTGGTCCAACCACTTCCTCTCCGCCCCACCGTCGTTCTGACCACGACACTTCTTTTCATTGAAACCAGGGAATAAATTCTATGAATATCCTAGCCGGACAGAAGGTCATTGTTTTCTCTCTGACAGAGAACAATTGTGTTTGATGGAGTGATTTAGATCCTAGGAGGACGAGAAGGGTCGTCAAATATGTCAATAAGGAGATATTGAATGTCGGAAGAGGGGGGTTCAAAATCCCTGGTGAGTCCATCGTGAGACCTGGGGTGTTATGGAGCTCTGAGGAGGACTTGTGAATAGTGCAGTGGACGGCTTGGCTCGCGCATACTAGGCCGCATCCTCCGACGCTCGAGGTATTTATTAACCATGTCATTCTTTCGCCCAGTTTCAACTCGTTTTTTTTTTCTGGGCATAGGAACTTCAACGTGATCGCTTCCGTCTCGAGAAGTTGATGATAAACGTCAAAACAATTCAAGAACGTGAACAAGCAGAACGAGAAGCTGGCTTGCTGATACCTGAAACCAACCCACAAATCCAAGAAGCGGACCAGGAATCCACTGCACAGAGCACTCCCGCTACTTCACCGCTGTCAAAGTAAGCTCTTCCACTCGCATCTATTCGGTCCCGCGTTTTCTAATTCTTGATCCGTTACGCGTACAGGCCGCCGACGTCAGCGCCGTCGAATTCGAAGCCGGAAAACTCGTCACGACCGCTCCGATCTCCCGACCTCGACGCTTCCAATATTCCTCACAGTCAAAGTCAGGAACCGCAACCTTCAAAGCTGCCGACACAAGCAGGCACCCCAGAATATCAACCAGAGTCATGGAAACCTCAAGCCGTCCGCCGTCGAGGGTCGTGAGACCGCATTTTGCGGTTGCGGCATGGAAGACGTACGTATACCAGTGGGATTCGGATCGGCGTGTGGGTCGGAACATTTAGCAAGTTAGAGGGGACGGAAGAAGCCTTTGAGCTACTTCTAGCGTGCTAACTGGACGATTCTAATGCTAGTCATCGGCCTTGGCATCTCAGTTACTTCAGATCTTGATAACTGAATCTCATTCGAAAACGGCAAAATACCACGATGTGCCGACCCTGAATGTCCCTGTGTACCCCTTGCAGCTTGCAGACCCTTTGAAACGAATGCGAAAAGGAGGACGGCATTTACCGGGCGCTTCAAACGTATCCTGGGCCATAGGGGCCATATGGCGGCCGACAGCAAAGGGTAAATCTGCACAGGGACCATACGCCGAGGAATGAGAAAAAGATAGAGAAGGGGGGGGGGGGAAGCACTCTCCTACCCAGAGATCACCTCAGCTTATGTCGCGATAAATCCGAGGGCGAAGGAGGACAGCGGAGAAAAGAGAGGGCGAGGGCCAAAATAATATAAGCTTTATTTGTACAATGTTTATGTGAACAATCCCCTCCTCCCCTTCTGGAGCGAAGCCACTCTCCTACCCAGAGATCACCTCAGCTTAAGTCGCTATAAATCCGAGGGCGAAGGAAAACAGCGGAGATCCGAGAGGGCAGAGAGCGGGTAGAATATAATCTTTATTTGTACATTGTTTATGTGAACAGAATAAGCGAACAACGACGCGACTAGCTGAGGTGACCTCTGGCAAAAGATGTCAGCCGTTCACCGATCCGAATTCTCACGTTCAAGGAAGTTACTCGATTTTCGAGATTGGATATTCTGAGGTACGTGTAGACCAGTGTTGTCGGCTGAGAATGATAGAGAAACATTTAGAAAGCCGAGATATCATAAATTCAAGCTCTCCTGAACCCTTTGAAGGGTTGCAATCTGACAGCACCAGAGACACAATAAAAACTCAAATCGATATTGTGAGAAAGTCTTAAAAATTTAAAATAAACACCATCAACTTGAATTGGTCTTCCTAAATCCTATCCACGCTCCATCGGACTGCGACGTTCCCTTCCGTTCTTCGTCGCTTGGATAGTGAAAGTTCTGTGACCGGCCTCTCGTCGGAGTGTGACTTCAGGGGTGAGAATCCGGATCGGAGCGCGGCTGACATCTTTTGCCAGAGGTCACCTCAGCTAGTCGCGTCGTTGTTCGCTTATTCTGTTCACATAAACAATGTACAAATAAAGATTATATTCTACCCGCTCTCTGCCCTCTCGGATCTCCGCTGTTTTCCTTCGCCCTCGGTTTTATAGCGACTTAAGCTGAGGTGATCTCTGGGTAGGAGAGTGGAGCGAAGCGGAGGAACGTGGAGAGGGTCCGGGCTAGCAGCTGGAGGCCAGACATGACGTAGTTTGCCGCAGTTAACGGAGTTAGTCAACGTCATTACCTGACTCTATTGTTGCTCGGCATTCTCGGCCATACTTTTTTGACTCCCTTTCTGGTCCATGTTTCCGCCTGCTTTTCCAGTACTAACCATCGGGCTTCTGTGTCTGTAATGTATGCACGGCTCTTGTTATCGATCGATGTCTTGATTCCCTGGTCAATCGACTCCTTCAAGCCTAACTACTACACGGGCCAGCTAGTACAGTCTTTCTGCGAGGATTTGTCTAACTCATCAGTGAGGCACCACTCTGCGTCTTCCCGAATGATCACGAACAGCGTAAAGTCTCAAGGATATACAATGCGCGAGAGGGCCTGCCAGCGCGGACGACAATGAAGCACAATCAACATTCCAATACTGATTTTTCTTGTACTTGATATGTCTTCTGCACCTCGGAGCACCATTTCAAAAAGCTGAGACGACCATGCCATTGTATCAGGAACTCTGTTCTAGTGACTGAAGTCGATCATACTGGCAGATTCTGCACGCAAGTTGAAGTAAAAGTTACTGTAAAACAAAACCAGCTCCTTCAAGTTCTGAGTTCACTGTTAATGAGGCCTAGCGCATCCAGTGTCGCCGTGCAGAGTAAGTCAGCACATGAACAACGGTTCGGTTTGATGACTCGTACTGGGCGGTACTTAGCCAACGATGCGGCGATGCCTCTTTTTCAGATAGACCGAGGACGTCATTCCGTATGTCGTTCGGTCAGCAGCTTGTCAAGCAACAACCAGGCCTCGAGATTTTGGTGGACAGGGCTATGCTGTGGATCCATGCGACCAGAAAAGGATGTTACGAGATGACTGGGATTCATTGTTGGGATCGGATCATTATCACAATTCAGAAAAGCAGAATCAACAGTAGACACCTAAGAAAACGAATAGACTACGCGCAGGGGGAACTTTGAATCTAGAGTGGCATAGAGAACGATGACTCGGAAAGCAAGATCCTGGAGGGCTTGGAGGAGGGGATAGCTGGTGCTGCGCACCGCTAGGGAATTAAGCGAACAAAACGACGCGACAGCTGAGGTGACCTCTGGCAAATCTTGGCAGCCGCTCTCCGATCTGAGGTCTCACGCTGGGGGGAATACTCAAAAGTCGGGATTGAATATTTGGAGACACGCGTGGAGAGGTGGTGGAGGTCCAAAACGGTAGATTTATAAAACCAAAATATCGAAATTTAAAGCTCTGTAAAACGTTTCAGGAGGCTACAGTTAAGCAGCACCCCCAACAGGGCAAGAATCCGATTGGATATTGAGACGGGGTTGAAAAAATTTAAGATCACCTTCGAAAGCCAAACGATGATGTTCAATACCCAAAACAGCCCTTATATGAATGATTCTCTTGATCCTACTCTTTGTACCTTGCATTGTGAAAGTTCTGTGACTGGTCTCTCGTCAGAGTGTGACTTCAGGGGTGGGAATCCGGATCGGAGAACGGCTGCCAAGATTTGCCAGAGGTCACCTCAGCTGTCGCGTCGTTTTGTTCGCTTAATTGTTCACATAAACATTGTATAAATAAAGCTTATATTCTACTCGTGGTCCGCCCTCCTGTCCTCTTTGCCCTCTTATTTCCCTAGCTCGGATTTATCGCGACATAAGCTGAGGTGATCTCTGGGTAGGAGAGTGGGGGGGAAGAGGATGACGAAAAAGAAGAGCCTCATGCTATTATTCTGTTTTATACATAAATCGTGAAAGAAAAGACAGAGGTATAGGCGAAATATATCTCTGGTCTGTCTTATCATTATAACATTCACCAACCAAAGTGTCCATTTGACCCTATCCCTGACGCATCTCACCGAGGAGCAGGCAAGCCAGAGGAAGGAGCGCCAATTTCCGTCAATTTCGTTAAGGGGTCTAAGTGGCCCTTATACATGAGTTGATAGGTTGCTCCAGTGTATGGGCACGTAAGAGACGGCGTGCCCTGATAGATGGGGGTATAACTGGCAGCGCAAATGTCGAAAGGGGTGAACTCGTCGAAGTCTATTTCAACCGCATTCCGAGGGTTTCGGTCCCCAGCGGAAATTGCCTGGCGAGCCTGAGAGAACGGCAGGTCAGACGACAAGGTAATGAAAATAGTATAAAAAGGAGTAAGGAGTTATATACCTTGGCAACGATCTTGGAATCGGGGTTGAATTCAATCAAACGACGAGCAAACTTGGCAGCGGCAGCGTGATTATTTGCTTTTCCAAAGACCAGGATAGCACTTCGGAGGGCAATCGTGACGTGAGGGGGTTGAAGTTTGCATTGAGTAAAGTATGCGGCCAGCTCCAGACTTCGCTTCACATTTTCGGGTTCTTCCTGGACAATGCGACGGCGTTCGAGTTCTAACGAGACGGCTAGAAGGTACTCTCTTGCGGTGGTGATTAGTTCGCGCCACTGGAGGAATGAGTTGGTTTGGATAATCAACAATTAAACGACGTAATTACCTCTTTAGCTTCCTCATCTGAGGAAACGGTGACAAAGAGCAATGAATAAAGCACAGAACGGAAGACGGTCTCGGCATCGGCCAGCTTAGCTGCAGAGACGGCACGATATCCCTCCTGCAGCTCAGCTTTAACGGCAGGCAGCGTACGATACGACACAGGCAACACTTTGGAAGGAGTCGAGTCCGTGATACTGCGCCGGAGATGCAGGTGCAATGGTGGCAGGGAAGCATTGGCTGACAGATAGACATGCGACGATCGATAGATGGCAAGGAATATGGGCTTTAGGGGCTCGAAGTTTACGACACCAACTTGTCGGTTCAGAAGCTAGGAAGAGGGTAATGATTGGTACTTGGATATTTCGAGTTTATGGAGCGAGATCACGAACCTGCATTGCGCTGTCGAAAGAGCCAGCGGCGACATGGTCCGCAGCGAATGGCGAGTTACGAACCCACAGCTCCGTCTCGCTGGGACCAGGCTTCGCTCCGGCAGCAGCTTCCTCCTCTTCGGCCACCGCCTCCTCCTCAGCTACGTAGAACTCTTCTTCATCGGCTCCTGCCTCGAGATCCCAGGCTTCGTCTTCAACTTCTAAGTCTTCTGCTCCTTCCTGTGCCCACTCGTCCAACGCAGCCCCGCCGTCCACGCCATTGACGTACGGGGCGCCTTCGTCTCCTTCGATGTGACCATTGCCGTTGAGGAGGCCCTTCTCGAAGAAGTTTTCGGTGCCCGCAATTGTGGGCCAGTTCAATTTTCCAGTCTGGGTGACGATGGGCGGAGGGCGAAGAGTTGATTGCTCGAACTTTTGAACGTCTTCGAGGTCGGCATCTGTGAGACCAGCTGCCTCCAGAATTTCGGCTGCAAGGTCGTCGAGACCATTGGTAGAGGCAGTGAGATATGCCAGGGGATCTGACAAATGAGTTAGAGACACGCATCCCAGTTTCTGCGGAATGAACGTACGAAGGCCACATTCGCGAAGGACCGATATTCTCCCGAGGACGTCGCCAGAGTACAATGCGTTATGGAACTTAGACATAGGGTCGCCTCTAGATTCGGCGATTTTTTGCATTTTGCTCAGCTTATCTGTGCTGCCGGTAGCAAGATACAAGAAGGAGAGTTTATCGAAATCCTTCGTGCGTTGATAAGCCTTCTCTGCGACCTGTCACAAAGGTCAGCCCTGATGCAAAAAAGCAGACATGGGTTGACGTTACGCACGGAATGGTTACCAAGTTCAAGGGCTTGTTGAGCCAAGCGGTTCCAACACTCGGGCTTGTCGATAGCCGCTGCAGTCTCAAGAGCGACTTCCAGGTTACCACATTCGATTGCCAGGTCGAAACGCACACTCTTTTCTTGCACGAAATGAAGAGCAATCTGAAGCAATTGTCAGCATCGTTATGCGCGACCAACCTACTCTGAACTTACTTCGGGGAATCCTTTCTGTTGCAGATAGGAGATGATCGACTGTCCCACGAGATTCGAAGTCTGGATAATCCGCAAGACTTCATCGTAATTTTTGTTGAGCAGAGCAAGTTTGAATCGGTACTCCGTAGGGTCGATGACGATCGTTCGGGGTTTCGCACTACGGTCAAGACAATGAACATTTTTGCCCTTCACGCGTGTAAGGTAAACAGGTTCATCGAGGGTCTTAATCACGCCTTTGTCACTGCGGATGAAGGTCAGGGTTACTGTATAAAGGTCGAGCAAGCCGGACATACCCATGTGGCAAGCAATATTTGATGTGATTCAAGGTGGAGTACAAGAATACACCACTGTCATCCCACGCTCCTGATTTGATGCGGATAGTCTCGTGTACTGACGTAGATTGTGTAAGAGTCTTATTAGCAAGTGTAATGGCTGTACAGAATTTAAGAATGATTGACATTGCAGCAAAGCGTATCGCGTACCATGTTTTGACAACAGAGCGACCGTTTGCGAATCAGGGCTCCAGACGACATATTTCACAGGGTTAGTAACAAGTTCAGCGAGAACTTTTTGTTGTTGAACATCGAATAGCACGATGTTCGTCGAGGTGGCGATAAGGACACTGCTTGTTCCTCCGTAGAATATGTCGTTGGCCTGCACAGGCGACTTGAACGTCTTCATGATATTGTTGGAGAGATCTCGAATTTCGATTATCTTCAGAAATTGAATAAGGTCAGAACAGAATCCATGTTTTCGAGGCCTCGGAACTGACCTGAGTCGCTTTGTTCAGAGCAGCAAATCGATTTCGTGCAACCCAAACAACGCTGTTCGCTGTTCCTCTCTTGCCATCCGTTGACGAATCAGGAAGATCATTAGACGTCTCCCTCCCAAGTCTTGCGATGTCGTAAATCCCGTTATCCGAGGTAGTCTGGACAACAACAGCACGTTCAGCGGGGTTAAAGCTGAGTGTTCTGGGAGGAATATATTGGTTCCCGAGCTTGCGAACGGAAAGAACGCCGACGTCATTGCCCGTGTTGAGGTCGTGCTGACGGACATATTTATCGCGGATGTAATAGATGTTGTCCATGTGGATGGCGAACGCAGGACGTTCGCGTTCCAATTTGAAGACGATAAGACCGTTATCGTGGCCTACGCGGGGAGTGAGACCAAACAAATGAATCATAGACAGTTTGCATACCTGCAGCGTAAAGAGTGTGATCGGGGTGCGCTGCCAGGACCCAGAATCGATCATGTTCTCTCCTGAAAATTTGGACTGCCGTCCGTTTGCCCATATCCCAGACACGGACAGTCTTATCTTCTCCGGCAGAGATGATTAACTCGTGACGGGGATGGAAAAGGGCGCTGGAGACGTTGTTGAAATGACCTCTACATGAATCGACCTCCCAAGCTTTCGTTTCGCTCATCCTCCACAACTTTATTTGCCGATCATCCGCAGCTGATACGATGAGTGGCAGAGTGGGATGAAATATGGCGAAGTTGACACCACGATCATGGCCCTCCAAAACATACTTGACAGTGCTGAAGGTGTCGAAGGTGTCGAAGGTTCCGACTGCGGAATTGGGCGTGTTTCGACGGAGTCCGGAGATGTCCCAGACGCGCACTGTCTGATCCATAGATGCAGAGACAATGAGGTCCTCTTTGGGATGGAACCAGGCAGACATGACGTAGTGCGAATGGCCAGTAAGAATTGCTATACAGTTGCGGGAGGTACTATTCCATATTCGGATGGTTTGGTCGTCAGAAGATGAGACCTGAAATAATGTTGAGGGAAGAAAAACTATGAAAAGGGACGCCCTCACAATCCAGGGCATTTCATGATGGAATTGAACAGTGCGGACGTAGTCGAGATGACCGTGCAGGGTGAACATACAGCGTCTGCTTTGCGGCCGGATGTCTGTTCAAAATATCAATATTGTCATCTAAAGCGAAAGTTCATCACGTACCCCAGACTTTGACTTTGTAGTCGTCTCCACCAGTGAGAAGTAAAGGTCGAGAAGGATGGAAATTCACTCCTCTCACAGGGCCTACACCAGCGTGTTACTAGGGTTGTCTCAACATCTCGTGAGACTCACCATCATGCTCATCCAGTCTGTCGACCAAGACGCCCATGCGGTAATTCCACAGCTGGATGTTGCCATTGTGTAAAGAAGCTGCTAACAGAGGTCGCGTAGGGTGAAAAGCCAGGCCTTGAACAAAAGACGCAGACTCAGATCAATTTCAAGATGGAACGCGCGAAACTGAATGCTCACCTTTCACCCTGTTGCTTTTAGATTCGAACTTGACAAGGAACTGCATCTAGGTGCGTGTCCGAGTTGGGTTTTGATGCCGACTGGAAATGTTACTTGAGTCCGGCACTTAGTACAGAAAATCAAGTCATACCGACCTTTTTATATAGTGTCGTTGTGCACGTCCGAGAGTTAGGAAAGCAGGTTTAAAGGCACAAGTGAAGTGACACCGCGGCCACTTTGGATGGAGATTTAGCTCTGCGGCGACGTGGACTAGCAAGCGGCGGAGTTTCAATTCGTTCTCTAACCCAACGCTCATCAAAATCAAATATGATGGAAACTCAGACTACTGCGGGCAGCACTCAAGGCAGCACTCCTCCTGTCAGCCAGAATAATCAGAAAAAAGAGTCCATTGAAGAGACACTGTCCAAGCCGTTCACGCCTCTGGATCCTGATGCCATCACTCAGAAATACGACAACGATTATCAATTGGGAGCGTCTTTCGAAGCAGGTTCGTTTTTGTATAAGACGTGCACCCTGGCGGCTCGGCATATTTTTCCAATCAATCATGCTCATGGGAAGTGCGGTGCCACCATATATGCTAATTTTTCCGTCTCGCTGTAGATCTGACCCTACGACTCTTGGAACTCATCGCAGCTACACGGGTCTGGGCGAACAGTCGACCGAACATCGAGACGGAAAGACACGGAAATCAACTTGTTGATGAGATCAAAGGTGTTCAAAGTGCTGAGGCCGAGCAAGGCGGGTATCATTTCAGTCACTGTGGTACGCTATCTGCATTTCGGTGCCATGTATGCGTCCAAACCGTCTTCCTTTGATTCGCCATTCCCCACACTTGCCCATGCATCTTACCTGTGACGATAGATCGACTCCGACAACGTCTTCTGCAATTCGTTCAACATATCAAATCTGCTCTCGCCGCACTTACCAGTTTCTGACCTTTGAAGCTATGGGACTATACTTGCGCTTCGTCAGATTGTAGCTATGAGATGATGAATGCAATATATAGCGTATTATGGTATAACATGATGTGAAAGAAAGCAAGAGCATATAAACAAGTGACCGCGACGGTTCATATCAGAACGACCATGAGCAATAAAACGCACAAAATAACGATTAGAATACCAATACACCATCCAGATTTTGTTTCTTTCAAGGTTCTTCTCTTAATAGAGTAGTAACGACGGTGGAAAAGTACGAACCTTCAGTGTCACGTATAAATTTCTGCAACTTCTTCATCGCCGTGTTCAATTTGGAGTCTGTGCGATCAACATTCCGTTCCAGATCGTCCAACATTCTAGATAATACGTGGCTGAGGATGTATGCAGTTGCAGCAATTGTAAGACTCACTCCACATGTTCGCTAATCTCAGTTCCCATGAGGCCCGCCTGTTGAGCAAGAGTGGTAAGAGTCCCCTGTATATCCGTCAGAGTGCGATCCTGCTGATGTATCATCATCTGTCAAATCATTTAGTAAAGAGCTTGGGGTAAAATCTCAATGTCCGGCACCTGTTGTTCCTGCTCGGCCCACTCCTCTTCGTCTGTTCTGCTCTCCGCGGCATCATTGCGGGGAGTGGGTTTATCGGCTTGTCGACGTGAGGACTTGCAAGGCGAGTCAACGAGAGAAGAGCAAAAGGCTAAGAGAACTTACGTCTGAGGTTAACTCCCGCTTCATATTCTACACTTGCGGGATCAAAGAATAATTCATGAGAATTCTTACAAGGGACAGCAATGATGGCTCACGTCAATCTCGCGTTTGACTTGCGCGACATACTTTCGCCGTCTCATTACCTCGTCCTCTTCCAAGCCGAACATTCGAGCACCAGTCTCTTCGACCATCCTATCATGATATTAGCTCTGTCCAAGCTCTGCCTCGAGACGCGTCGCAGGACTGACTTGACACTCCCTTCCAGGTCTTCCAAATCAGCTTCCAAAGTCGTCAATGTAGCATTCAACTAAGCCCCAACATATCAAATGGATACAGTTAGCCAGAACATATTGAACCGGTCCATGAACTGAACACGAACCTCATTTCGCGCCCAAGCCAGCTCCTCGCTGTCCGCGCCTGCCGTACTTTTGATACGTTGATAGGAAGAGCGAAGATTTATAGCATTCTGAAGAGAAGACTGGATTTCGCTTTGCACTTCGTGGTATGGGTCTTGCATTTGCGCATTTGCCTGCTGCGAGAATGCGGAGATCGGATGTCCTTCGCCCTTTTCGCGCTCGTTTCATCCTCTTTCAAGAGACGCCCAGCGACGCTGAGACTCATCGCTAAAAGCGATAAAATCAACTTATTGTCGCCGACCTCTGTCTGATTCAGCAGAGGCTTTTCACACTAGACTCTCATCGAAATTGAGAAAAGATCAGCCCTCGACCTCGGACGTTGATAAGCTGATTGCCCTGAGTCATGGAAGGAGTTCAACAAGCCACCAGAGCACCCTCACCTGGACGCTCAGAGCTAGGACAGGGGTCATCCACTCAACGCAAGAACAAGAAAGCCCGCCATACGTCGGGAGAGCCTCCTGAAACCCCTCCAAAATGCTTCCTGCAAAGCCTGCCTATCGAGATGCTCGCAGCAACGCTTTCCTACAACACCCCAATGGATCTCCTCTCGTTAGCTAGAACAAGCAAATATTTCTGCCACACCCTTCTAGAGCCCACCAATGCTTATATGTGGCGGAGAGCAAGGTATCAGGTGGTATCCGGGGCCGTCCCGGACCCCTTGCCACCTATGAGCGAAAATAGTTATGCAAGTTGGCTCTTTGACTCCAAGATCTGCATGGTATGTTGTCATCCTGGTGTATCAGTCTCAATCTTTTCATGCCTTATTCTCTCAGCAATGTGGCAAGAAATATAAGGGTTTTCCAACTTCATTTGCGTTGCGCCTCTATCTGTGCCAATCTGTCAGAGTCTTGATTAGAGCTTCGCGGGAATTTTCTGACCACGCGTTGATAGCTCCCTTGCCAAAACTCATGGGCTCCCCGTACAACTACATACAACACAACGACCGCAGCTACAGAGACAAACGCTCCGTTGCATTTCACAACACAATGGCTGCCTCATCTAGAGGGCAAGCGAAACAATCGTGCGTACAAAGTCCAGTTGCTTACTACCCAGCGCTGACTTCTTTTATCAGTCGTTACACCAGATCAGCCAAAATATTATAGCGTCAGAGCTTTACAAGAAGCTGTGGGCGAGTATGTTCGCGTTGTCGACGACCCAGCTGCTCTAACGGCATATAAAGAGGTGAGCCGAACCTTCTCTATGTGTTCTGGCGTCTGATTTGTGCAGTCGAAACAAGCAGCCATTGACCAGCGCACCGCACGGAAAACGGCAGGTGCTAATGTCTCTTCAACTTTCGGACATCCTGACTCCTTGTAGTGGTACGATGCCTTGTGTGAATTCGCGAACAAGTACGAAACCGATCAACGCAAATTGATCGAGGATAATAGCAAGTTGTAAGTCCCACGGACGAGCTGGAGACAGGGCCTTTCTCATCTGAGTCACCCAGAGTTGCGCGATTCGCGGACAAAGAGGGTTGGAACATAGAAGACCTCAGTTGCAGTGAAACTTTGAAGAACAAGCGAGCCCTTTTCAATCGCACGTTCCAGTCCCTCACACTCCACGGTATCAGCTTTTCACTCCCCTCGATATGCAAGCACCCTGACAGCTTTCCCCAGATATCGTCGATCTGCAACCTTTGATTGAGAAGGATCTCATCAGCATGTTCAAAACCCGCACCCGGAAGAAGGGCAATACCGCTGAAGCATTACGAGTCGAGGCGCTCAAGAGATTATACAACAAACTGCGCGGTCACGGACAGCGTGCTCCTCGGTTTTCAGAATTTCAAAGATCGAGAACTGCACAAGAGTTAATGGCCCTGGAGCCCGAGCACGTCACATCCAAGCAGTCGGAGAACCTAGCTCTCAGATTTTTCAAGAGATGGGAAGAAGAAGCCAAAGCCTTGATGACCAAGTCACTCGGAGTCGATGACTGGGTCCCAATTTCGAAAAACAAACTTCATCCCGTTGATCGTGTCACGGCACTGTTTCAATGTAAGAATTGCGGCCCTCATTCTCACAAGCATCCAGACACGGATACCCTCAAATTCGAGGATGTCGTCGTTCATACGTGTCCGGGCTTCGGGAGGCAACAGAGGGATAAAATCGACTTCGCGCCGGAGAGATTTGAGCCCGACCACAAGGTATTTTCGCTTGCCGCATTCTGACCGTGTCTCACTAATCGGGATAATCGCCAGGCGATCGCTGTTGCGAAGAGTGCGGTGTTCTTGTCGGGTCTTGATGTCGAGAAAGTCGATATGACCCGGATGCTCAATCTGGGCAATGCTTTCATCTGCAAGTCCTGCCCCTCACTGATTCTGATGAACTTCCGTAATTTAGTGAGCTTCACCGTCTTCTCTTCCTTTCTCATGACTGATCCCGACCAACAGATCGGTCATTGCAAACGGCACGAGAATATGACCATTGAATTTCTCCAGGACACGGACATCTTCCAGATTCTTGTCCACCCCATCCAGTGGGGCTTGTATCATAAGATCACGAAAGATGCAGAGTACGCAAGCCAACACCGATCGAAGAGGCAGTTCGGATGCCGTTTGTGTGGACAAGATTCAAAGAAGGTGTTCACGTTTGACGGACTGAGATCACATGTGAAGGAGAAGTAAGTGAACCATATGCCGCGAAACTCATCCAATATTGATTGCATGTGAGTGTAGACATAGATATGAACCCATGAGAGACGAAGACTTTTTCCAACTTCCGGCGGCCAGAAATTGAACGGAACTTGCTGCGCTACTTTACTTCCCGGAACTTTCGATAATGCGCGTGCATGTATCATCTCTTCAATGTATTACTAGTGTTGTAGAAGCTGAACAAGCTATTCTACCGACGTTCTCACTGAGCGGCGGCTGTAGCTATCCCTGTCAAGCCGTGTCAAGCAACCGGCTACGCTCGTGACGCGCTGCGAGGACCCCTGATTATAGGGTACGATCATTCATCCAGTCTCGGATAAGCCGGAGGCGAAAATTTGAAAAATCTTGGATCATTTCTCGGATAAATGGGCCTGGAAGGGTAAAAATGTTGCAGCGATTTCTCGGATAAGCGACCCGTTTGGGCGACCATCTTGGGGCGAACATTCGGATAAATGAGCTTAGCTCCGTGACTTCGGCTTACGTGTGCTGATATTGGGCCGCCTGAGCGACTATCGGCTTATGGTTTTGTCTCCGTCTCAGCGATCGGCACAGAGCTTTATCAGTGCGCCATGATATGCAGAAATTAGTTCGATTTGTACTATATTGAGAGAAATTTCATAAGCAAATTTGCGAAATCATTTTGTTTTGCTAGCCATGTCTTCTGATTTTGCTTCTGATAGCTGAGCTCACTCGTAAGTTGTCGTAAGAACGAATAAGGATGTGCGATGTGCATTGATTTATGGTATTCCAATGCCTTAGACGACTACACAATCCACTGCAACTGATAAAGAAGGCGAAAATTCTCAGACTCGCGAGGAATACCAGTAATCTGCTGTCGGTTTGGGTAGCGCTGGCCACTCCAGGCCCGCGGGGGCGTTTTGGAATATTTTGGCGATTTTTGGGAATTTTTTCGACGTTTCATCCACGATTCGGATGAATTGACCCCAAAATTTCATCTTGCAGGAGCATTTCGGATAAGCTGGCCAGCCGGGTCTTCGGATAAGCCAGCCGGGATTTCAGATCGAACATTATATTGTATAAACAGGGGTCCTGCGCTGCGTCATCGAATTTCTGCTCTTTCTCGAAGCAAACGTCAACGCGAATCGCTGTCAAACAAAAAATGCAAAGAGATAGCGAAATGAGTGCTCTGTCTCGCCTTCAGCCTCATCCTCCATGTTGCTTTTGACCAATGCTTTTCATCTGGCTCTTTTAGCCATCGTCGCTCCTTCACCTTTCGTCTCTGCAGGCAATGTACAAAAGTCAGGCCTCCAGCTTCCTGCTAGTGCTGCTACAAACAAGGCCCAGGTCGTCACAATGTTCACGGACGCGTATTCTGTGTACCAGAAAGTCGCGTTTGGACATGATGACTTAGAGCCCGTCAGCTTGAGCTTCGACGACTCGCGCAATGGATGGGGCGCGACGATTGTCGATGGGATGAGCACAATGCTCGTTATGGGATTAACAGTCAGTGGCGTTATGCTCGAAGTGCAGTTTTTATCAAACGCGGATAGGATCTCTACCAACAAGCTGTTCAGTTCGCTGGGACTATCGATTTCAACCAGTCGAATGTTCCAAGCGAGACCGTCTCGTTCGTACTTCCCTCGACAATGCACTACTATGATGATACTGATGATTTGATCTGCAGCGTCTTCGAGACTACCATCCGTTTTGTTGGTGGTTTCCTCTCTGCGTATCAGTTGAACGGGGAGCAGGATAAAATTTTGCTCGAAAAAGCTCAACAAGTTGCCGATAAACTTGCCTTTGCATGGGTTGGGAATAATGACGTGCCTTTCGGCGAGCTGAACTTCACGACAAACGAACCAATAGTTGCCGCTGTACGTCGAACTCTTGCCATTTTTGTTCCTTTATTAACCACTCGTCCAGTCGAATATTGCGGAGGCTGGAACGGTATGCCATGGCATCAGAATGATAGGGTCATGCTCATCCACGATTTTAGCTCACGTTGGAATGGACATTACTAAGTCAACTCACTGGCAACCAGACCTACGCAGATCTTGCCCAAAAATCTGTCAAGCATATAGCGTCTCTGGTCAGTCCTGGTCATTCTCCTTGAACAGATACTGACCCTCGCAATCTCCAGGGTACGCAATTGCCTGGTCTAGCTGCTCAAGGGATAGATCCATCGTCCGGCGAAGCTGTCGGATCATATGTTGTATGTACCTCTATCCAATGAGTTCGGCCAGCTTGGGTTGACGCATTGGCAGACTTGGAGCGGAGGGTCTGACTCTTACTTCGAATATCTCATCAAGTTCCCTCGCTTGTTCCCCAATTCTGATCCCATTTTCGCGACAACATGGTTGACCGCCGTAGACTCCAGTATTAAAACTCTGAAGAAGGTAATGATTATCTTCTCTGTGACATTGGTTGATGCTGATCATTCCAAGACCTCCACTGTCGGAGGACACGTGTATCTCGCCGATTTCGATGGCACGCAAATCAGGCATATCGGTAGCCATCTCGCGTGCTTCCACGCGGGCAACTGGATTCTGGGCGGGAAATTATTGAATAATGATACTATCGTAGACGTGGCTTTGGAACTCGCTGATGCTTGTTGGAACACATATGCTTCGACCGCGTGAGTATTCTTCTTCTATCCTCCCACTCGACAGATCATGTATTGGGCCCATTAGAACCGGCATCGGACCGGAAACGTTCGCAGTACGTATACCGATACCTGAATTCGAACCGATCTCTTACGATGTATGCAGTGGATATCCTCGGACGGCTCTTTCACTGGCGGCGATGCTCCTTCTGCGTCGGACTTGTCGTTCTATTCTAAGAACGGATTTTACATCACAGGCTCAGACTATATTCTGCGCCCTGAAGTCCTTGAATCCAATTTCTATGCGTGGCGTGCCACTGGCGATACGAAATACCTGGATCGCGCCGAATCAGCTATCGAAAGCGTCAATAAATTCTTAGAAGTGAACAACGCGTTCGCTGGGATTAATGATGTCAACAACGCGAATGGAGGAGGCGGATTCATTGATGATACTGAGAGTTTCTTCTTTGCCGAGGTGCTCAAGTATTTATACTTGACTTTCGACGATCCGAATCATATCTCGATCGACGAATGTGAGCTTTAATTTGTCTTGTATGCGAAGCCCCCACCGATGACGAGTCCCTTTTCAGTCGTGTTCAATACCGAATGCCATCCTTTCAAAGCTGGCCCTGCAGAAATCAACATTTCTCATTCTCCTCCCAAGACATCTCCTCTGCCGTCTAGTCCTCTGAACCTTCCTCTTCCTCAGATTAGTCCTAATCCCAGGCTTCCTAATCCATTTAGCTCTATACTCGGTTTATTGTAGATAATCCTTGCTCAGGTTTTTCAATGTGAGATGAGAATCCTGTGTCGAATGTACATCAGCGCTTCATTCTCAGTTCCGCGACTGTTCGTCGTATGATGTCAAGCCATGTCCACAAAACTTTGATCTTGCGGGGGTTAAACTGCTCGCACAAAGTGAGACAACTTCAACGTGGTCGGAGTTTCGCTCGCTATATATCTCTCTCATACAGTATCCTTCTCAAGTTCGGACATCGAAACGTCAATGGTGACTCAACACATAACTAAATTAACAAGGGCGAGGGTTGGCGAACGCATGTTGTAGGTGCTTTACTGAAGGCAGACTCCTCTATAGATATCTATGGCAAGGTCTCAGTCTGCTTCCAGTCCTGCAGGGGCTTCCAGTTATAACACCCTCAGGCGACGCTTCACCTGTCTTACCAGTAGGGCCATTTCTTTCCTCGAACGCCTTTCATAGAGCGCAGTTCGAACATTGTTGGAGATCTCATGGAAGATCTCAACCCTAGTCTCTCCACCGTGACCGATTTCTGAACATCGCCTTGCCCTAGGGAAACATTGTATCACCTAGGATCCCTGGCTTCAGCTTTACAACCTCTCTGGTCCATGAATCTTGATTTCTCGATCAGAGGTTCGGTCGTTCTGCGTTATCGGTTCCGCCATCTATTCGGCGAGTCGCCCTACGCCCATTCATCATCTCGCACTATGATTTTCCTAAAAATGAAAAATGAAACATTTCGATGTCCCCGATTAACTGCAACCTCCTAGTGTGTCACTTCGGAAGATCATTCGCTTGCAGGAACTTGAGCCAGCCTGAGGCTCTCTCATAGTTGTATCTGTCGCCAGCTCCATTCAAACTCGTTCCGCCTTTGAAGGGTTGTGCTCGTTGGTGGATCTTATAAGGAGGTACTCATATGTTGCGATTCATGCAGCATCTCTCTGCAGTTCAGAAACACTCCTTTGACTGCAGAGTCATCACGATTTTCCGTCTCTCAGTAGCATCCGATCCTGAACGCTTAGGGGATCTTGCTAAGGTGAGCAAAATGTTTGAGTCTGTAATGGGGTAGATTATGCTCATGTCATCTCGTCAGCTCCTTAGAGTTTCCCGTTCGTTACGCGGGTCTAATGGACCACTCTACTATGAAAACCTCAGCCCACGTCTTCCAGTATAAGCTCGATCTCCCAGATATAGGAGCATTTGAGGCATTTGATGGTCAGCTTCGACCACTCGAGCCCTCCTCTGCCTCGCAACTCAGCTTCACCACCTAGCGCAATTCATTGTCTCAAGTATCTTTGCTCAAAACTCACCAGGATCTTGTGATGCGGGCTCTGGAATTCCACAGTCGACAGAACTGGGATTCGCTGAATCTCACGTTCGACAAAATCCGTCACGCCCCTCTCTTGATGAACTTTGTGTTCTTGAAACCCACAAAAATGACTCTCGTGCAGTTCTTCCCCACGACCAACCTGGTGACGAAGAAGAAAGGGACCATACCGTGCCTGATCCCTTTTATCTTGTGGATCCTTCACTGTTTCAGGACGTCTTTGTTGATGAGGACGCTCCTGAAGGCAGCACTTCCGACTTCAATGATGAAGAGGGCGACGATGATTTCACTCTCGTCGAGCTTCCGAGTCCGGCCCGCGGCTGGGCACAACAATCATTCGAGTCGGGGGAGAAAATGGGGTTGCTTAAGGCCTTCAGCCAAAAGCCTGTTCTTAGAAAGATAACGGGGACGCCTCTTGAGAAGATCGGCAACTTGAGAACTGCTCCGAGCTCCAGCTCATTGAATGTTTCGTGGGTATGGCTAGGGTTTCATGATGAATCAAGCTCATGAGTTCTTTCACAGCTTCTGCCAGCAGGCGAAGACGTCCCATAGATCGGACTTCGCTCCCTTGGAGAACAAGCGTCTGAAGCAAGAAAGAAAAAGACTTGCAAAGGAGTCTGTTCGACTCCGAGCTGAACATAAGCAACTTCAGTTGCAACAAAGAAGACGGGTTCTTCACGAAAAGAACACGAATACCCGTTCTTGTGAAGGAAACAGATCGCTCAAGCATGATATCAAAAGGCTTAAGCTTGCACTCGAAAACCTATGTATCGCCAGAGCAAATAAAGCTCTTGAAGAATACAATAACGATCTCGAGAAGGAGAACATGCGTCTTGCAGCTTTGCACGACGTAGCTGATTTGCTCTTCTGCTGATCGTCCAACGGGCGGATGCAGAAAGTTGCATACGCAGGCGACACATGTAATAACTGCCAAGTCTAAGGGCAGTCTATTATTTAATGAGAGTTGAGAGTTGACGGGCCCTATGTCGTACTCTGCAGTCGATGTATGCCTGACGGAATACTTTACCGTAATAAAGTTCATGACCGCCAAAGGGTTTAGTCAACTTTAGTGGCGTTATGAGGCTTCGGTCGGCATCCGCAGCCCGTCATTAACATTTCGTAGCCAAGGACCCTCTCACAACCATCCTTCACCTTCTACGCCCATGTCTCTGGCTCTCAACCTTACCACTGCATACCTGGCTGTATCAACAATGCCCGATTTGGCTATTCATACAACCTGTCAAGCTGTCAACGATGCCGACGTTCGGAAGCAAAGTGATCGGCGGCATGTGTGCCATTTTTGGGAAGCCGAACTTTCGGGAGACATTCAGGCCCCTCGCTCAAGCCCGTTCGCTGCACAATATTAATGGTGTTGTGAAATGAGATCCTAAAAGCTGGGGAGCTATGGTAAGAGAATCTCATCTGAAGAAGGGTATATTGAGAGTTGAGCGAGAGCTTCATTGAAAGTTTGACAGGACACGTGTCATGCGAATCTCTCTCAAATGAACTGCAGTCAGGAAATATATTTGGCTCAACAATGAATGGATCTTGTAACCTCTAGACCGGAGCAGCAATACGAAGGAGAAGCATCGAGCAAACTGCCATAGAGCTTCGTCCGCGAATGCTTTGTCTAAGGTGTGTACAGTACAGCCCACGAATACCGTACCCAGCGCTCCATCGTTCAAAAAGTCTCAGTTAATCTTCACATCAACCTCTTCTATCACCGCACTCCTATCCATCAACTCGAACGAGATCCTGCCGTCGAGTCGCAAGAACCGCTGTCAAAATAGCAGCGACCTACACGCCGGTCAAGCATCGTGCCGGCCAGGGACAGGGTAGCCTAAAGCGTGTCCCGTTTATTGACGATTTGGGATCTCGATCGTCGCTGGCAGTTCGCTTTATGGAAGGAGGGGCATCGAGCAGTCGTACCGGGATGTGAAAGGCGCGAAATACAGTCCGGGTGATCGAGTAAGTCTGGCCTCCTGCAGGCTTATTTGCATTTCAGGATTGTTCTGATTTTTTCTTGGTCTTCGTAGCCAGATCATAGAGTGGTGTATACGGACTGCTGTGCACTATATCCTCATAGTGGTTTGCTCAACCAGCCTGACGCCATATTCTTTCCCCAGGGGACGTCTTGACCCTGATGATCATTGGGTCAGGAGCTAAAAATGTCTCGGAGGCGTGCTGATTTTGATCGAGAGCAGCTTATCTTCCGATACGCTCCTATGGCCATCACGAGGCACACCAATGGCGACGATGCAGCCTGCAGACGAAGCCTGGACACCGGTGGGCAAGAAACCGAATGCGAATGGCGAGACGATCTGCGGCGAGTGGCTGTGATGTCACAAATTGCGTCTGGAAGTGCTTATCGTCGAACCTAAAGAAGTGGAGTCGATTAAATGACGTGGAAAATGATCGAGATGGAGCTGCATTACGATGCACTCTCCTGAATATTTTCTGACATTATGCATTCAGATAGCAACTTGGAAAAGGCGGAAAATACGGCTTAGGAATGGCATTCGTGTCGGGACCAAACCGGATCCGAGGCAGTGAAGGCGTTTCAGTCAACCGGAAAGCGGAACGCGAACTCCCAAAAAAGGAAATACTTCTCGGTCCAGATTCCGCGGAGTTTGAAACGTGACAGCTGCCAGCTCCTGTCTTGTCCGATTACGGTGGAACATCCTGACGTCGGCTTACATAACCCGTTCCTCATATACCTCGCTCCTTTTGCAGTCGCGCTCCCTACTTTTTCCCCTCAGACCATGTCTGAAGCCACCCAGCAACAGGCGGCTTCGGCCTCCACGTCGTCGTTCGTGACGGCCATCGTGCTCAATGCCGCCGTCTTCTGTGGCGAGCTTGCTCTTTTCACAGTCCTCAGACCCAGGTTCAAAGCTATCTATGAACCAAGATCCTATATCCCGGCTGAGGAGTGAGTCGCGTGTATTTGTCGTCTTGACCTAGTCTCTTACTTTTTTCTCAGCAAACGAATGCCTTCGATGGCATCTTCGTTGTTCGCCTGGCCAGTCGCGGTGTGGAAGGCAGATTACCACGAAATCAAACATCAGAACGGAATGGACGCCTATGTCTTTATTCGCTTCCTGCGTATGATGGTCAAAATCATGCTCCCTATCTGGGCCCTCTCTTGGGCAGTCCTCCTACCTGTCACCGCCGTGAAAACCGGTCAGCCCAACTTTGATAATCTCGACAAGTTGACTTTCGGAAACATCGCCCCTGCCCAATACTCAAGATACGCTGCTCATCTTATCCTCGCATACATCTTTACGGGATGGATTCTCTACAATCTCAATAAGGAGATGAAGCACTTCATTACCACCCGCCAACAATATCTCGTCTCCCCCGAGCACTCCTCGACCGCCCAAGCCAACACTATCCTCGTCACCGGCGTCCCTCTGAAGTATCTTAACGAGGAGGCACTCTTCAGACTATTTTCGCACCTTCCTGGCGGCGTAAAGAAAATCTGGCTCAATCGCGACTTGAAAGAGCTTCCGGATCTCTACACGCGACGCCTTAAGGCTTGCAACAAACTCGAGTCTGCCGAGGTCAAGCTTCTCGCGACGGCAGCCAAGCTTCGCCGCAAGGAAATCAAGGCGGACGCCAAAGCTCAGAAGAAAGGCCAGGAGATCAGCGAAAAGCCTCAGGTCAACGAGGCCGGCAACGGCTCATTCGCCGATACCTTCGTTCCTCGCGATAAACGTCCCACTCATCGTCTCCCCGTCAGCCCTCTTCCTTTCGCTCTCCCATTCATCGGAAAAAAGGTCGACACTATCGAGTGGGCTCGCGAGGAAATCGCAACTACTTCCACCGCACTCGACGCTGGCCGTGAAGCCTACGATGCCGATAGCAATATGGTCGTCTCTCGGATTTCTGACTTGAAGAGTCAGCAGTATCCCCCTTTGAACAGCGCCTTCGTCCTTTTCAATCAGCAGATCGCCGCTCATCTCGCCGCTCAGAGTCTGACTCACAACGAGCCCTACAGAATGGCCGCCAAGTATACGGAAGTCGCACCCGCCGATGTCATTTGGAGTAACTTGGGTCTTAATCCGTACGAGCAGAAGATCAGAATGGCCATCAGTTACGCCATGACGGCCGGTCTGATTATTTTGTGGGCTTTCCCAGGTATGTCACTGCGTGCTCATTCTGCGTCCCTGTCTGATGTATTTTCTTTTCAGTCGCTTTGGTCGGTATTATCTCGAATATCGTTACCGATTGTCACACCGCACCTTGGCTTGCGTGGCTGTGTAAGATCCCTAGCGTCGTTCAGGGTATCATCTCTGGTATCCTGCCTCCCGTCCTCCTGGCTGTCTTGACGATGCTGCTCCCGATTATTCTGAGATTATTCGCTCGATTTGAGGGTATCCCCAGAAAGACCGGTCTGGAGCTGAGCTTGATGACTCGCTTCTTCTTGTTCTTGGTCATTGTACGTGCCTCGCCTGTCCATTTAATTCGCTTTACTCATAGACCTCTCAGCACAATTTTTTGGTCGTCACCATCTCATCTGGTATCATTTCTGCCATCCCTGGATTGGTCAAGAATCCCAGCGGCATCCCGAGTCTCCTTGCCCGACAGCTTCCCAGAGCATCGACTTTCTTCTTGACGTGAGCTCTTTTCGCAGCCCTTATTCGCCTCCCTCTAACTTTCTGGGCAGTTACGTCACTCTTCAGGGTCTCGCTGGCGCCGCCGGTGGTTTCCTCCAAATCGTTCCTCTTATCATCTACTACGTGAAGCTGTTCATCCTGGGCTCTACTCCCCGCTCCGTGTACAACATCAAGTACGATCTGCGCGATGTGGCATGGGGTACCTTGTTCCCTAGCATCACGCTCATCGTTGTCATTTGTACGTTCTGATATTCTTAATATTTCTATACTCGCTCACGTATGTCTCTCAGCCTTTGGATACATGATGATCAGTCCAGTCATTAACGGTCTCGCTTGCATGACATTCTTCCTCTTCTACATGATGTGGAAGTACCTGTTCCTGTGGCAGCTCGATCAGCCTGCTTCCGGCGACACTGGCGGTCTTTTCCTCCCCAAGGCTATCCAGCACACCTTCGTCGGCTTGTACGTACAACAGGTGTGCTTGGCCGCGTTGTTCTTCCTTCACGGCAAGAAAGTTGTCGCAGAAGGTGCCCTGATGGTCGTGCTTATCGTCATTACCGCCGGCTTCAACATCATGCTCAACAACTCCTATGGACCTCTTCTCCACTCTATCCCTCTATCGATCGCCGATAGGAGTCACGGCATGCAACGTCACAGTATCGATGAAGACTTTGACGAAAATGAGTCGAAGATCGGAGAGGACGGCGTACGACGAAGAAGGACTCATGCCTCTTCATCGGAAAGCATTGTCAATAGGCCACGTGGAGCAGAAGCCCCTCGTCAAGGAGCGGGTGCGCCCGTCGCACAGTCCGACGCCCCTGCAGGATATGGCGATTCAGTCCCGACCGAAGGCAAACGCAATGATGGTCCAACAGACTTCTATCACCCTGCGGCCGTCGAACCTCAACGGATCATCTGGCTTCCTCGCGATTCTCTCGGTTTGGCTGCGAACGAGCTGGCAGAGATCAGAGCTCATGGAATCATTGCTTCCGACGAAGGCGCAGTCATGAATGAGAAAGGACATACTGAAGTGGAAGGTCACCCGCCTGGATCCGATCCCAGGACCTTGTTTGGTTAAGTGATCGTTTTGCGATGTCTTTTCTTGTTGTCTCTTTTTTTCTATTTTTTAATGCTCTGTCTATATTCTCCTCCATCGCTGTCCACCTATAGTGGCTGTCACGTCTCAACATACGATATCTCACGACACTGTCTCATGATGCTCTAAAATTACACGATAGCAGTTAGCAGTTAAGCAGTTCCGTACCACAAGTTGTATTGTATAATTAGCTCTCAATATCATTACATCGCACATTACATCGTTTGACTCAGTGACTCCCCGACTTGAGCTTGACTGCCTGGCACTGTGTCGTAATGTGTGGATGTTGGCCCAATTTCAGAACTTGATGATCGATATTGATTGCGCTCACCTGCTGAATCGCGCGCAAATGTACGACAACTCACGCCACTAACGGCATCAGACAACGGCACCGGGGTAAGAGTGCTCCGGAGTCATTGACGACTGTTCTAGCACTTCAATCTGCAATTAGGATCTCATTAGTCAATGAACGCTGAGTTTCCAGAGTCAGCGCAGTCTTCTGCCGCGACGGTGCTCCATGCCAAGTTTCAATAAATCCTGAAAAAACGCTCACACGAGGCTCATGTCGCTCCTTCCCGAAAGAGTATCGAGGACGGGGACCTGAAAATCTTTATATATTCGGATTTGACTTCGAAATGATTGACGTTGATCTGGCGCGAAATTTCCATATTTGCATTCACGTGGGCCGTGAGTGTGTTTCTCCCCGCTGGCCATAGCTGACAGAGACCGATCAGCCGTCGGAGCTGCGTCATGGATGACTCAAATGTCATTAAGATGTGCATTGCGTGAAACCTCGCGACGGACAACTACGATCGTGTCAGTGACATGATGATGGCATCGGCCAAGACGAGTTCGGAGACATAGTGGCAACGCGGGAACTCCGAAGAAAAATCAAAGATGAACTCGAGCTTGATAAATGGCTTTCCTAGACGGTGCAAGGGAGATCTGAGATGATTGATCCGTTGGAGAGATTTCATCCTGGTTGGGATTAGTGCTCGGGGCTCTCGGGGTATGAGTCTTGGGTTCGGGCTCGGGTGGGTAGAGGATAGTCAAGACAAAAACAGAACAAGACGCAAGAGAACGACACAAGAAAAGTGTTCTTCTGAATTGGGAGCAACTGTGGCTTGGTTTGGGCCGCTTGGCTTCTGTTCCGCATGTTCTACAATTCTAGTTGGATTGCTTCAGCACCGTCATTGTCGGGTCCTAGGCTGTGAGGGCTTGCTATCTCAATCAGTTGATAGACCAGAGTATAGACATTATTTTGTTGGAGAAACTCCCAATGAGAAGACCGAAAAATAGGCTCACTCTTTCGTTCCTCTTGAAGGGGTGGGAAGACCGTAAAGATTCGGAGAGTCCACAGACCGGAAGTTTACTTTGAACGGTACCTTTGTAAGTCTCAGGGCTGGTAGAGGCACCTCTGCGCTGAGATATTATGGAACCAGAAAAACGTTCCGATGCGTAGAGAAAATGGGAGCAGCAGCGCCACTCTCGGGCACACAGGTCACTGCGGCAAGTTGCTTAATTCTTTTCCCTGGCGGCACTTCAGGGGGAAGGCGACTCTATAGTCAATTGCGAAGAAAGCCATATCGATCTAATTAGTGTCGACGCGTGAGTGGCCAATGTTTGCATGGAGGAACGACTGTGGCTGTCCATGGTGGATACCATTGTGTTTACTCAGAATAGACATGCGAACTGCTGAACGTGCCGCAGTATACGTAGTTAAGCTTTCACAATCTCGATCGCAGAAGCAAATCTCGCAATCGAAGCCCGTGTCCTTTACGGAAGCAAGATGCTTCGGTACCGGGAATATTGGGGAATATTTACTATCTCAGTCGAAACAAGTTCAGATGTTGCTGGAGCAGCTAGTCAAAGATTCGGGCTTAGCTTGTGATTTGAAGATTGGAAACAGCGACAACGACGAATGATCGTCGGTCTATCCAGATTTCTAAGGAGTTTCAATGTTCAAAGATTATTTCTGAAACGGCGCGGCGAACGGTCACAGCATCGGCAAATCAACTCCATAAATCAGAAGTTCCGATTCCGACGTTTCCGAAGCCAAGACGATGTTTAGATATTCAACGATATATTCAACATGCCAGATGTATTCTAAGTGACTACGCATTATGGGCGACACAAGACAAAACTTGAAAGTGGGTGAAGGTCAGAAGCAATAAATAGGAAGAACAGATGTCATATAAATAATAAAAATGCGCGTGTCCATGAAATAATATGCGAATAAGTAATGCAATGAAGCAATCGTCCCATTGTCGAGGATGTTATGATAAATACGACCCATGCATGTGATGATTTAGGAGTCTAGCAACGCTTGGGTTTGGGCTTCGTAGGAGGGTTTTTGGGCCCTGTAGTGCGAGGGTCTGTGGGGCCATATTCGATCACCTCCCCAGGGAAGCAACAAAGGTGATCTTTGGCCCAGAGAAGACCAGCGTTACGCTTGGGTTTAGGCTTGGGTTTAGGCTTTCCCGTGGACGTGTTCGGGTCGTTGGGACCAAAAACTACTGAAGGCACTCGGGGACTACGCGAGCTGATAGAGTGCTTAAGTTGATGTGCGCGTGAGGTCCGGGAGGCGAAAACATACCGCTGATCGGCTTCGATCTCCATAGTAGAGGCGGGGATGTTATAAAGTGCTGAAGTACTGCGAAGGAAATGAGTCAGACTTGGTAGTCGATGGCACAAAGCTGTCTCTTCGTACCCGGCCATTGAGACTTATACTGTGAACTGTTGTTTGCTGAGAGGAGAGATGTTGTTGGTGTAGCAGCTCACCGAAATCGCCCATCTCTTATACGACTGGCGTATACCGACGATCGACCAGTGTCGGACGCTTACTCTTTGCAATCTGGCCAGTGCTCACACTAATTCAAATTTGACGGATGTAGCGTTCCGACAAGTCACAGGAGTCACGACCTGTAGTTGCGGCTACGCTATGTCCCTGGGATTCGTGGCGCGCGTCCTGACGCGTTCGACGCGCGAGCCTGAGTCGTTGGAAAAAGGAAAGAATTTTCATGATCGAGAAGCACCGGAGAAGGCAATGTTTCCGTGGAGTCTTTTGATCGGCATACCCGTTAAAGCCCAGAACAGAAGATGTACCCGAAGTTTGACATGCATGATCCTCTTGAATATCTCGGTATCTCGGAAGACAACGTGGTGCTACTAGGTATGATCAGTTTTCCACGCGTAGCCGCCGGTTCAACTGACCTTGGGTCCGCCGCCAGTTCCTTTCGCTTAGTAAGATCTAGCAGTGAAGACACATGGACAGTTCGTCAAACAACCCCAGATTATTCGAGTACGGTCTCAGAAAATCAACTGCGCATACGAAGTTGGTTCCGATGTTACACGCAGTGGGCCGCCGAACGGTGAGGTTCAGCTCGAGTTTCGTGCCACCCGGTGACAGCTGAGTAGCCCCTTCAGATAATCTGTACAGATCAGACACACTCCGGCAGGGTCAAGATTCAAGTCAGTCCTGCGGATATCAAGGAACAGCATTGAAGAGCCCGAGTCATCAGCATCAGGACGAGGCAGGTGAAATGCTTTTTTCAAAGGTAGGTCTGATAATGATGTTGGCCAAACAGGAGCAAACAAACGACGTGCTATCCTGACCCGACATCACTTGAGACTGCCGGCTCACAGACACTGATAGTCATCATTGTCTGAAACATATGGGAGTCAAGGGATTTCCATCCCTTCTGCAGAAAATCTGGTGATTTTCTACGTCGTAATAATATTTCGTTATTGCTGAAGCTAGCGCTACTTCGACGTTTCTTACAGCCCGGAGCTTCTTCGTACACTACCCAATGGACTTGCCGACTTGACAGGCAAAACCGTAGCAATGTGAATTTTATTGCTCACCTCGGTTCGTTCTCCGTTGATCAATCGAACGCAAGTGATGGCACGCTGGTCACGCAGCGGATGTACTTTGCCCCCATCCCGCATATCAATCGCCACGTCCTTGGATGGTACAGGCTCCTCTTGGATTTGAAAATTGCGGACGTTTATGCAGTCTGTGTTTTCGACGGTAGAGAGAGATCCCTAGCGAAACAGCGAGAGGTGATCTCGTCATTTGATCTTTGGTTTCTTGGTCCGCGTCTGATGCCACGCCAAGGTAGAGCGAAGGCGTCAAGGAAGACGAATGAATGAAGCTAGGAGAGCTGTGGAGGCGGAGCGCAATAAGCGTCTTGGTCAGCTGATTGCTCTCTCGAGCAAATGCCAATCTCTGTCTCAACCAGAGAGGCGCGTTACGAAGGCTTTGCTCAATGCACATGTGGAGGAGCATACCAAGCTTCAAAAAATTGTACAGCTAAGCGATTCTTCCGATGCGTCGAATTTGCACAACCTACGTCACTCACCCGGCGTCGCATCTCCATTACCGTCCCCGGAATCAATCAAGCAGGACAGCAAACCAATCAGCGGGATCTCTAGTGCTCGGCCCACACACGCTGGCCACGAAGGAAATGAAGAGTCAGTAACTGCAACGGAGTACGGGCTGTTAGACCAGGTCCGAGTCTCGGAGTGACAGCGAATCTGATTCTCATAATGCTATAGGCGTCAGCTCGCCCTGAAAGACCAGAATTCGCGGATCATCTTCAGAGTATGTGAATGTTCTTGCCTATCGATTTCATGACTCGGATTGAGCTTCTGATCAGAGACTACGTCATCTTCGTGTGGATCAAACATTTCGGACGTTCTGGAATCTCGAAATTCTTCCGTGACAGCTTCTGATGCCAGGAATTATGCTGGTGTCAACTTGCATGCCTACAACGAAAGCCACGCACAGGTGTCGCCGCGCAGTGAAACTGAACCTCTCCCTGCACACGACCTTTACATGCATGCCACAACGATGGGGGCCGACGTCAATCAGGCACCTGATCCGCAATCCCCGGTCAATCAGGAGCCGCCTAGATACGGTTTTGGCTCGAACGACAACCCACATGGGGAAAGTTTCACAACAGACCGACATATTCCCACGCCTCCTGTCTCTCATGCTTCACTTCCAACAAGCTCTCCAACGGCGTTGTCAGATCGCCACGTGCCTTCAATTTCTGAGGATTCGGTGTCAGAAGATGGCGCTCCGCAGAATTTGGTCGATATTGCGCGTTCTTTCGCTGTGCTTTTCCAAACGTACGAGTCATGCCGGACCACCTTAGAAACATTATCAAACGCTCCGTCCCCGGAAGCAGACCATGCAGGTTCCGGGAACTTGGCAGATGAAGACGCCCTACAAGTTGAACAATCCTTCTTGATGTCCCGATCTCAGCACGAGCTTGTTGAAGAAGAAGGCAGGATCTGGCAAGATCTTCTCAACCCCTCGGGAGAGCCATCGGATGCCTTATCTAGGATATCGGCGCTCGAACATCGGAGTTCTGTCATCTTACGCTCGTACGAGCGGCGCCGTGCTCCCTCTCGAACGACGTACGAGGATGCGAAGACTATGCTTCGTGCTATGGGCGTCCCATACATCGACTGTCCACCGCAGGTCGAAGGAGAGGCTTTGGCTGCGAGTCTCGTAAAGCAAGGATTGGCTGACTACGTCGCTAGCGAAGACATGGATGTGGTAGTTTATGAAGCCCCAATGCTGCGTAACTTTGGTTCGCGCAGTATGCCTCTGGTCGAGGTAGACGGCTCTGAGGTTCGACGCGCTTTGCAGCTCCCCCGGTCATCGTTCGTAGACTTCGCGCTGCTCCTGGGTACGGACTTCTCTCGTCGGTTGAAGAGAATTGGACCGGTCAATGCCCTGAAGTTGATCAAGGAATTTGAGTCCATCGAAAAGTTGATAGACGATCCCAAGTACACAGACAGACTTCCTTCAGAAGGCCGGACTGAATACATGGGCGAAGTCCAAGCAGGGCGCGAGATCTTTCAATCTTTGCCAGCCGTATCTGACGAGATGAGGGACATCATCAAAAGCATCGGATGGGACGATTGGGACGAAGAGAGGATCCGGGATACGCTTGCATCATTCGGCTTACTGCGAGCCGCAAAAATAGAATGGGACTATGCCAACGCTCTTACAGGCAACTTCGACGATATTGCCCCCGCCGCTTTTCAAGACTCCTCATTCGACCATCCACTAGAAGACCACTTTCCAGGCACGGTGCTGGGTCATTGGTCCTGGGAAGACCAAATCAGACACCAAGAGTCTTGAAAATCGTTGACATGAATTCGTAGTCAACATCCATCAGCACGCATCACTCCATCTCGCTCTGAACTTCATCTGCATTCCTTACAAGTATTTTTATTGTATCATCAGAACAGCATTGCAAAGCAACATTAAATAACATTTCGCAGTTTCTTACTGCTTTTCTCCCAATCTCCATTTGCTCAACGAAGACAAGGCTCTTTTCCCGGTAGCAGCTGTCAAAAACCCAAGGATGGCTCCGTATGACAAGACTTGGGGTAGCTTGAGAGAAACCCAATATTGGACGAGCAAGTATTCGAAAGCTCCCAGGAGCACGACAAATGGAAGTACTTCGGAGCTGAAAAGATGTGGGACGGACAGCGGTAGCTGGGTCCACTGCAAAAGTGAATTAGCGTTCGAGTTTGGGACAGACATCGGCAAGCTGAGACGCACCAAAACGAGCAGCACAAACCAAGGAGAGAGAACCAATAGAGTAAAAACGGCTGAAATGACCTGAGGTGGCTGCTTTTCTTCGGGTCTGAAAGTGTGGAAGATGGATGGAAGTGGGTGGTACGAGGCTTCGTCGGGGTGAGCCGGCGGTGGTTGCGATACAGGAAGTGTTAAGGAGAATAGAGGGAAGGAAGCAGGCTCGTAGTTATACGATCCAAGGAGAAGTGTGACTTCGAGGGGTGACTCAGTAGTTGGAGGGAGAGTCAGCGGTGGCTTGGCCATATTCTATGAGTCAAGACGTTAAGTAGTGGCGACATAGACTGGTATGCATACACTCACAAGTTCAAGTTTAGCTTTTCCGGCACTCGTGACACGGATAGGGTGGATGCCTTCTTCGTCAGTCTTAGGGTCGTAGAACCGGAGGAACACCTGGTGAGGTTGTACGGGCGTCTTCGAGTCAGAGGTGACGACAGTGAATGCAAGCTTGAAGATATCAGTCGGCCCAAGAGTCACGGGTGATGCAGCCTCCGGAGGGGATAGTCTGAAAGCCAAATCATCAGACAGACAAGAAAGCTAAAGCAGAACGCGAGCCTACGTCTGCGAATCCAAGAGCGAGCCATCAGAAGATGTTACGCTTAATTTTGCGCTCTGAATTTCGAGCGAGGCTTTATCTGCTGCCCTGACTGATGAAGCAAACAGAACGAAAAGCAACGAAGGAATGAGTCCGAATAAATTCATGGCTTTCCTGGCCATGAAGGTGCCTGGGTTGGAGACGTGTCTGCGACGTCCGAAATCCGAAGCCGTGCTTGCTCTGAACCTCCAGTAAATCCGAGTGCTCAGCGCTCATCCGGCACGGTCCGAAACCCCTTGCGTTTGTTTTTTTGTCGAACCATTCAAGGCCTTGTACTGGGATTATTCTCCTTTTCAGAGAAGCATCAGCTCCTTGGCTTTCGGGGCCGGCAGTTCTACGGTCTCTGGTCCCCACCAATCATTGCGACTCTCTATCCGATTCAATTGGGTCGACCCAGGGTCCTGGCTTTTTGTGTGAACACCGGCGACTTGATGAAAGTGTACCTTCTCATAACCACTGAGAGATCCAACAATGATTCTCGATATAAAAGATTCAAGGAAGTTTCAATGGCATGTTATTGAAAGGCAGTCCTATCTGATTTTCTTATCTGGATGTGCACATGCGCACGAGGACGCTTTTTATTTGCCATACACAGGGCCACGGCCTTCCATTTTTTTCAGACCCGGATCGGAGTGAGGTCGTCAAGGGCCCAATGCTTTGGATCAAGCTTATGTTATGAACCGTGAGATGCGGCCATTACTTGCCAGTTCAACTGAGACCAAACAAAGTTGTTCTTGCTCTAAACTTGTCCTCCACCCGACTATATCTAAAAATAAAGATGCTCTCGACATCCAACTCAAACGCTCTTTGTGTTTATCTCATCTCCACTCTCGTTTATGTCTATGCACAATCTCCACAAGCAATTGCTTCAGCATACTCACTTTCCACATCCACGTCTTTGCCATTTCCAACTTCTACCCTGTCCAGTTCGGACACTAACACATTCCTGGTCCCGAATTGGGGACTAGGAAAAGGCAGAGTAGAGGACGATCCTAACGATCTCTCTTTCGTTTCGGACCCATTTCCCAACAGCCATCCGCCCGACTCTGACGCCACTGGCCCAGTCCTTCAAGTAGATTATCCGGCAAACAGTTTTTCGCATGCCACTGGGGGTGCACAGTTCACTTCTCTTTTTAACGGCACCCAGCCCTTCCACTCAATGCTCCTCTCCTACGAAATAGCGTTTGATCAGAACTTCGACTTCGTAAAGGGGGGTAAGCTACCCGGCCTCAGAGGAGGGCCCCAGCCAGATGGGTGCTCCGGAGGAACTCAGCCCACCGGCGCTGACTGCTTCAGTACTAGGCTGATGTGGAGGACTAATGGCGCCGCCGAAGGTAAGGCCAAAGGGCCTCAATCCGGTCTCGTTTTGAGTGTATGTCTCATACGATCATTTATTGCAGTGTACGCATATATTCCTCCGACGGGCATCACATGCTCCAAGAGTCAAGGGCCCTTTATCTGCAACTCAGACTTCGGCATCAGTATCAACAGAGGAGCCTTCTCCTTTCCTACAGGCGGGTCAGTAGACCAAGCATCTTACATGACCGTCAAACGCTCACGCTGCCTGCTTTAGATGGAGTCGAGTGTCTCTCGTTGTCCTTCTCAACGACCCCCCGAGCGCCGCCAATGGATATCTAGAAGTCTAGTGAGTCGTCTCAGTGAAGGGACCAGCCCAGCAGCTCAATGAATCGACCCACAGCTTCAATGACCAACGGGTCATTGCACAAGGCAACTTGCAAATGCGTACATCCGACGTAATCGATGTCAAAGGACTCTACTTCTCGTACGTTATCTGGTCTGAGAGTCCTGCCAGATCCTGAACCGCCCTTTAGTACGTTCTTCGGAGGCAGCGACTCGTCCTGGGCTACGCCATCCGATCAGCATACTTATTTCCGCAACATCAAACTCTGGGGAAGTACCGCGCCCAGCAATGGAAGTTATGCTGCCGTGTCTACAGCTCAGGGCGTCCAAAGCTCGACGGCATCTCCTACCAGAGCTATTGTGACCAGCCACGCTCCCACCAACGCTCCTACCTCTACTATCGGCACAAAATCCAGCCAAGCCTCCGCACTACCAACGACTGGCGAAACCAGCGGCGGGCCCGCTACTCGATTCAACAACGCCTACATTCTGGCGATGATCCTACTTATTTCGTTCCTGTTGCTCTTCTAAGTTGCAATGTTTTAGTCGACATTATGTGTATGATACGCATTATATTTTGCGCTGTCAATCTGTCGGTTACATGCCCTTTCTATTGCTGCGCATGTGGCAGGATATATGTTGGATCTCATTATGCCTCTTAGCAGTTTGCGCACCAAAATACCCGAACTGTACTGCCAGCGATCGAGAGTTGCCAACGAAAACTTCAAGTGGAAGGCAAGCTTATCACTAGTTGTGAGAAATCCTTAAGAGGTTGCCCCTTTTAGACGGGAAACCTGTTAAAAGAGATTTTGGAGAACGGAATTTAGACTCGCCGACCTGAAAGCCGGCCGGAGTGGCGAATCCAGATCACCCGGCCGGTCACGATTTCAATAATGGAGGGGATACGGTAGGGCTGGAGGACTGGAAAGCGAGACCCGTTTTTTTACAGCGTGTCCTATATCTTCGACACCCGAAACGATGCGTTTTGTGGAGAGGATGGATTGCAATTGATTGATTTTTATATCCGAGATTACCCAAAAAGGAAGTAGTACACGCGTGTGTCACCTACCCGTCACACATGGAAACTCGAGACTTGCGTCTGGCAGTGCTAAGTATTCGTTGTCAGCCCAGACATCAGCTCAGGCTCAGGCACAAAGCTCGCTTCATGAATGGCGAGATGACCGTACACCTCGATATATCTATCTATCAGGCAATCCGAGTCAGTCAGTCTATTTTCCACCCGCTTCAGCCTTCCAAGCTTATACTTGCCTCGTGCTTTATAGTTTGACCTATTATGCAAACCTGCACGAGCGGAGCAACTCCGCGTACAGCTATTTTTGCCATCGATTCGATCTCGGAGCCCACCCGGTCCCCACACGAAACTCCACGTCCCGGTGTTCAATCTAGAGGTGCCATTGCCGCAACGGAGAACTACGAGTCGCTTGCCACCTCCTTTGACGCCAAGATAGAGCAAAACATCCCTGAAGACGATCCAAGGTCAAGCGATCGTTTTCCCAGAAGAAGACCTCGCCACGGGCCGAAGACAGAAGCTGGTATTTCGTTGGGAGAATTCAAGTCTTTGAAGGAGCTGCTTGCCATTATTATGGATGCTGTTGAAGGTCTAAATTGTGATAGCTCATCCAAAACCGCTTGGCTCACCTTGTCCTGCAGGCCACCAGCGAATTCATGACCAGGCCGGAATTGTTCATGGCAACATTTCCTTCGGCAACATTCTGATGACACGGGATATCGACTCCCAAACCGGTCACAGGCGTGGTTTCTTGGTCGATCTCGACGTCAGCAGATTCTTAGACGACGCTGCCATCTTTCGCGGAAACCACAAGCGTGTTTTGTATCGCGATGGCTCGGAAAAGAGGCTACCACCACTGTTCGACAGGCAGCTACGCACGGGCACGATAGATAAAATTATGCATGCCCCCATCTCCGTGTGTCTTTTTTCCTTAATGAACCAGGCCGAATTGACTTTGGTCACGACTAGGGAACTTTTCCCTTCCTTGCGATTGATACCTTACGGTGCAAGGAACCACATTCTTGTGCCAGCGATCTCGAATCTTTCTTCTGGTTGCTCGTCTGGACATGCGCCGTTTATGATGGCGCCGCAAACCGCACAGATTTCACGCGTCTTGATGAGACCGACGGCCGTCGGCTTATTCTCAAAAGACTTCTCAATGATACTAATGAAGAAGCGGCCGAAAGCAAAGTGGGATGGCTGCACAACTATCTGGGTGACATCAGAAGGTTTAAAGATCCGACATACGGCTGCCATTTATTTGCGCCTTATTTCGTTCCGATACTTGACTGCCTTGCGAAATTTGGTACTCTCGTGTGGAACGGGAGAGACTTCCTGAACGAAGGACCAGAAGTGCGCACTCATCCCAGGGTCTTGTGGATTCTTCGGCAGACCTATGCTCGACTCCCCTCCGTAGATCCAGCACCCAATTCGGTATTTTTCAACGAGGCTATCATCGTCGAACCGTATGACCACCAGTCGTGGTGAGCAGCTGAGAATCTTTCCAATGGGCCTGCGATTGAGTTCTGACTTCGAGCGTATCAGCAAAGTCGATTTTTCCAATCAAGGCGGGGAATGAGATGCCCATAGTTCTCAAAACTGTCGATGACATGACACGGTGATCTCTGCTCTGTCAGAGAGGCATAGTGTAGTCCCATACTTTGACGCCTTTTCTCCTTCGAGGATCCTCCTCCCACCAAGCAGTACTGCTCCAGACCTCCCGGTAGCCTAAACGAGTAAAGAGGTCTTTGACACCCGGATTGTCCAGCAGAGCTCCAAAGAAGACCAGGTGAGAAGGCCATTCATGGATCCAATCTGCCTTCCGTGATGGCCTTCCCGGGAGACTGGCTGGGCGTAGAGACGGAGGAAAGCTCGAGTTGACGTTCCGCGGGAAGTGAGTTGTTAAGTAGGCGATTGGAGATTCAAAGAATAGGTCAGTTTGATCCCGATACACTCTTACATCTGAGATTGGAGGGAGAGGTGCTTCGCATCCTAGGGCCCATAAGGACCCTGGGCCAAGCTCAGGTCGATGTAAATGAGATTGCCAGGGTGTCGAATGACATGGCATCAAGAATCCTATCGAGCATAGTTCGAATGATGGGATACCACGAAGATGTTCCATAACCTCGATTTGTGCGCGTCCGTGGAATAATATAACATAGATGGACAAGGGGATTGTTGAGAGGAGGAAGATAGCGTGTGTTCGTCGGATGGATATGCTGGGATGTATCCATTTATTTGGGAAGTTTTGAGATGCATCGACGATTGCTTTAGCACTGAGTACGTGGAGTAGAGGGAGGATTGGATGGAGGAATCTCCATTCTTTGTGTCCAATCAAAGAATAGGTGAATATCGTCCATATCACAAGCATGGCCATCCTCTTCATAGCCATATGGTTCCCCCGCAACGCGCTGAAAGTGCCTTGAAGCGCGAAAGGGAGCGAAGTGTTGCAAAGAATAGGCAGGGCTTGTACGATGTAGTAGTGCCAGGGCATCCTGCCGTAGAACGATGCGACAGATGACGAATTGATACCCAGAAAGTTCAAGATCGAGGGCGAATATTGAGATGAGAAACCGAATCTATCGAAGGCCGAGCCTATGGCCAAAGCGGCACATCTGCTGATAATTGAAAACCACATCTCGAGACTAAGGACAGCGCGAAACGCACCCGATTGGTATCGCGGACGCGAGCAGCCAAGACCCAGCTTTGCGAAAGATGAATAGATCGATAAACAGAAAGCTCCATATAATGGCACTGGTGGGGCGGAGGATGCAAGAGAACGCAGCGATGGAGAGGGCGACTCGAACCCTTCTCTTGACCAGGCTATATGCACTCTTTAACCGATGGGTGTTCAAGGAATCGTCATGCTCATACCTTGTGAATGGGACGTCAGAAAAGGGCCAAAAGCTCAATGCCACGGTGGTCAAGATCGTCTCCATAGAAGTTGCCAAAGTCCGAGTTAACGCTAGCGAGTGGAAGAAGGAAGACAAGGAGAGGAAAAGCTGATCATCTCAGGACACGTAGCAAGTTCATGGAGATTGACTCACCACCACGCTTCCATACTTCCTTCCTAGGTGTCGACAAACAATCCCATGTATAGCTATGTCGGTGAACGCAGCCAGAAAGCCCGCGAATATTTTCGGCACGATGATCTGAGGGAATATAAGTCATCATCCCACAAGGCTTTGACTAGCTCACCAAGGCTGAGGTTTCATCAAGATGAGCCCATTGGAGGCCCTTGTATAGCAAAGCCCATGGCGCTGGGTAGGCGATTGTCCGGATCGGCTTCGCAGACAACCATTCCCATGTCAAATGCCCATAGCCAAAGGCCAATCGGTGCGCTGGCTCTAAGCACTGGAAGAACTCGTCTGGTTGGAAGAAAGTTCGTGTAAGGACTGCTATCGATATTCGAAGAGCGAAGATGAGCACAAGCCGCATCGGATGACGACGAACCCGGCGTTCCGCTCAACGGCCTCCTTGGCCAACACTCTTGCCATGTACATATCGACGATCTTGGGACATAAATTGCGACGATAAGATGAAGCTGAGCATCTGTATCATCGGTGGTGGCGCCGGTGGGCTCGCTGCTCTCAAGGTGCTCAAAGAGAGCGAGGAATACGAACGCGGCCTCTGGGACATCACTGTTTATGAAGCTAGAGACGACATTGGTGGCATATGGTACGTATTTTCCAGTCAGCTCAGTCTCGAATGCTAACATGTCTCGGAAAGGCTACCAGCTGAACCGACAGACTCGACGACAACTCCCTTGACTCCTTTGTACGACTCGCTCACCACGAATCTTCCACATCCCCTAATGGCCTTCCAGAGCCACCACTTTCCTCCGGAAACGCCACTTTTCCCTCGAGCTTCTGTCGTACTGGAATACCTCAAGTCTTATGCTTCGACATTCGACTTGTATCCGCATATACGGCTCAAGACCGCAGTTCGTAATGTCCGATGGGTGAAAGAAACCTCAAAGTTCGAAGTTGAATTGTCGGACGGCTTGACCAGATCATTCGACAAAGTCATTGTCGCGAATGGTCATTATTCCTTGCCGTATTTTCCCCCAACCCCGGGCCTGGACAAGTGGCTTTCGGCGGGCAAAGCCATGCACTCGGCGTGGTATCGTCGAGCGAGTGACCATGGACGTACTGTCCTGGTAGCTGGCGGCGGACCATCGGGTCGAGATATCACTCTAGAGATGAAGAATAGATGCACTATCCTCATACATTCGATCCCCGGTTCGCCTTCCAAGGATCTCGATAGTGTCGTGAAGCTGCGACCGGCGGTGACAGCATTCTCGGACGACGGAACCGTAACTTTCGAAGACGGATCAACATATCCCAATGTCGATTTTGCGATCCTGGGAACAGGATACCAATTCTCGTTTCCATTTCTCTCGTCGCTCTTAGACGATTCTCTTCCACCTGCACCCAGTGAGGGAAAGCTCCTTCCTGACCACCTTCATAATACCCGATACAGCATATATCCCCTCCATCACCACATATTCCCCCTTCTATCATCACATCTTGCCGATACACACGATGCCCCCTTTCCGTTCGGCTCTTTGGCATTTGTCGGGCTATCCGTTCGCGTCATAATTCTTCCTATTGAAGAGTGTCAAACCCGCTTCATCTCTCGCGTCTTCCGTGATCCAACGTCCATCACACCAAAGGCGGCATACCGAGATATTCAAGATCGGTACAGAGAGCTTTCCGAACGTGGAATATCGATGCATAAAGACTACATGAAGAACTGGCATAGGAATATGTCTGGGACGGAAACCGAACAATTCGCATATCGAGATCAACTTCTTCGGTTTGCCTATCCTGATCACATGGATGATTTTCCATATAAAGTGGAACCATGGGCTCCTTGGGCCAACAACGATACACTTAGCTTGCGTGCGAAATGGGAGCATTTAGAGAAGACGGGAGAAGACAAGGAATGGCTGAAAGGAGTGGGCTATGGTGACGATCCGATTTCTGAGTGGGTCGAGCTCATGAAGAAACTCGCGCAGTCTACAACGGAACTAGATTTGAAGCCCCCGCCGTCCTCGGAGACGCTGTGATCTCTCTTACTTCCGGACCTCCAGAATATATGCTTGAGGTTAACTTGATCTAAGCGTTCAGACTTGCTCGAAGCAATTCTCCAAGGCTTTCCGAGCGAAGAGAGATTTTACACTGGAATGGCTTGTGATGTCTATTCGATCGTGTGAGGATTTCAAGGTTCAAATATCAGGGACAGCGAGAGGGAACATACATGGTTGTGGCGCCGTACTTGTGATTCAAGTCTGGCATGATCGGGCTTCCTGATTTGCCGACAGGAAGAGAGATGTCAAAGATAGCAAGGACGAGAGTGATGTTCATCCAAACGATCGCATCTGCTAGATGCTTTCCTGAGCAAGCTCTGTCGAGAGAAAGTTGAAGCTCGGGGGGCGTTCACAGACTGTCCAGCTCTGCTTACCGACGACCGTAACCAAAAACAAAGTCCTTGGCCAGGATGGATCCTTGCTTGAACTTTGCACCATCCATGTATCTCTCGGGTTTGAAAGCACCAGGGTCTGGAAAATCGGCCTCCTCATGCAAGCATGCCCTGTTTAATTTGAGAGTTGGCTCTTTTCAAGAGCTCTCCAGGGGCTTACCAAGTGTTCGGAAATATGGTCGTTCCTGCAGGTATAAACATACCATTATAAACATCATCTTCAGTTGACTGATGTGCAAGCCCTTTTTAAAGTCGATTCAGACCGGAATGCGCCGTACTTAAACCTCCGCTTTATTACCTAAAGGGAGGGTTGGCTTCCACCTGAGAATACGGCTTCATACCACATTTTCTTGCAACAAGATGTTCATACCTCAACACTTCGTTCATTGTCGCTTCAACATACGGCAGCGACTTCCGATCTTCGAAGGTTGGTAGTCTCTCTCCTTTGAGAAGACTGTCTATCTCGGCTTGCGCTTTCCGTTGAGCTTCGGGGTATACCATCATCGCTAAGAAAAAGGTGCTCATGGTGACCAATGTCTTGGCGGCAACTGAATATTAACGTTGAATGAGAATGCCTTTGTCAAACACACCGTATCACCCGCCGCTGTCCAACAATTTCAGCAATCCGTTGACCATTGACATAATTTTCGCAAAATCACGAACCTAAATACGCAATACTCAGGACAGATTGAATGGAACGCTCGTGCGCCACCGAGCTGTCGTCTTGTCTGTGAGCCTCGATCAATGTGTGCAGCATGGAAGGAGTCTTCGCGGTGCCAGAATCCTGTGAAACGACAGGTCAAATTATGATTTTAGAAAAAAAAATTACTTGTGACTTGGCTTACAATCTCGCGAAGGCCTTGAAAATAGGGAACGGTGAGTGACGCATCCATCAAACTAGCGAGACGCTTCATTGTCTTCGCAAAGTCCAATCCAAAGCACCAAGATGGCAACGCAGACACTATTGCTGATGAGCAAATGATACTCCAGGTAAAGTGTCGGACAAACAAGCAGGAAACATATCAACAATATGAGAGCCAGCGTTGCCAAGTTTAATTAGCTGCGCAAAGACTGCGTGAATCCTCTCAACGTTCTCGTCGGTCTCTTCTCCCACTACGATATATTGACGATAAGGCCGGGTCTTATTGGAAAATCACAGAAACAGACGTTGATGTCCATACGATATTGACATAATATTTGCCCCAGACATTCTGACAACTGGTGAGTCGATGGCTCAACCGATGACATGTTTGCCTACCGATCAATCAGCTCTTCATGTCGCTCCGGCGATTTCATCAAACGCAAACAGAAATCGAGGGCTTCGTTTTGGATAGTGGTATGGTAGCGAGCGATCATCCCTTTGTTGAGACACTGGTTCAGCAGGCGACGTTGACGGTGCATTTCTTCGCTTCCTTGCATGAATGCCAAGGTCCAATCCCATCCACCCCTAGGATCAAGGCAAATCAATAACACTGCTGTCATGTCAAAGAACAGCACGGAACCATTTATTGAGAACTTCCATTTGAGGCCTATTCGAATAGATCGCGCTTCTCTTGACAAGAAGGTCATGAACTGCCTGTCGCGAGTTCAAAATGACGATAGGTTGTCCACAGACGTTCACTCCTATCACATCTCCTGGAACGACGATTGGTGTCGTGAGCGTGGTGTGCATTCAGAATATTGCTCTCTCACCATATTTCTTGCGCCATTCCATGTAGGTAAGGTATTGATGTGACTTCGGCATATCCAGTAAATTCCCTATCAAAGGCCATCCCTTTGGACCGGGAGGTTTTCTAAGACTGTTTCTTAATCCACCCTTTGTTGAGAAATATATCTTTGACAACAGCAAAATGCAACCAGCTGCCCCAATCAGAAAGAGGAAAGGGTCGGACTCAAAGGTTCGATACAAATCCCACAGCATTGACGTGGAATGAATAGTGCAATTCGATAGAGGCAGGCTCAGCTAGATATGGAACACCGGCAGGACCAAAGACGACGAGTCGTGGGGCATCGAGCCCGATATATAGGTCTCCCCGAATTGAGGGACATTCTCAATCTCAGAAGCAATCCTGTCACCTGTGAGTGCGCCACCATATGGAGGTCACAGAGATCCTACTAGGATCTCATCAGGCCGGCTGTATCTGGCAAGAGAGGCACATATATGAACTCACTAAAGGAAGAACGGGTAAATCGGAGCCCACACGGAAGCTAGAAAAGAATTTTAGTAACCGGAATGGACGAGATGCGGATGTTGAGTTCTCACCATGGACATTTCATCACGTCTGAAAATCATACGGTGCGGGCGAGCTCGGCATCGAATCAGCCTCGTGGGACTGAAGAAGGGTCGACCTTTTCTCGTGAAGCTGACAGAGGTTCAACGCTGGATACTCAACATTGGAAGGGGTCCCCGATGCGGGATGCACCTACCCTTCACGTGAGCTCTGTGAGATGGGCGTTGAAGTAAGTCGTACAGGTACAAGGTTTCTCAGTAGTAAACACCAGCACGAACGGTGTCACCGTGTCTGGTCCCAGAGCCCGGGTTGAATTGTCAATGGCGGCATGCTAGCCGCCGTGAGCGGCCCATCGACACTAGAAGTTCGACTAAGTGCCGTATGATAGAAGTTGATGATAGGAATATCGCAAGCTCACTGTGGTTCAACGTTCAAGTTCCAGGCGTCGGGTCGCGTCCGATTCGAGGTTGACCCAATAGTATCATCCTCTTATGGCGTTCAGAGCCATCAGTCTCCTGCGGAAACGCTTCTTATCCCCCGAGCTTTTGTCGTACTGCAGTACTCGAAGTCGTATGCTTCGACGCTCAATTTATATCCGCACATTCGGCTCAAGACGAGAGTTCACGGTGTACATGTGCGGTGGCTGAAAGAGACCTCAAATTTTGGGGTCGATTTGTGGGCTGATTCGACCAGGTCATTTGACAAAGTAATGGTCGCAAATGGGCATAAATTCAAAAGCCTGCCGCGCTTTCAACCGACCCCAGGTCGGGACAAGTGGCTTGCCGGGGTTAAGGCTAGCGCTCTCAGCGTGCTTGCGCATGCGTGCGAGATGAGCGCACTCGGAGAGGAAGGGAGAAGCTCAGCTTTGGCTGAAGGGAGTGGGCTATATTATAGTGACGATCTGAATTCTCTCGAGCCAGTGAAGAAATTCGCCAAGTCTACTACGGAACTAGATCTGAAGCCCTCGCTGTCCTCGGAAACACTGATACCTGCAGCTCCCGGGCGCTCAGAGTATCTCCCTCAATTCGATCTATCCGCTCCCTCGCTTGCGTTCAAACTTGCTCGAAGCAATTCTCCATGTTTCTCAGAACGAAGCGATATTTTACACTGGAATGGTTTGGGGTGTCTGATTGATCGTGTAAGACTTTAAGTCTATCAAGATACAAGGGAAGAGAACGTACACAGTCGTAGCGCCGTACTCGTAATTCAAGTCTGGCATTATTGGGTTGCCCAATTTGTCAGTAGGAAGGGAGATGTCGAAGGCGGCGAGCAGAAGACTGAGATTCATCCAGACTATTGCATCTGCAAGATGTTTACCCGAACACACTCTGACGAGAGAATATGTCAGTGAGATCTCGACAAATGGCAACAATTTTTTCTAGTTCACTTACCGACGGCCATAACCAAATGCAAACTCTTTGGCCAAGACGGATCCTTCTTTGAGCGTGACGCCATCGAGGTACCTCTCTGGTTTGAAGACATCAGGCTCTGGAAAATCATCCTCGTTTTGCAGACAAGCCCTGTTCAAGTTACATTTTGCGTTCAGTTCCAGCCAGTTCACCAACGCACCAAGTGTTTGGAAATATTGTAGTTCCTGCAGGGATAAACATACCGTTGTAGACATCATCTTCGGTTGACTGGTGGGCAACGGCTAATTTGTCATGAATCAGTATGGCATGCACAGCGCTCAGACTTCATATAACTTACCCAAAGGAGCAGTTGGCTTCCACCTGAGAGTCCGGTCTTACATCATGTTCTATCGATGTAAGAAACTGAGAGGCTTACCTGAAAACTTCGTTCATCGTGGCTTCGACGTATGGCAGGGACTTCCGATCCTCGAACTTCGAAGGTTGGTAACCTTTCGTTCTTCAAGAGAGCATCGATTTCGGCTCGTGCGTTCCGTTGAGCTTCCGGGTACAGCATCATAGCCAATAAGAAGGTGCATATAGTGATCATTGTCTTGAAACAGAATGAGTATCGACGCGGCGTGCCAAGGAGCATGTTGAGCTCACCGTATCACCTCCGGCTATCAGGGCACTGAGCGATCCGCTGAGCCATGAAATTCCTGGAAAATAACATACCTAGATACGCAACGCCTGTCGCCGCTTGAATAGAACGTTCGTGCTCAACCGACCCATCGTCCTGTGTGTAAGCATCAAGTAGCGTGTGGAGCATTGATGGACTCTTTGCGACGCCAGATTCCTGTAGACCGAGGGTAGGAAGTGAGCTTCGAGGTTCAGGTATCGTTCAGCATCCGAAAATTCACGTACAATCTCACGAATGCCTTGAAAGTATGGGTCAATGAGGGAGGAGTCCATCAAACTGGCAAGACGCTTCATGGTTTTCGCGAAATCCAATCCGAATACCCAAGATGGCAATGCAGATACTATTGTTGTTAGCAGATGAAATGTCACGTAAGATGTGGGACATACAAGCGGGGAAGAAATCAACAATATGAGACCCAGCGTTGCCAAGCTTTATGAACTCGGAAAAGACATCATGGACTCTCTCGACATTCTCGTCCGCTTCTTCTTTCACTAACGAAATGTCATCAATAAGATTGGTCTGGTCATGTATATCGGAACGCCTTAAGAAACACACCTTTATGTCCATATGTGATCATCATTATATTTGCTCCAGACATGCTAATCCGATGTTGAGTAGTAATTCTTATAGACGTAGATCAAGAGATGACATGCACTTACTGATCAATCAGCTCTTTGTAATTCTCTGGAGTCTTCGCTAAACGCAAACAGAAATCCAGGGCTTCGCGCTGGATAGCAGCATGATAGCGAGGGATCATCCCTTTGTTGAGACATTGACCCAGCATACGACGCTGACGGTGCATTTCCTCAGAGCCTTGCATGAGGACTAGGGTCCAATCCCATCTGCCCCTGAGATTACAAGTCGGTGAGGTGGGTGTTTGTGCGCGTGATGTCGAATTTATCGTGACTTACCAAGTATTGAGCAGTTCCATTCGAGGCCTGTTTGAGTATATGGCACTTCTTTTGATGAGAAGATCATGAATTGCTTGTCGCGAGTTCAAGATCAGTATGGGCCGACCACAAATATCCACTCCTACTACGTCTCCTGAAAGAATGGTTATTGTTAGCGGTGATGCAAGGCAGACGAGATCCCATGATGACGCTCACCATATTTCTTACCCCAGTCCATGTACGTGAGGTACTGATTTGAGGTTGGCATATCCAATAAATTTCCAATCAACGGCCATCCTTTTGGTCCTGGAGGCTTTTTGAGACCGTTCCTCATGCCCCGCTTTCTGAGAAGATATATCTTCGACAACACAAAAATGAAGATAGGTGCCCCGATGAGAAAGTAAAAAAGACGGGGACCGAATGCTTGATATAGATCTCCCAACATCGTGATAAGTTGAAAAGTGCGATTCGGTTGAGGAGTGACAAGTCTAAGTGAAGCTGGAGCTCTGAGAGGACAGATGTCATATTGTGAGACCTCAAACCCAGTATATATGCTTCCTGGGATCGGCTACAGTACTCAATCTGAGAAGCAATCCTGTGAGTTCACTCCAATACGCAGCTCAAGTTCATCTAGACCCTACTGGGGTCTTATCAAGACAGCTGCACTAGCAAGAGAAGCGAATGTATGAGCTCAATAGATCAAGTATGGGTATATCGTAACCTTCGTGGAATCTGAGAAGAGGCCAAGGACTGGATGAGGGATGATCAGTCACTTCAGTTCTCACCATTGCCATTCCCCATGATTCCAGTCAGGAACACCGCGTCTTAAACTCGTAGTTACTCATTCAGTGCGGGTGGGCTCGGCGTCGAAACAGCTTCGTGAAATTTAAGAAGCGTTCATTTTTGCAGAAGGCTGACCGAGATCCAGGATCGAGAATGACAGTGTGAGCGCGGTGGAACCGCCCGCCTTTCAAGAGAGCTGCGTGAGTATGGCGTCGAAGTAAGCCGGAGGTCCATACAAGCCTACAGAAAACACATGAACAAGCAGTGACAGTGGGGTGATGTTTGCTCCTTGGCCCTGTTTAGATTGGTCGGGCCATCGGCGCTAAAAATGAAGCTGGAACAATTGAACTAGAAGTTCCACGACTGTATAGCAGAAGACTTGCATAGGGTAATTGCGAACTCACAGTATTGTAATCCGTAGTCCATGTCTCGAGTCAAATCCGATTTGAGGGTGACACAATGTCGTCAGTCAATAATATGCACCGCGATGACCTCGCAAGTTTCCGATAATACTGACAACTAAAGTTACCGTCGGTATCGGCCCAATGTACATGCAGGTTGTATATTATTCAAGTGAGACCCCTAATATCTGCCTGGTGGCGCAATTGGTTAGCGCGTTCGACTGTTAATCGAGAGGTTGTGAGTTCGAGTCTCACCCGGGCAGTTATTTTGCAAACTTTATTCTGCACATCCAGACATACGAAGTGCAACCACTGGCATTGAGCACGGCTGTCAACTCGGAGACTGCTCATTGCATGCGGTCGTCTTCCTCTTTTATGAAAAGAAAGGAGAATTGCCGTGATTCGATGTGATGGCCAAGAATCATGATCTATATAACGATTTCGTGGCCAATTCGTACAGCTTGAATACAATAAAGTATATATGAACAAGCTTGAGCTATGTATGCAAGTAGCCAAGTAACTTAACGGTCCATACATGTCGCGCCTACAATTCGCTTTTAATGATTATCCCAAAACAGGATTCGCAAAATGGTTTTTTTGCTCTTTCAAAGAAGGCGGGGTTATCAAACGGCTTGTCGCATCCCTGTTTGTGAACCCGATTAGTTTCGGTTCGCGACTATGCCTACACGTCGAACACTTACAGCACAGACAAAGCATGCCCAACACCACTTGCCGCCCAGAGCTTCGACAGCCGGCATCCCTTCCCTGATACTCTTATTACATTTCTTACATTTCGGCATCCTCAGTCGAACATGGCAGGCTTCACAGTAAGGATGTCCTTTGTATACAGTGAACCCGACGTCATCTGATTCTTCGTTGGGATCTTTCTTTGGATCGAGGAAAGGATCACCACACTCGGCGCAGAAGAAATGCTGCTCGTGGTACATTCGTTTGCCAAGTGCTGGATCGTCCAGAGTGATGAAACGCTCATCGATGATAGATGTTTCACAGTGGAAGCATCGTGGTGCAAATTGCTATCCGTTGTGATCAGTATTTCCTAAGGAATACTGCATTCGACAGAACGGACCTCGTGATAATCAAGATGACAGAACGGACGCCCTTCGTGCTCATAAGAACTGACGTGTTCTAAGGCTTCCGAACACAATGAGCACCTGCGCCGTAGAAGCTTAAGGTCGCACAAACGGTATATGTGATGGACTCACTTGAAACATTCAGGATGCCATCTCACGCCGATAGCGCTGACGATTCTCCCAACAATACCCTTCCCACAACCACCACAAATTAAGCCTCCTTTACGTATCACAGGAGGCAGCGATGATAGATCCTTCTTTTGGAATTTCTTCGGCGATCCCGAGATTGACTGATCTTCCGGGCCATCATCGGGTCCTGAAATACTGAACGAAGGTGTTTGAGAGGTCGTCACGTTTATGACAGGCATCGCGGGTGTGATGCTGAAAGATGGCCCTTCATTGGGCATATCGTCTTCCTCGTCGCTGTCTGCACTAGGGATACCATTGAAAGTAAATTGAGGGATTGGCGGTGGAGGGGCAGCGTGAGTGTGAGTATGACGCTCTGGCGTAGGATCCCGACGAGCAGGAGGAGCAGGCTTCGCAGGGTGTGGAAGAGGCGCAGAGGTTGGAGCAGGAGAAGGGTGACTACGCTTGACAGGCGACACACTTCGAGATGAAGGCGGTGCGTGCCTATCCATCTGACGCGACGCTCGGGGAGTATCATCCAGTCCACTGGCATGTTTGCTCGATGGTGTACTGGCTGGACGTGATTGTCTCACTGGATTCGGTGCTGGCGGCCGAGGGTTCGAAGTATGCATCCGTTCCTCTTCGAATGCCATGGCAGCCAGACGGAATGCCATAGACTGCTGAGGCTGCGTATTCGGTCTGCCTCCAAATGGTCTCTGAGAGTGATTTGTCGCAGCTTCATATCGTGGCGGTGGCGAAGGTTCGTCGTCCTCTTCGTCGTCTAGATCATCTTCTGGAACGATGTCATGCGAGGGCAACGTTCTGTCGAGTTTCGCGATCAACGAAGGTGCGATGAAAGGGACTGTCACGACTTCAGCTTTGACAACCTCGGGAGCAGGGTTCGCGTTTCCTTTGGGTCCGACCGTTGAAGCGACCTCAGCCACTTCTTTGACGAAGGCCACTCTACTAGGAGGGCGTACGATCTGAGGCTCCGGATCGCCTAAGGCACTGTGATCCTCGATGGAAGTGATAAGAGGATCAACGCTCCCGGCTACTACACTTGGCGTTGCCGGAGGGGAAGAGCTCTCATCAGACGAGCCTGCAGAGGAAGTGGCTTCTTCGCTCTTCATGTCTTCTTTATCCTCGGCATCTGACTCGCTAGCAACAGACTCTTCAGGGATGGTCTCTGGGATCTTCTCGGCCTTGGCAAGAGGCGCCTCTTTCAGAGGTTTTGGAATATCCTTCAGCTGTACCTTGAATGGAGCCGAAACCTCCTTCGGCTTGTCCTTACTTCCCAATATAGGTAGCGTGTTACTTCTCTGAGGAAGCTTGATACCTGCGAATTGAGAAATTGCACTCAAGTCTGGGGTTCCACTGGGCGATGTAGGCAGAGGCCGTCTTTTCGGTTTGTCCAAAATGGCTCCGCTACTTTCTGATCGCTTCACGTCTGCTGACCTGCTCGGGAAGCTCGACGTTGGTATCGTTGACGGTAGCCTGATAGAATCGGGGAGCTTGGGAGGTGGCGGGATAGTCGCCGCTGTCGAAGGATTGGCAGCAGCGGGTGCATCAGGTGGTGTTGGTCTAGGCGGAAGAGGCCTTTTACCAGCCTTTACAGGCGACACAGGCAAAGTTACTGTGGTATGACCAGACCCATGCAGCTGCCATCCTGTCGACGCATTTGCAGCGCTAGCCGTGCTTTCAGGTTGGACTGGAGCAACAAAGGGAGCTGAGGGAGGGAAAGGACGCGGAGGCGTCGCGTGGTTCGGCGAAGGGGTCTGTGTAGGAACTTGAGGTGGACCGCTAGGAACCGGTAACGGTCTTCGCGTTGGTGAAGTCGACGGTGCTCGTGCAGGGACATTCGCCGGTGGCAAATTATACGCTTGAGGCGGAAGCTGTCTCCTTTGAGGTGAAGGTGGCTGTCCGTAACTCTGTACAGGAGGTGGCATTGGTTGTGGCTGGGGAGGAGGGAAGCGGTTCATAGGGAGTTGATGAGGAGGCATGGGCTGTTGAAGCGGTTGGGGAGGAGGCCGGACATAGTTTGGGTGGTAAGGAGCCTGCTGAGGGATCTGAGGTCGCTGGGTGTATGGCTGCCGTAATTGTACAGTTGGTACAGGTCCTGGGGCAGACTGTGGCAGCCAGCGTGGAAGGGGTGGATACGCTGTCCTGACAGGATTTTGTAACGGTACAGAAGGAGGTTGTGTGCGGTAGGCACTCGGAGAAGGATATACAGGTCTCTGGACTGCGTAACCTGCTGGAGGCTGTTGGGGATAACCGTGGTGCGGTGGTGTCCTGGGATGAACTGCGGGGTATTGAGGATATGGATTCATGTTGCAGAACACAAATCACGGGTAGATAGTCTGTCCAGCCTATTGAGTTCGAAGATCAGTGACCAAAGAGCATACGAAATGCGCGACCCACAGGTTTAGAATGAACAGGCTAGGTTGCCAATATGATCGGTAAGATACCCCAAGGGATCAAATTGAAATGCTTCCGTACTAGATAGGGGGTCGAATTTCAGGTAGATTATAGACAAGTTTGGTTAAAGATTGCAGAGCGTGTGGCTAGGATGTTCGTAAAAGAGCAGTCAGAAAGCAAGGTACTGGGAAAGCACAACAAGGCAGATTAGTGATGGCTGTGAGCGGTGGTTGACTTTGGTGCCTGTATTTGCGCTTGTTTGGCCAGAGATGGAACTCGCGTCTGTCACGTGAGAAGTCACTCCTTGACTTGCGGGTGCCTTCTTCGAGTTTTCCTGCATCGTTGAGCAAGGCAAAGATGGTGGGGTTTCGAACAAAAAGTATCCTTATATGTTTGCTTTCAAACACACAATCACTCCAAGTTTGGGTCTTGCCGAAGGCATAGTTTTGAATTATGTTACGATGCAGTCAGTACATGCCTAGAAGAAGCAAGCATGGCGTGAAAGAAACCCAGGAATGAAAGCGAACGGTAGCAATATGATGCAGGAAAGAGGGACGACATTAATGACATCGCATGCAAAGAAGCGGTAAACAGATCATCAGGTTTTCACAAGCAAAACACAAAAGCCTCATCACAAAATCGCAAAGCTACCGTTCCTCCTTCTCAGTCCTCGACGGACAAGCTCTCAGTTAAGCTCCTCGAGCTTGCCTTTTGACTCGTCAACCTCGAAGGTCTCAACGAGTTCTGGCACGTCGTCGTCGTCATCGTCGTCAGCTCCCCCGGTGATGGTGTTGCCGGCGTCTGGTCTGTTCGGCTGGATAGCCTGGTAGCTCTCAGCAAGCTTTCGGAGAGATGCCAATGAGTCGGGTCCAAGCTGGTTCAAGATACCAGGGACGAGTTCTGTGAGCTCTTTCTCGTGTCCTGCTCCGTAGACAACGAAAGTGTTGGCGCTGACGGCAGCGTGTACTATAAAATAAAATAACAAAAATCAGTATCCAGATCTCTTGACCCCAACCAAGGCTCAACGTCATGAGAGCCAATGAAGAGGAATGAGTCAGCGCAAAGGGCGAACCTTTTGGTGCACTGAAGTGCAAAACGTTTCCATCCTCCTTGAACATGTTCACCTCCTCAACACCAGGAATAGGTTGTACATTCAGCTTCTTCAGTGATGTTTGAAGCTTCTTGTCATCTTGTGCTGTCGATGGCTTTGCTTTCCGCACGATCTTTCGTCGCACGGTACCCTTTCCGCCTTCATTCCAAAATCGCGCAAATCGGTCAAAAATACCATCTCAATTCACGATGATAACACACCAATTCTGTTGCTCGCAGCTTGTGCCTGCAGCTTCGCGAGCTTGGCCGGGTCCATTGTCGAAGATGGTGTCGCGGTGTTTAGATAAGGTTCAACGACTGTACAGGGAGCGGAGTTGGGAATTCGATACACCAATTTTTTTCTCCTCCGTCTTCAAGTCTTTGAATGCTACGATGCTATATTCTAATTCTTACGGAACTCTGCTAATCGAGTAATACCATCTCCTTCAAGTCTCATTCCTAGCCAATCAGTCATGGGCTTCGCTTGGAGCTTCTTCTCGTAAAATTCGATGGACGGAGTGTTCCACTTTGGGCCAACTTAAAACTGATTGACTGGCTAAATGAAAATGGCTTACCGTGAGGACAGACCAGTCGACTCTAGCGCAACCTTTCTCTTCCGCGACGTGCCCCAGCTCTCCGAAAAGGGCCTTACCTACGCCCAACGAACGGTGCTCTGGCTTGACGAAAAGGTCTTCCAGCTACCCTCGATCACATTAGACGATTTCCGAAGCCGTACACCCTTGGACCTACGTAGAGCCCAGGCTTCCCAGTCCATGTGGAGAAGTTGAAGAAATACAACGCGAGGCCGATGGCTTCGCCTGGTTCGCTCGCCGAGCCGCTGAACGCTAAGAGGGCATGCGCATACGGGGTCTCGAACAGATTTTTCTTGAGCTACTCGCCAGTCAGGACATGCGTCCGGTTCGAGCTGAAAGCTCACAAGTTCTGGGGTTGCCTTGACGGCTTCCGGTTCCTTCTCATACGTTGCCTGACAAGCTTTGGTTGGAGACTCAAATTAGGCCTTCTAGTCCGTTCACGCACAAGATCAATGATCAATCCAAGTATAACATCCTGTATTCGATATCAATCTCATTGTACCTTCCTCTTGACAAATTTACGAACGACATCTGAAGGTGTTGCCTCTCGAATGAAAAATTTTGCACTAGACATGGTTGCTTTCGGGTTTCGGCCGGAGTTGGCCGACAGCACCTGCTCACTGGCAGACGAAAAATATCCATGGCCTAGGACAAAACCAAGTCGAAGGTTTCTTTCAATGTCACCTGAGTCCTGTTGGATTTGATCCCGTCGACAGCCACTGCATCAGCAAAGCCAGCTCATCATTTCGGGCATGATCTCAATAGATTTCACCATTTTCGATCCGAAGTTTCAGCAAGATCTGAGCGTCGGTCTTCTTGGATACCATCCAGCGGTATACGTCTCGCCGCTTTCACTGTGCAACATCACGAGTGGCAAGCAACCTCGCCCGAACAGCGCGCTCGTCGTTATCAGGTGTCCACTCTCTTTCCAAATGCAGAACGGACCCTTCTATCAAAAGACCCCAAAACATGGGCGAGTTGCGTCACTACGAGCACTATAAAGTCCACCGGAAACTTTTTTGATGCCTCACCCTCACCTCCTCTGCCCGCTTTACGGAGCTGTGCTCCACGACTGTGCTAACCATAGCACCTTCCCCTCCTAGAAGGCCTCCGATTCGCCGAAGGGACTGCTAGGTCGAGTATTTGAGCCTTCGAAACGAAGTTTCTTTCTCGCCACTTCCTGCCTGGATTCGCAGATTGAAAAGTTGGCGTTCGACCGGACGTGATCGCTGGAAAGATCTATAAGATGAACCGAGCAGGTGGAAAGCACGTTCCCAATGTGAGTTTCCGCTATTTAACCTCGATCGACCATGTATTGATCATGCATGATCGACTCGCTGTCAACCCTTTCTTGGCTAAATTCTTAATTCAGGCTCCTTCATCTCCGAAACGTGCCAATGCCAGTCGTAAGAACACACTCACGAAACCTCGCCCAATTCCACCCCCCTTTACGACCAGTCCAACTTCACCTCAATCAGAGGATTGGGCAATGAAGCTGAACAAATTTTACGCGAATACCGTGCCGGCAATTGCGTCACCCACGCCGGCTTATATTCCTCGACGGGCTGATGTCTGTCCGCACGTTCCATTATATTGGGACATCAACGACAAGTCATGCCTGGGTATCATCTCCCCTGCCCTGGCAAATGATTCGACGAGAGTACGATGACGAATGGTCTTTTCCCCTCTCATGCCGCTTTTATTGCTGGGTTCTGATAGGAATGCTATATGGACTTCTCATACATCGGACTATAATTAATTTATGACAGGTAGTACAGATTATGTCACTTCCGCTCTCTTATACAGTTAATCAACCTCTCCATATTTATCATCGATCGTTTGCAGGAGCCTCGCCCAGCGTCCATCATTGCAATCCTTGATCCTATTCCAAATATGCTCTTCCGAGGATATTTTAAACCACATGAAGATGCCCGCCAGGACCAAATCGCCATACGAAAGTTGATCGCCCATGATGAACATAGGTTGTTCATTCTCCTCGGTTGCATTCTGGTCCAAGAATGCCGCAAGCTTCGTCAAATTCTTCTTCACTTTATCCAGGGCCTCCTCTGACTTTGGCCCAATGGGCATATATTCCTCCAGCGTCTTCCCTAACCAAGCTTCTCTCGTTCTCCTATAAAATTCCGCACTGGGAGGATTAAGCCCGTACGTAGTGTTTCGTAGGAGGACAGGGAAAAGAGGATCGAATATATAATCTTCGACCCAATCGATGTACGATTTTTGAAGACCTTTGGTGCCGGGTGGGAGAAGTGTCGGTGTGTCTGGGTACGTCTTATCGAGATAGAGGGCAATTTTCCAAGAGTCTGATACGACGGTTGGGCCGTCGCCTTCGACGTGAAAATCGGCAATGACGGGGACAGTGTACATGCTCGACCCATCCCTCTTCTTAGAGGTAGGAGAAGCTCCAATAGATTGCATCTTTGGAGAGATGTCTGGATATTCGACCCATACGGTCTTATGCCTCAGACCTTTGAATCCGAGAGCGAACCTTTGCAAAGCGAGTTCATTGAAGGCAAACGTTCGATTCAAAGCAGCACTTACCTCGCTCTCCAGGTATTAAGAGACCATGCTTTCCGAGGAAAGGTGCTTGGGATATCATAGAGCTGTATCAAGTGATGACCTGTCTGTGTCGACTGAGACATGCTTTGAAGGGCTCGAGCACGGGGAGGGTGGGGAAGCTTGAACGAGCGTGTGAGACGTACGAGACGCTACCGGTAGCGAAGTTCAATCGCAGTCCTATGCGACGTATAAATAAAAATGAGGAGCGTCTAACAGAGTCCGGTCTCGATGATGCATCGAGGGCTGCGTCGAAAGAAGCCGGCGGCGAGCGCTGCAGACGGCACTCCGATTACGGTGACATCACCTCTGCTATCCAGTACACTGCGATGGACTTCATATTTCAGCATTTCTTATCAGACTATCATAGAGAATAATGGGCTATAGATACAAAATTACGCCGATTTACTGTAGGGACACTGGGTCATAGATAATGATAAAAAAAATCAAGCACCAAGATCCTACACATTTCCTCAGTGCACGCACCGTTCGCTGCGCGCGTCTTCAGTTGGGAGCGTCTATATCTCACGCAGTTCTTCCTCCCAGGCCTCCATGTCTCGGTATGATGGCTGCGGAAGTCTTTGGACTTCGTGAATCTCCCCGACCAAAGCTTGAAACTTTTGCTTAGCGCTCGGATCGAGAGCGCCTCTCCCAACCTTCAATTGGTGCAAGGGCACACCGCGCCGTATCCGGAATTTCAGGAACTTTTCCAAGCGCGCATTCTTGAATATCGTCCCGTTGCAATCGAGGACTTCGAGGAGCGGACAGATGATGTCTGGTTCCTGTTCCAGAACGCTCAGAAGCCTGGCGAACTCTGATTTTTCCGTGCGAACGCGGATGCGAGTGACATTCGACCAGGATGATAGTCCTCGAATGAGATCGTGGGTTGTTGGTAATTCGAGAAGATCGAAGTCGATGGACGATAGATTGTTCGGGTAAGACGAGAGTTTTGGGAGTGACGCTATCGGAGTAGAAGAGCCGAGAGAGGCATTATATTTCATATGCATCTCACGTCCAGATTTTGAGGTCAAAGTGTAGTAGAAGTGGTAGCGCCGGCGTGGCTCCTTGAAAAATATAATTCCATCGAAGGCAGAGATATGACGACCGAGGAACTCTTCAATGCCCCATTCACCCACGGGTCGACGTTCTACCTTTTCCCGATTCAAAAACATTGCCAAACGCATAGTCCTCCAAGAAGGAATGTGAAGATTTGTGATGAGTTCATTCATATCGGTGGGGAGGAACGACCGTACACGCAGGGTCTCCAGGTGGGGCAGAGAGAGCATCGAGCATGCCACCCTCCTTATGTAGACAGGTGGGTTCCCATTGGTGATATCAAAGTTCTCCAATTTCGGATATTTGGAGAGGAGGGAAAGAATGTCCTGTGGTCCTAGCTCAAGCCAGTCACATTTGAAATCGACCAGATCATGAGACACCTCTGGAATCTGTGGTGGATATCCCACAAAGTTAAATTCCTCGAGGTTTGGTGCATTTAGAACGGGAGCGGGGAGCGCGTCGTTATTGTAGTCCGTGATTTTCAAGAACTCGAGAGACGTAAGTTCATTGAGCCCCATCAGACGAAGCACAGCGAACCTAAGTTCATGATCTGCAGAATCTCCATCGGTCCAGTGCAGATAGAGACGTGAGATTCGGGGCGATAAACGTGCAAAGGTACGGCAAAAAGAGCCAAATCCTTTGGGCCCCTGCAAATCTTCTGGCCTACTGATGAAATCATCATTCTCTATCTTGATTTCCAAACGGCAATTTGCACTGCGTTCAACGAACAAGCCAAGTAGATGTGACCCCATAGGGAGACGAAGTTTGGACCAAAGAGAGGGCGATTTGATGGCAACGTTGCGCCATCTCGAGCATCTATTCAGGAGTTAGTCGTTTCAGAAGTGACAGACAGAATTTGCTCACAGGGAAAAGGCAGCAGGAAATTCGAGAGGCTCCTCCCAATTCCATTCACGATACGCGTCGTCCATGCAGTATTCAAGGATCTGCAAGATGAGATCATCCGATAAGCGTCCTATGGGCGAACATAGGTTCTCCAGGCTCTCTATGAGATGAGCGGATTGTTCCAGTCTTTCTCGCAAGCCTTGAAGCCCTGCATATTGTCGTGGATGAATACGATTCATCTGCTGTCAATTTTCATCGTGAAAAATCACCTTGCCGCAATGTCTCTTTCGAAAGGTTAAAATCATGTAATCGAGATTGGCTGTTGCTTTCAGTAAACAGTTTGCACGCGACGAGAAGTGTCTCACTCACACATTGTCTATCATATCCTTCTCAAAGGTTGCGCAGAATTTTGCTAGATGTAATGCCGCTGGTCTGAGGTCCGTCATATCCGGCTGAGGGTGATAATGACACTGTCGAGAGCCTCTAGAGTCTCCCAGACGCGAATCTGACTGAGATGGCGTGATATCGTCACGAAGTAAAGAGGCTCGACACTGAGTCGTCAGTCGCGTCAGTCGCGTCGGTCGCGTCGCGGTCGGGAAGATAATCACGTCTCCGATTCCGCATGAATTCCTGAGGATAATTCATCAGGATAGCAGAGCCCGGTCTCAGTGACACGGGTCAGCGAAAGAAACTGGCGAGGACTGAGGACGGCAATCCGACTAGTAGGGTACATCACCTCTGCTAGTCGAAAATGCTTCGACAGATTTCAACTTGAAATTTTCACCAATTTTCCAGCAAAACGTATGCAGAGCATGTAGGGCATAAATACAACAATTACATCGACAAATCGTACAGCCACCATGTCATAGATAATGATAAAAACCCCAAAGAAGAAGCTCGTACGGAGATCCTCAATGCACACCGTACGCTACGCAGACTCAAGCGTAGCTAGCCATACAGCTCTCGAAGTTCTCCCCACACCTTCATGTCCCGGTACGATGGCTGCGGAAGTGTCTGAACTTCGTCGACCTCCCCGACCAGTGCTTGAAACTTGTGCATAGTGCTCGTATCGAGAACACCAAACCCGACCCTCAACTGGTGCAAGGGCTTTCCACATCGTTTCCGGAACCTTAGAAACCTGCCAAGACGCGAACTCTGGAATACCGTGCCGTTGCAATCGAAGACCTCCAAGAGTGGGCAGATAATCTCAGGTTCTTGTTCCAGAACTTTGAGAAGCCTGACAAAATGTGTTTTCTCCGTGCGAACTTGTATGCAAGTGATATTCGACCAGGATGATAGTGCTTGAGTGAGATCGAAAGTGGTCGGAAGCTTTGGGATGTCGAAGGTGACCGAGGTCAGAGTGTTTGGGTATGATGAGAGTTTAGAAAGTGATGCTATCGGGGTACGAGGGCCGGGAGTGACCTTAAATTTCACGTGCATTTCTTGTCCCGACTTTGTGGTTAATGTGTAGTAGAAGTTGAAGCGGCTCGCTTTCTGAAAAAATATGATTCCGTCAAAGGAGAAAAGGCGATGACCAAGGAACTCTTCGATTCCCCATTCACCCTGTGGATGATTTAGGGCCGCGCTCTCGTCTAGAAAAATGGACAACCGCATAGTCCTCCAAGACGGAATATGAAGATTTTTGATTAAATCATTCATATCAGTGGGTAAGAATGATCGTACGCAAAGGCTTTTCAGCTTTGGAAGAGAGACGACCGAGTAGGTGCCCCTCTCTACGTACGCAGGTGGGTCAGCATTGCTGATATCAAGAATCTCCAGTTGGGGATGTCTGGAAAGCAGGGCTAACATTTCCCGGGGCCCCAAATCGGCACAATCACAGTCAAAATCGGTCACATTGCGAGACACCTGTGGCATGTGGGCGGAATCCCCCCCAAAGACGAATTTTGTGAGTGCTGGTGTATCGATGATGAAGTCGGGGAGGTCGTCCGAGTCCTCATTCCAGTCCGTGATTTCCAGTGATTTGAGGGACGTTAGCTCTTCGAGCCCCATCAAATGAACAATCTTGTACCTGAGGTCATTATCGGCACCCTGTCCATCATTCCATTCTAGATGCAGATGCGAGACTCGAGGCAATAGCTGTAGGAAGGTGTTGCAAAAAGCCTCGACACCCTCACAGTCCTGCATATCCTCTGGCCTATTATTCCTATCCCAGTTGTCGACTTCTATTTCTAGGGGAATGTTTGCGCTGCGTTCGATGAACAGCTCGAGTAAGTTTCTCTTGACGGGGAGTCGCAACCTAGACCAAAGGGAAGGGGAGTGGATGACTACGTTACGCCATTTCCAACATCTATTTCAAAGTCAGTAAGTTTCATAAATAAGGGAGAAATCGGAGAGATCTCGTGACAAAGAAAACGCTCCAGGGAATTCCAGAGGGTCGTCATCGGTCCATTCACTATGCGCTTCGTCCATGCAATACCGAAGAATGTTCAAGATGAGTTCATCTGAGAAGCGTCCCACGGGTGGACATTGATTTTCCAGGTTTCCTAGCAGTTGGACAGACCGTTCCATCCTTTCTCTCATTTCTTGAAGGCCTGTACATAATCATGGATGAGTGAAAGTCATCTACTTGGTATGTCCATAAGCAAAATCACCCTGCCGCAATGTCTCATTTGAGAAGCTGGGATCAAGCAATCGAGACTGGCTGTTGCACTCAGTAAGCAATTTTCAGTTGGGCACAGTTATCTCACTCACACTTTGTCTACCGTGTCCTTCTCGAAAGTTGCGCAGAAATCTGCTAGTTGCAATGCCGCCGGCGTGGTATCCGTCATATTATCCGGATGATTGTGGTAACAATTCTGTTGAGAGCGTATAGCGTTTCACGTGGCCAATTTGTTTCCTAGGTAGAGACAGGTGGATACGGTGTGATATTGTCACGAAGAGGTTCGACAGTCGCGTCGGTCGCGTCGCGCGGTGAAGGAGGTGGTCAAGGTCGTGGTCGGAAAGATAATCGCGTTTCCGAATCCCGCATTCAATTCCTGTACATGTACATGTCGAACATGATCTCAAGTCGTAGTACGTATAACAGTGACTAGCATGACCGATTGTAATCTCTCTAAGCATCCGGGAAAGGCAGCGCCAGCGGCACTCGTGGCTATAGAGTGCTATTAGGAGTACTTAGTAGTGCGTAACAGCGCTAGCAGCGAACATGATATGCATAGTACCGATAGTTTAAGCAAAGATATAAATACTCGGGTACAACTCAGATGGCCTACTCATCTTCGAATGCTTCATCTAACAAATGTCTAAATATCACCCCCTCCACAAAATTGTCCGCAAGGGAAGGCTCGTGGATCCCCATGCCCCGATACTTCCGGCTTTCCCTAAACTTCTCCACCCGAGCCCTGCTCAGCGCCGTCGACCGATACTCGATGCTGTTCAGACGCGGACAAGTGATGTTTGGCCCATGCTCAAGGGCAGTGAGGAGCTTCTCAAATTCAGTCTCCTGAGTGTGCACACGAATGTGGATGAGGCTCGACCACGACGTCAAGGCCTGTACAAAATCAGGAGTTGGAGGAAAACTCCGGACGCTCAAAACGAGGGAAGTCAAATTGCACGGGGATTGGGCGAGCATTGCTAGAGACACTGCGGGGATCATCGCGAAAGTCCACCCTTCATACGAGACCTCGATTCGGCGACCAGCTTTTGATGTCAAAGCAAAGCCATAACCGCCAAGTCTTTTGTCGGATATCCTCAATTCGTCGCATTCCGAAAAATAAGGACCGAGAAGGCTCGTAACTGATGATTGCCATGAATCATCGGTAACGAATTCGTCAAGAATGCCGAATGTCCCACACATCAACCGAGGTGTGTCCAAGTGATCGACGAGATACTTCATATCCCCGGGAGAAAACAACGACAGAGTTAGAGTGTGAAGATTGGGGAAAGAGATCTCAGGTAAAAGCGGGGTATTCGAGCCCATGTATGGGTCTTTGTTGATGACAACGCAACGCTCGAGAGAGTGGAAATGAACCAGAACATCAAGGACATCCTTGGGCCTCATTTCTTCCAGAGACCACGAAAGGTCAACTATGCAGTGGCTGACGAAGTGTGGCAGGTGCATGGGTGTGGCTCGGAAACTCAGCTTTTTGAGCGAGGGGGCATCAAAGACATAGTGGGGGTTTTGCTCTCCACCATCAATGTTCGTTATTCTGAGGGATCCGAGAGAAGAAAATTGGGTCTTGTCGAACTGCTCGAGTACGAAATCCCTCATGTCGAAGTCCCATCCCCATCCCTCATCCCACTGATTGTACTTCATATGAAGCTGTGAGATTCTGGGAATAAGCTGAGTAACGATATCTCCGTATTCAGAGAAGGCCGCCCCTTCGTCCGTCACGTCTGATCCAATGAGCCGCCAGTTTCGGGTCGTTGCATCAAATAGAACGTCCAGACGTGAATATGCGCTGCGGTCACGGAACAGACGGAGGATATTAAGGGATACGGGGAGGCGTATAAAAGACCATAGGGCAGGTAAGCAAACGGCTATTCTTCGCCATCGTGAAGACCTGTTGAGGGGGCGATGAGATTATGTCTTTCAATACCGGACACGTAAAACCCACAAGAAAAAGGCAGAAGGGGACCGCAAAGTGTTCTTATTTTGCCACTCAGAGCGCATCTCCAAAGAACAGTATTGCAGAATCTCCTCGATGATCCCATCTGGTAGCTTTCCAATAGGAGTGCACATATTTTGTCGTCGTTTCAAGACCAGGATAGATTGCATTAGTCTCTGTTCCATTATCTGCAGCGCTAGCGATGTACCGCTGTCATGAGAAGAACTGCGAGAATATACACATATAGGGGCTCACATTGTCGAACTTCACCCATCTTCTCGTACGAAACAGTTGGATCGAGCATATTGGCATGGCTGCCATTCGTTGTCAGAAAGCCAATACCATTGGGGGTGTAGAGAGTTTACGGATTCAGCTACTCACAAACCATCCGCCAATCTTGTCTCGAAGGTGGTGCAGATGCCAGCCAAATATTCCGCGCTGGGCAACTCAAGCCTTGGGCCAACCCTATCAACCATGCTCGGCTGATCAGGCTTCGTGTGAATGGGCTCAAGATGTCACGAAAGGGCAGTATTGGTAGTATTGTCGATGCACGTGAATGACGGCTTTCCGAATTGATACGAAAGTTTCAGATATATAATCGTGGTAGGATCGTCTTTGAGAAACAGTCAAGTTAGACGCAGTGTCAGTTGCAGGAAGTGATGTGCAGTACGAGCGGAAGGGAGAGTATTACGAGGCGCGTACGAACTAGCCTCTTGAATGCCGGTGCTAACGCACGCCGTCATGCATGTCATAACGTTACTTACATGTACATATGTGCGAACCAAAGTGCGAACGGGGATCCCTCTGGACCAGGACATCGTTGTACCTCAGTTTGCACTACCAATGTCCTTTCCTGTTTGATTTTAATCTCGCCTACCTGTGCACTGTGTTCAACCCTCAGGAATTTCTTTGCTGCCGGCGACGCCAAATCTTCTTGGAATTTGTTCCCTTTCAGATGACATTACTACAGCAGACCAGCGAGACGAATCCCTTCAGGAAGAGATCGATCAAACATCTGTATATGCACGTGCACGCCTTCTATCTGTTCCACTGAAGCGAAGCTCTAAAGCGGATAAAAATAAAATTTTAAAAGTGAGATGGATAGGACAATGCTCAATAAGTTACATGAAAATGATGGTATGTTACAGTGTATCCCCAATCATACAACAACACATGCAATAATGTGAATTCGGCAAACCGACTCAACCATCCTAAGTTGGGTTGGGTCGTCAGCGCCATGCTGGTTTGCTGCTCTCGGCTTTGGTCTTGTTATCGGGTTTTGTAGCAGCGGCCTTCTGGGTGGCCTTGCGCACTGGCTGACGGCGAACCGGTATTGTTGGCTGTGGCTCTTCCTCTGTTCGGGATAACGAACTTCCGTGACGAGACCTAACCCGGTTCAAGCCTAGAAAGGATGAAATTCAAGTACAATACTTACGTGAAGGAGCCAACACTTCGTTGGGCCGGGGAATGCAAGGGCTCATCCAGGATACTCCTACACCTTGATTAGTATCTGAAGTCAGAGAGAAGAATGCACCCACATGCTCGCCATCGGTTTCACTATGGTCTCAAGCCTTGGCGCAACCTTTGGAACTGACCGGGGAGCCCGTTTCCCGATGAGATCTTCGGGGTCTCTCTCGGGTAGGCTATCATAAGTCTGTTGCAGAACAAGAAGGAACTCTTCGTAACTCCGCTTATCCGGGCTCGGAGTCTCATCATGACGGCGTTCTTGATCAGAATTGATCCCGTCCGTGATTATCTTAGAGAGAGCAGCGATGCAACGTTCGAGGCGCCATAAGTAGACGTGCGAAAATCGTTTCATGCCACCACCTCGACATTCTCCAAGCACGCCGCGTTTCTGTTTACCGCCTTCCCGCAGGGTCTGACATCTGAGAAGGAGTTTCAGATTCTCGTTCCGTTCTCGATTCCTGGGGCCATGCGTTAAGTCGACGAGGTTTGCATCAGGCCCTTGATACTTCAAACAAATCCAGACTATAACCCAGAAAAAGGACTCCAAATCGTGTACTTCGCGGTGATACTCGAGTTCAAGAAGTACATCGATGGCAATGAAAGGTAACGTGCCCTAGGGAACTTCAACGTTGGTATACCAGGACGCATCGGGATTCACTCACAGTGATACGAGCTTTCTCTGGCTTGTCGCCTTCTAGGATCGGTGGAGTATTCCGAGCTTCAGCATTGACGTCGGCTAACGCATCGACAGCTTCTCTCGCTTCCAGGTCCTTCGCAAAATCAAGGTCTATCAGATAGCCTCTTCGCCTCCCAAGTTCGAGGTCGATGCTTTCAGTCATCAGTATGTTACCGAAGCTGACGTCACGATGCAGAATCTTTCGCCCAACGAGTTTCTGGTGACCTGCGATCAATCAGTCAGCGGCAATCTGGGAAACGAGGTTAGAGAAGGTTTGAGTTCTCGTACCTTTGATTGCATCCATGATGACTCCTATCAATTCTCGCAGAGATGAAAAGTTATCAAGAGATACGCCAAAGCCTTTCATCAAAAGTCGAACGTGACCTCGATGATCGAACGAAGATTTTCTGTGTCCTTGGATGCCTTGTCTAACGGTCTTTGCAATCGTGTCTTGTTGCCCGTCTCCGATCTCTACCGCCGCAAATTCTACCACCTCCACTATGCCGTCGCGATAACCGAGGTCTGGAATCTTCTCGAAGAAGTGCCCCTCGTCAAAGTCTCGGTTCAAATCTCGCCATGAGTCTTTGATCGCGTAGATCTGTCTCTGTTCTGGGGGTTTGTCTTCGTCCGATAATTTGTAGGCCCGCCAAACCACCGTTCCACGACCACGAAGAGATGGCCGAGGTACGATAGAGTCCGTGATCACGAACTTCTCAGTTACACGCTGTCCGGTTTTGTCGTAGTAGGTGAAATCCAGGATGAGTTTACCATTGACTTCGGTAATCGTCGGATCATATCCCAGTCGCTCGGATGAGAGCGAAGAGAAGGCAACGATCATCCGAATGAATCGAGCGGGATTAGTGTTGTAGTTGAATGATTCTGAAGCAAGGGCTCCAGCACGGTCGAACAGCCATGCTCGGACAATGTCACCACACAATGTCCAGCCCAGCACAAATCGTCGTCTGCCCCTCTGGTACATGAGAATTTTCCGAGCGTACTTCGCGAGCTGGAGATGAAGGTCTTCTTTGTTATCCTGATCGCGTCTGACCTTGAGCTCGCAAATAATTGCAAGCCGCTGCCACGAAAGAGCAACGATATCTTCATCCTCTTGCCCACTCTTGAAGGTGCTGGCAATGTCAGGAAAAATGGATTGGTGATTAGGGTCCTTCCCTTCGATCCCACCACTGACCGCATGCCATATGTCCTGGTTAACGTTCTCAATACCGACCTCTTTTGCTGCCTTCGCGATAGCGTTGAGAATTTTGATGAGGGGAGGGTACATGGCCGTTTCCTTGCCGAATTTCGGCATCAAGAAACGAGACTTTCGTGAGTCAAAGAGCTTTGCATCGACCAAAGCTGCAAGACAACGATTTATCTTGGTGACGGGAAATCGGTTGATTTGGAGGATTTTTTCGAGGAAACGAGGAGCATCGACTGAGATACCATCAGCCAGTTCCGTTTTGAGAACTGGTTCGATGCTGTGGTTTCTCTCCGCGACACTCGCCACACCTCCAGTGGTTGGAGCTGATCGTGGAGTGTCTCCGAATGATTGGGCCTTTGGGTCGAGCGGATTGGGTCGTTTGGGCGTGTTGAATGACTCGTGCATGGTGGGTGAGAGGATGAAAGCAGTAGCGACAGTAGTGATGGGGCAAAAGTGAAGCAACACTAGAACAAAGGACTCACAAAGCAGAGCGAAGCGCGCAAACCTGGTCACGTGAGCCGCGTTGGCCGAGCCAGACTAGTACTAGTTTGGAAAGTCAACTTGTGCATCTAAGCGCCCAACGACGCCCCTAGCCAGTCTGTCCACTCGTCTGCTTTCAAGATTATACTCAAACAATGGCTTGCTAGCTTGTCGTTCGTTTTAAGTCTCCAGATTGTATCTCACTGACCCAGGTCTTTGCTACGTTGGATCTCTTCTTTAGGACTGACAAGGCTATTGTCATGCGCCAGTCACTATAGTGACGAAACGGCTTATTCTTCCAGACTTGTGGATCCAAGCATGGCGGTCCTTATCAAATCAAGACGATCCGTTACGTCCAAAAATTATATGTCCTGAAATAGAACACGAAACAGACTTTTGTATTCTGCCAGATTCATCAGAACAGGTTATTTACAAGATATACTTGCGGAAATTTCTGGTGCTTTCTTGGGCTTATCTAAATCGTGTAAACACAGCTCGCACGAAGTGGAGGAAATATGAAGAAAGAATATCCAATTGCTGAGTTGTAGTGTACAACACCATGACCGATTTTTCTTCGGCAGCTAGACAAGCCAACACTTGGATCGAAGGTTCCGCGGTCTTTAGCAAACAAGGCCCAAAAGCAATGGCAGTGAGCGTAGCACAAAAGTACACCTACATGACACGAGCACACGACACTTTACTCCTCGTCTTCCCATCCTCCATCTAACAGGTCAACAAATCTCTCCGCGTCTGGAACATCTTGCGCGATGGCAAGCTGTTGAATCCCAACGCCCAGCTGCTTTCGAGTTTCCAAGAATTTGACCATTCGATCAGAACTGAACTTAACCCATCGACAGTCGAGGCATTTGAGACGTGGGCAAACTATGTCTGGCCCATGCTCGAGAGCGGCGAGGACCTTCTCGAATTCGCTCTCGCGAGTGCGGACGCGAAGGTGGGTGAGGTTCCACCAGGCAGTTAATGCCTTGACAAGATCATAAGTTGGAGGGAAATACTGGACGTCGAGGCTGAGAGAGGTCAGGTCGCATGGGAGTTGGGCCAACCTCGCAAACGACATGACAGGGACCCTTGCAGGAGTCCACCCTGCATACGAGAGGTCAGTTTGGTGACCAGAACTGGACCTCAAAGCAAAGATATAAGCGGTGGTTCTCTTGTCAGATATCCTGAATTCATTGGATGCCCTTAAATAGGGCGCCAGAATGCTCGCTAGTGCCGGTTCCCAAGAATTGCCATTGACCACTTCGTCAAAAATCCCAAACGTCCTAGACACCAAAAGAGGTGCGTCCAAGTGATCGATCAGGTACTTCAGATCCTCGGGAGTGAAGTATGACAAGGATAAATTTTGCAGGTTGGGGAGCGAAATAACAGGAAAAGATGGGTTTCGCGAACCAATATAGGGATCCTCATTAACAATGACGCAACGTTCAATGGATCGAAACTGAGACAGGACGTTCAGAACATCCTTGGGTCTCATTTCTTCCAAACACCATTCGAGATCCACTATGTTCTGGCTGGATAACTGTGGTAAATGTGCGGGCATTGTCCGAAAAATCAGCTTTTTGAGAACTGGGGCATCGAGGACAAAGCCGGGGTTCTCTTCTTCGTCAACCTCGTTCGATATTCTGAGAAGTTCGAGGGAGGAAAATCTGGTTTGCCCGAATATCCCGAGTAAAAAATCCTTTATGTCATATCGAAGGCTCCATCCTTCGTCCCAGTTCAGATGGAGTCGGGCAATTCGGGGGATAAGCTGCCTAACAATGTGGCCGAACTCTCCCATGACTGCCCCTTCATTTGAGGCATCTGTGCGAAGCCGGTCTCGGATGGTAGCATCTATGGACAGAGGCGCATTCCTGCTGCGACGCTGGAAAAGGCGGAGAAGGTTCAAGGGCAACGGGAGGCAGATGTAGGTCCATAAGGTAGCGGAACCGATGGCTATGCTTCTCCACCGTGAAGATCTATTATCAGGGGGTGAATTCACGTCGTTCGATTGCAGGGAAAGTCACACTGACAAGGAGAATGCCGCAGGAAATCGTAGACCGTCATTCTTTTCCCAAGCCTTGCGCATCTCCAGGACGCAATATTCCAGAATTTCGAGGATGAGCACATCTGATAACCGTCCTATAGGTGTGCACATGTTTTGTTGTTGTTTCAAAAACACAACAGAATTTTTCAAGCGTTGTTCCATCTCTTGTAGTGCTAGAAAGGTCCATCTTAGGTTAGTAAATCTTCAAAAAATTGGCATATACACAGAAACTTACAGTGTCGAACATCGCTTATTGTCTCGTGCGAGACAGTGGGATCGAGCAGATGTTGATGGCTATGATTCGTTAGTAGGATCATCATGCATTATCATATACAATCAGGACTCCGGGACTCACAATGCAGTGGCTATCTTCGTCTCGAATGTTGTACAGAACTCGGTCAAGGATTCGGGTGTGGGCATGTCGACCAAATAAACCATCCTTCCCTGAATACAATGGATGTGAGAAATGACAATTTGCAACAATCGATTGCGCCCGATGTATTACCCACAATTGATTGGGACGATCGTGCTGCGAGGTAGAGCGAGAGAAACGTGTTGTGAGAGCAAGTTTCTGTGCGAAGCGGGGTGCTGAGCGGACCCCGGCTTTCCGGGTCGCATTTCCGATTGCAATTCGCACAAGGACTCGCATCGATCTAGAATGAGCTCAAGACACAATACAGACTCGAAAGCCCAAACATTCAGTGGAATACATATTTTTATGTAAACAGCTAATTAAGGAAGTTGAGTTAAAGTACGAAGAGTAATAAGTTGGAGACAACAGTACGATGCAACTCTATAGGGTATACGTAGGTTCAGTTTATGACTTGAAATCCTGAAAGAACAAAGGCGCCGCGGATCACCATTGGATGGTAGGTGGGAAAAATTTAGCTATGAGACCCTCGTAGTAGGGGCGGAGCGTAGCGGCATCCAAGGACCCATCGGACTTAGAGTATAAGTCATAAGGATTGAACTCGCGCACAGCCTGGAGAAGGTTGTAGTCTAAATACTCATGATCAGCTAGGTGCCTCTTTATCGAGAAGGAATGGGTAGACGGACCATGTTCGTTCATCAAATGCGTGTAAGCTCCTTCCCGGTGCCATCTGGACAGAACACGGATCAGCATAAAGATGGAGGTGGATCATGGAAGGTCGTACGGGTAGAAACTATGGTAGCGGATCATAGCCAGGCCTTCTTCGGGCAAGGTGCATTGATCTCGGAGCACAAGATACAGGTACTGAAACGCAGGTTAGCTAGATCGAGCCAATTCAGGAAGAACAAACCTCGTCGTGACCCCAAGACATCATAACGTTATCCAAGCCACAGTTCGGCTTGTAGATTCCATATTCCGTGGAGTACACAGAATCCGCGAAGTCAGGATTGACTTTGAAGGTCTCGGGATATATGATCTTGTCCGAAAACGCGCAGCCGACCGGGAAGGTGTCGCCAACAATTGACCACTGTCCCGTGCCCGAGTTGTAGAAATGCAGAAGCTTGCCGAGGTCGTGAATCAGTCCAACTACCTGGATAGAGTCGTCACGAGTCTGCACCAAGCATCGACTGAGTTCAAGACCAACCTGCATCCACTCGGGCTTTCCATCTCGGCGGATTGCCTCTGCCGTCTGTAGCAGGTGTTCTATTTGAGAAAGATCGGTCTACGCAGTTGTCAGTGCCTCGCCGAGGAAGCCGAAACGATTATGCGCACATCAGGATCGGAGTCATCAACTAATGTGTTGAGTTTCTCCATTGCTTGCCAAATGCTCATCTTGCCTCGGCTTTGAGTGCGAAAGTCAACTCGAGCTTGAATGTTGAACTCCATGGTTTGTTTCTCTATTGGAGCATCAGTCTATACCACTTCTTCGAACAAAGGAATGGACCTACCGTGCTGTTCCTTGTAGAAGTTCTTCACTCTGTCACAGGCATTTTCGTAGTCTCTGAATTGCGATTTATCTTTGGTGGTTTGAGAGGCTTCTGGTTCAAGTTCTTGATGGTCTCTGACTCGCGCTTTCAGGATATTGACTAGTGATTCGGTTGTTAACGAGTTGTTCTTTCTGGGGCGACGAGTGGCTGACCTTGATCAACAGCGTCAGAGGTTTCGTCTAGAACACGTCCAGTGGCGGTAGGCATCTCTGCTGAGTCACTGATGAAATGGGATGTGGAGGGGGTGATATAGGGTGAAGAAAGGATGGAGAGAAGGGGTGGCTTGCTTCATATCCGTCCAAGAAAGACTTGATTTTATAGGGCGCGGCGGATACTGTTTGACACGGTTTCATAATTTCGCAGATAAAGGGTGGCAGGTAAATCTGCCGAACGCTCCATTCCGAAGATGGCCATGTGCCAATCTGCAGAGCTTGTGAACGCCGCCGGCCGTGATCCTGGATGTTCCTATGATACAGTTGCGTGCACCGACCGACAGGGTCAAATACAGGACCCCGAGACCAAAACCAGTTGGGAAATTCTGTTACCGAGATGGTGACGGGTTGGAAGGCTAAAAAAAAGGAGGCTCGTCGGAACTTCGGATCTCAATCTTGTCCGTGACCACTTTCAGATGGGACACGCCCAATCCGATACAAGAACCTGCGAATATTGCAGTCCTTCGTCAACAGACACGACCACTTCGAGTTGTCTTCGATACCTTATTTTCAAACGAATTCGTTTATTGAATTAGACCAATCATCGTACGCCTTCCAATTTCTTTACGATCCTGACAGGCTGGACCCCTGATGGATTTGTACAGCTGGCTATGACGAGATTGATCGACTTATCATACGTGAATATCCATCGGACACGTCGCAACATGCTCTCTCGATGCCTGACAGTTTTCTCCCAGTGGCCTTCATTTTTTACGTGGCTCGTAGGTTTTCTCATTGGCAATAGACTGCGCTGTTAACGACTGGGGGACAGCTCGTTTGTCAGTCATTGACGTTCTCGCTTCCAATTGACCCCGCTATTTTGACGACGAGCCACCTTTCGAACAGGCGTCGATCTGACGATTGCCGACCAGGGTCGATCTTCAAACAGACCCTCAAAGCTTATACGGCTCCGTTGCTTCCTTGATACGATCATTTTTCTTCAGCCACTCTGAACTGAAGTATTTGTTCTGACACTCTAGGAAAAAATCCGTGATACAAAGAAGCTATGGGACTATCGTCCATGGTGCCCAGCGAATTCGTCTCTCCGAGATCTGGCCTTTCGGAATATTTACGCGGGTAACGATGTCATTTACGTAGAAAGGTTGGTAATCGTCGAGATATGCGCTGGCTCGTCGTGCCCGCGTTTCCCACTCGCGTATGTCAGTTGCTGTCCCCGCATCCTGTCAAGCCCTCGTCTGTGTCTCGTTTCATCGTCAGTCGAGATGAGAAGACCGGGATTCAGCCACTCCGATTCGGAAAAGCCACCGGACGGCGCCACTGAAATTTGTACCTTCTCGTGCTGGGGCTGGGCGAATAGCAATTTTTCTTCCGTCGATGCGAAACAGTAACAAGCGACTCATGATCATTCAACCTCCCGAGAGTCTGTGAACTTCTCTGGTCCAATATCACCCCAATCATGATGGTATACCCTGTGGTCCATGTGTCTCGTTGACTGACAGTAACCACATGAATCACCCCTCAAATATGGCTCCCTTTCTTGTCTTTCCCCAAACCAGGTCTCCTCTTCACAAGTCATTTCTGTCCCCGCCACTGCTGTGTTTGTCGCTGCTCCTCCTCGGTGATGTGTTTGGTCCCTGGCACCACATGGACTCTTCGGCGACACAAGGAATTAGGGTCAAGATTCAGAATCCAGACCCCGATTGCCAGGAGTTATGTCTATCTACGAAAGATCGTGATATTGTGCAACCTTACTATCTGGACTCCGACAAAGGGTCTTGATCCTCGCAATCTGATTCCCAATCTTATCTGATAGTCTTTTTGGCTCCACTGGATCATGAAGAAGCACCTTCTGTCAAGTTTACGGCTTCTTGTCACGATCATTCACTCAGATAGAATACTTTGCATGAGGCGAACATGTCGCGGATCCCCCTAACATGCGCGTTTCCATGGAGCTGACTATTTAGGGCTGATTAGACTTTCCAGGGTTGCTCTATCGATCTACCACTCGTGCTACCTATGATGCCATAATCACGTTCGGAAGCAAAATACGCGATCTAGGATATACGGTGTCAGTAAACAAACCCTGTTATACTTCTTATCTTTCGACCTAGAACGCTTCTTATTGAAGCTATTACGTGCGTTGATACTCTAATGCTATACTCGTTGTCCGCCGAGCCATACGTCCCTCAGACACCGCGGGCATCGTTCCAGGGTTTCACGAGCTGCAAAGAGCCCGCCGTGCTGGGCACTGAGAAAAACACGCTCTGATTCCGCATGGTGGCAAGCCCTGACTAATACCGCATCTTGAACGAACTGCCGTAAAACTTGGCAACCAAAGTCCCGTCTGTGCCGCGTGAGATGATCAACTCGGTGATGCGCCAGTTCGAGCATCAGTAAGACACCCATGCCCAGAAAATAGTACGGCCACTGCTTCCTGATTGAATTTCTTTACTCTCACGAAGCATTGCTATGAAAGATTCTAGCAGAAACTTCGTGAGATAGACAGTGGCGAAAATGGGTGATGTTCGCATGGTTGTAGTGTCCGGGTAAAGTCGTCTGCCTCATATGATTCTTGCAAGGGTCTGCGTAAACCATAACAGAGGAGGCTCGCAAATCGCCATCGCTGTGGTCCTCGAAAAGGTGGCAATATGGCCTCCAGGGACATTCGCGAATATAGCTCGGCAAGCAATGCGATTCCAGATTGTTTTATGGACGCAGGGCTTCAGGTAAGCCCACTGCCATGAAATTGGCGGTGACATGGAATATGAGAGAAGACTCTGTCAAGTCCGGCATCGGTACGGCATCACTCCAACGAGCAGCCATCAAATGATTGTCCCTAATCCTGTGAACGACGAGGCAGGGTTGTTCGGTGGCTTGCGAGGGCTGCAGGCGTTGAAACTGATGGAGTGGCTCTCGAGATGAGATGTGTCATGGATGACAGATGTATCCAACCCCGAAAGTGTTACAGGTGATGGAAAAGCTATTTGACCGACAGACGCTGCTTAGCCGCCCGATAAGGCCGACAGGAGGCGTCTGTCTGAAACCTCCACATAACGCGGACGCTGCGTCGAAGATGGAATCCAGTCATCGACCGGAACGCACATCGTGTGTACACTGACGTTGCCGTAGACCGCCCCTGGATAAAAATGGGGACCAGAAGGAAAGTCAGCCGATTGGAAATCATAGATCCAAATGCATAAATACCAGAGAAATCAGCATCCGTCCAGCTTAAGTTCCAGCTTTATACCAGCTCTAATCGATCTCGAGGGTTTTTAACGATAGCATCAGCCCCAGGTCCCGACTTTCCCTCGTCCCATTCCTGATTTCTTCGCTTGGTCCTGGACGCCAGCTTCTGGTTTCGTTCTCGTTCTAGAAGCTGCGCCTGGCGCTTCTCTGAGGGCTGCCATTTGCTTTTCAATATCCTGGTGACTGCTTCAGGACTGATAGCGAATTTTGCAGCAAGAACAGCAGTGGAGAATTGAGTAGGGTCGTGTTGGTGCAATACACGCAGACCCTCCATCGCTTCTCGCGACAGCTTTTTAGGTGGATTCCAGCCATCCGGAAACCGTTTCTTCATAGCTTCCCGATGTTTGACATATTGAGTTGGTGTGGGGACCTTATGAGGTTTTTTCTTTGGTAGCTGGGAAAGGGGTGTGGCAGCGGGAGCCGCAGAAGATGATCCTGCAGGAGACTGAGTCGAGTAATAGGCATGACCAGATATCCAGCTTCTTAAACCACTCAAAGCGTTTCTGGGCATCGCATGAATCGAAAGCATTTTTCTGGCTCGTTCGAGGAGATTGACCAAGACGATCGGAAGTTCGGACTTCGGATCCTTCCTATTTGAACCCGCCGAACCTATAGAGCCGCTATTTTGTCTGTTTTCGTTGCTCTGTCTTTCTAATATTCTTCTTTCTTTGACTTAAATAATGGCCGACGTATCCGCTCCCGAAATCGCAGCAGGTGCGCGTTTGAAGAACGATTGGCGGGCGTGAAAAAGCTGAACACAGCCTCAAATAGCCTACCTTGATGTTCGAGACGACAAATCGGACACGAAATGGCTTCTGATTGACTATGAAGTATGGCTCTCAACAGCACTTTGATCTTCTCTTTCTAAGGCGCGCGACGTCGCCAGTCAGAAAAGTCAGATAAATTGACTCTCACCTCCACCGGCACTGGCGGTTTATCCGACTTGAAGGAGCATCTTGACGACAGCAAAGCCAGCTTCGCTTATGTTCGGGTAGCTTATGCCAACGATAAGGAGAGCCAAAGAGAGAAGTTTGTTCTCGTCACTTGGATCGGAAAGAACACGAAGGTCATGCGGAAGGCTAAGGTTCGTTATACTCACTCTTTCACTGAAGATCCGGGCTGATCCCGTGGCTTCTCAGGTGTCGGTGCAGGCTGCCGACGTCAAGCAGGTTCTTCGGTCCTACTCTATTGATGTTGCTGCGCGGGAGAAGGAAGATCTGAACGAAGACCCGATTATCGTGAGATTGCGCAAGGTGAGAGACCTTTTGAATATTCATTGTTTTCCCTATCTGATATTGTAACAAGGCTGGCGGAGCGAGTTACGACGGCGTTTGACTTAATTGGGATAACGTGTATCTTCTCACTGGTTATAGAGGCTTCTCAATTTGCTTTCCTGGAATTTTTGAATGGCCACCTCCATACCGAGTCCACATTCACCTCTCAACTACATCCGCCGACTATTCTCACGATTATTATCATCTATAAGAGTGAGATCGTCATCTTGATTGTCTCGAGCGCCGATGATCTTGATCGCCATGTTCTAATGTTCACACCACGGGCCGATCTTAAAGAACCAGTCAAGCTAATCTTTCCATTTCTGAGCCTTGACAGCGCAACGTGCATCCCAAGGCTCTGCTCTGTTGTCTCATTCCATCGACATCATATGTGCTCCTGGTTCCCTTTCAAGACCTTGAGTTTCTATACCGCTAATCGTTCCGGCCTAATGACCATGCTGATAAAAGAGTTTTGCGAGATGTCAACTATTCGGCTTTCAAGATTATTGATACTATGAGATCTTGAGACAACATCAGCGGGACCTTTCCCACTGTCTTGACCGTGGCTGCCTGATAAACCTTGAAGCCAGCGTATCTCACGCGTTAGTCAATAAAAACTATTAATACGGAGAAGTGTAAGCCAATTTGGTATTTCGTACCGTGGGAATAAGCGCGGACTGCGCTCCTCTCCAAGACGCACCGCAACCTTTGCCACAATGCATTAGGTCGCACGGATAGGCGTGCACGCTGCGCTGTCACCGCAAATGAAAAGACAGAACTCCCGCGATAAGATACAGCTCTGGCACAACAGCATATGCTGAAAAGTTGAGCCATCGATATCCCACGCAAGGAGCGTGGTGACCAATGATGCTCGATGAGCTCAATGGCGTAAATACGAGGAAGAACCATCGTCTTCTGCTCTCTGTTGCTCACTAGACCACTCCCGGAGCGAATCTTGGACTCTGCCTACGAAATCATGACCCAGCTCATAACCTTGTACGATATACCAGCTGCAAAGCCAAACTACCCTTGGTCGCCCAATACATGGAGGACCAGGTACGCAGTTCAAATCGATTTTCTATCATGACGCAATCGTGACGATCTACATAGATTTGCTCTGAACTTCAAGGGTCTCCCCTACACAACTGTCTGGGTTGAGTACCCCGATATTGAGCCTACGATGAAGAAAATCGGGGCCAAACCGACGGCGAAAAATCCTGACGGCAGCGATCAATACACCGTTCCAGTCATCGTTGATCCCAACCACCCTGTGGATGGTTCCCCAGTCGTCATCTCAGATTCCGATGATATTGCGACATATCTCGATGAAAAATACCCCGAGCTCCCTACACTCTTCCCAGCAGGCACCAAAGCCCTCCAAACCATCTATGCCCAAAATTTTATGGAGAAGGTGTTCTATCCCCCTGTCATGATTCTCTTAGGAGAGGCTTTGCCTGTCTTCAATCCTCCCAGCCAAAAATATTTCCGGGAGACGAGAGAGAAAGCATTTGGGAAGAAGATGGAAGAGCTGAGTCCTCGTGGTCCTGGAAGGGATGAGCCTTTGAAGAAAGCTAAGGAGGGGTTGGAAGGCATTTCTGCTGCTTTGGAGAAAAGCGGTGTTACAGAAACATCATGGCTGACGGGTAATAAACCTGTCTACGCCGATTTCGCAACTGCTGCGGCTCTTATCGCTATCAAGCGCTGCGCAGAAGAGCACATATGGGACCATATCAAATCCGCGAGCGGAGGACGTTGGGAACGATTTTTGGCCAAAGTTGAAGAGGAATATGGTCGAATTGACTAATCCAAAATTGTTCATTGTTTTTCCCTATTATATAGTGATTATAGATCTGTCGCAGAAGCATACTAGTAGTGTGGAATTCTCAAGTCGAGAGGTCATTAGGAGAGTGCCTGCCCTATAGATTTGTTGAAAGCTCCGATTGCTCAGACGCCCTGGAGCAGCTCCTGGAGCGCTCTAGCGGAAGAAGCCGTCGAAGCTTGGTTCCGCCACAAAACACCAGATTTTAGACTTTGGGTGCAGAGATTAATCCTACGTTCACTCGAACCACCAAAGCTATCAGATAGCACTGAGATGGATGTCGATATCGCAAAATCATCACAGGCTTCGGTCAAAGACACAATTACCTCGACCCCATTCTCTTCGCTCCCTCTGAAATTTCGCCGCAAAGGTATAATAGCCTTCAAATCGGTATTGATAAGCCCGCTCATATTGATATGCAGAATTCATACAAAAAGCCTACAAAGAACAACAGCTAGCAGAATCGTCATCTGCACCGATTACAGCCGCTCATCAGAAAGCAGCCACTCAGACTCCTGACCAAAGGGTCGCAGCTGCAGCGCCTCAGACTTTCGGAGAAACTCGACGTTCAGTCCCTACCATTGCCTCCAATTCTTCCTACTGTGTTATCCGACAGCCATCCCCTGATCACTCAGATGACGAGCAAATCAACATGAACGATTATTTGGCCGATCTGAGCCATAAAGACGTGGCACATCTCCCTCTTCGGTTTCGTCGCTCAGCCATGATGCAGAATCGTCGAAAAGGACAATATGATACACAGATGGAAGAGGATGATATGGCTGAGCACAATGACAGCGGAATGAGCCCAACAGATGGGAAGAACTTAATCAAGTTCGACACTCTAGCAGATGATTTCAACTCACTGCGGGTGTCTTCGAACACTGCCTCCGATATCGATAATCGGGATGTTGAAGCTCAGAGATATTCTAGACCTGCTGGACGCAGTTTTTCGATTGGAGGGACTGCAAATTTCCCGCCGGTTGAGAACCTTGAGCAGGGCGGACCAAAACGTTGGGATAATTCAGAAGTCGTAAATAATTCAAGATACGAGATGGGATCGGTCGAGAGGAAAATTAGAGGATTGCCCAAGAAACGTATGTCAAGCCCAACCTCGGGCTCGAGTACGAACAATCGGAAGCCAACCGGAATTTCCCCTATGACGCCCTAGGAGCAACCCTAGAATTATTTCTCGTCTGGAGGTGTAGTATGGCAAGCACAATATAGGGGATCATAACACAGGCGGCTCGGTAATGTCTCAAGGGTTTCCAGAACTACAGAGTGCCAGGCAGAGTAGCTTCCACTGGATCAATGGGACATTACTCATCCCCGTCGTTGTTCATTCGATCGCTGTGCAGGGCCAGCTCCATCAATTACAGACCTCAGCTCCGGATTGCTCATTGTGCTGGTGATAATATTATATAAATCCTGCGATGTTGTTGTTACATTCCGGCACCCAACGAATCTGTCCGCAAAGGTATATGCATATATATCGATCATACGAGTTCTCTGAGACTCAGAGATGGGCAACCTTGTCTCCTTAGAGGAACAAGTCGCAGACCTTCAGGCCCGCCACCACTGCGAAGGAGACAAGGGGAGTAATAATATAAAAGCCCTGTAAACGTCGTTCAGCGTGGGCGGAAGACGGGCATGGCCAAAGTCTAAGCAGGCGATATCTACTTACCGTCAACATCCTCGCAATCGCTTGTTGAGTCTTCTCACTCTGTCCACTCATCTCCGAGAGGGAAGCGATACGAATCGCCGGAGGACCTGATCCGGCGATGATCAGAGCGAACCATAAGGTAGGATCGCTCCCAAGGATCTTGGTATGCTTGAGAAGGAGGTATACGACTGAAGTTGAAAATGCTGGGAGGATGACAAATCGAAGAAGGATGAGATAGATTGATGAGGCCACGCCGAGCTTGTTATCTTGTGGAAGATCAATACTATTCTCTACGTCTTCCTCTTCAGGCTTGGAGCTTCTTTGCAGTGCCGCATAGAGCTTTGATCCCACAACGAACATTTGCAGACTAGGTGATGAAGTTAAATTTTTGTCTATGCGCTTTGAGGATAGACCTCACGATGTGAATAATCCTCCGATGTTCTCGATGCTGATAGTAAACCAGGCATTTAGAACACCTCCATTCTCTTCGTCGTCGAAGAAAGCTTTTCGGAGCGGAGGTATCTTGCCGATGATCACAGCCAATATGACCGCAACGAGAGGGGGGTTGAGGAACTCATAGATGAACTTGACAAACGCGCGGATTGGTTTCGGAAAGCGGCTGTAGATTCCGTTGATCTTTTTCTTTGGGTTATGGATCAACAACGGCGTATGTTCATTGCCACCCTCGTGATTTTGATCTGCGCCATCATTGGGAGTCGCGTCCTCTCCTGTTGCCTCCTCTTGTTCATCCCGTGGCTTTCGACGGTGCCCGATACGGAGGAGAGTTGGCCCAATCGTGAATGTAAGCGCATTGGCTACCATGGTGTTCATGAGGAAATAACTCCTGAGTCGAGTTATGCCCTGCTTCTGCTGATCACCGACCCCTACGATATCGTCCAAGGCGCCCGTTGTCACCAAAGCTTCGACGAGGAGTAAGGGAAGAGATGTGGTATTATTGAAGGCTGCGGCGGGGAAGCACCACGTCGGGAATTTGAACCAAAGGACCAAGGGATAAGTAAGGCCCAAACACAACATGGGGTATATCAATGACCATACTGAGAAATGTCTCAGCTTCGCAACATTGCCATGATCGGTAACCATCGGACGCACCTATTACAGGCCATACGGTGTGAAAGCTTGATCCCGGACTACCCAATTCACTACCAAGACTCGTGAAGAGCAGGGCCGGAAGGAATACTTGAATGCATAGACGCGATATTTGACTCGCTGCACTTGTTGAGAGGAAATTGTATTTGGAGGCAAGTGTCCCATAAAATAGTGTCAATAGAACCGAGACTGAAGATTCGAAAGAGGCAAGTAGGGTGACTGCAAGAGACGACATCGAGCTATAGCATTCGCCGAACGAAGCCTTTGCACAACAAGCGCAAATACTCGTCGGTCCCTGACGATTTACGGTCCTCGTGACGTCACTCGATATCCAGGGGTCCCTTCGGCTCGAAACTGTCTGGAGTGTTCCCACGCGCACCTCGTATCCTCGCAATATTCAAGCAGAGAATCAAACATATATATTCTTAATAGTGTTCCCGGGCCCAGCGCTTCCTTAAACTACGCCCATCTTTTCAGCCATTCGACTCAAGAGAGCTTCCATGCTCAAAAGTCGTGCCTCGAGGTCTTTGAGACGGTCCTCTACACCTTTCGTTTCCTGAGCCTGAGCCTCTTCCTGGGCGGCTTCCGTTTGTTCGACAACTGCCTCTTCTTCTTCAAGCTCTCTCTTCCCTCTCTTGATCCATACAAGAATGTGCTCGGCCAGATGGGTCGATCCTTGTCGGGGGTCTTGTTTCTCGCAGTTGGCGCACATGACAAAATCTTCGGAGTATGTGAGATTCGGTGAGATGAAGAACGACATGAAAATTGATACCTGGACATTCCACGCAACGGAAATATTCTCCACGAATAGGCGAGACGCCACACTCGCCATGACAGACCAGTGGAGCAGGCTCAATCGGGGCGTCAACAGCGGCCGGCTGTTCCTCTGCATTAGCAGCGATCATGGCTTCCTTGATATCGTCTTCATCTGGTGAGTGCTCCGACTTAGTTTCGGGTTCATTGGCAGTTTCGTCCTCATGTTGTAGATCACCGGTGATAGTGTTGGTGCTGGGCGTAAATTCTGGAGGGCCAAGTTCGGTATTCCGCACAAGTTCTAGGGCGCGATCGAAATGCTTCCTCAATACGTCCACAGGTAACGGGAACGGCACTTTGAGTAGCGTATGTTTAGGATGATGACTGTCCGCAACCCAATCCTCGCATCCTTCACAGAAGTCACATTCTGTCACAGAAGAGTGAGAAGCGGAAGTTGCAACGGCAGCGGTCTATACATACGGTAGCACTCCATGCAGGAGAGCCATGGCCCCTTGACAGGCCAGGCACCACATTTGTTGCATGCCACTTTGCTGGAGAATAGTGTCAGGGGTAACCAAGCACGAGTTGTAAGATATCGACATACTCTTGAGATCCGCTGTTGACCTTGATAAGAGTGTGGGTGGAGAAATGTCCGGTCGATTCATCAATGTCGTCCTTCCAACAATCAAGACAGAATTGGAAGTCTGTCTCAACGTCATCAGATAAATGAGCCACGTGTTAAAGCAATCGCTCACCATTGCAGTCCAAGCATTCAAATCGCGTGTTAGGAACATGATCTCGCCCGCAAACTCCAAAGCATTTCCAGGTCCTGGGTGTCGTCGGTTGTTCGGGTTCAGGTTCCGGCTCTTGTTCTTGCTCCTCGTGCACTTCCTCTTCTAAGGGAGCGTTATCCACGATAACGGGTGATTCGTCCAACGCGGGCGTTGTTGCGTCTGCAGGCTCGGGTGGCACGGGCGCAGCGACATCAGGATCCTCTTTCGGGGATGCTACTGAAGCGTCTTCTTCGACTTCTTCGGCAACCGCAGTGGCATCAGGTTCTGCGTCAGCCTCTGTCTCGTTGGCGTTGGCTCCGTCCACTTCCACGTCCCCACCTTCGTTAACAGCTGCTCCTTCGCTCTCCTCATTCTCCTCCTCATTCTCCTCGTGCTCCTCGACGACTTCGTTATTCTCTTCTACTGGAATGAGGCGCTGCCACCCTTGCTTGATGCGATGTCTGGCGGTCGCGCGGGATACGGACCAAGGCGCTCGGAGCATGTTATGACTGCGAAGATGTGTACCGGTGATGAAAGATGAACTTTCACACGATTCACATAGATCAAAATCTTTAAAAAATCGCTCAAATCATTACTTCGTTGACTGGCTGAAAGGAATTACTCACTTGGGCATTGCATGCACTTATAACGAGCACCGTGAATATAGCTCTGATAACCGGTGTCACATCTATCGCAATAGATGTAGCTGAATTGAGGGAAATAAGCAACGTGAGAACCATCAGAACAGATATCACCCACTGGGCTTGCTCCTGGCGAACTTGCAGATCGGCAATTTGCCAAAGGTGTTCGCTCTGCTCTTCAGTAACTTCCGCATCCAACGCGTAATATTCGTCCCATTGTTCTGAAGTCCGATCGTTCCAAACGTGGTAATGAGAGTACATAATACTCTGCCTGGTATACATGACGTATTGACGTTCTTTGTCGTCTCTCGCTTGCATATCGTCCGTATACGCTTCGTGAATGAGCATGTCAACGGTTGGTTCTGGTCGGTTCGTATCCATATCCCAGAAAATTGACGGTATAGTGACATCATTGAGAAGGAAGTCATCGCTGACAGCGCAGTCCACGTTCTTGAAGTTGATTTGATATAGCGGTTGAAACTACGTCGGCCAATAATTATTTTCATCATGGGATCTCACAACTTGGCAACGTACCATTCCTCCCGCGAAAGTCGCGAACTTCGTCTCAACATCGCTGAACTGCTGTCCCTTGAAAACCTCTGACATCGAGGGTGAGTAATGATGCGTCGCATGGAAGAATGGTGCATACTGTTCAGATCGAACACCCGATCCGCCCAGGCACGAACGATGGTTGCATTTGCAGCGCCTGCGAGTTCCAGTTCTTTTCCGTGTATAGTATGCGTCTTAGCCAACTTCATGATATCCAGGTGTCGAGATAAGACCAAAAACAACAGTGGGAGAATGAACTGGTAGGTCGATCAGCACAATGTTCGCCGATCACAAAAATATCACTCACCTGCTCCAAGTTCTCCTTATGACCGGCAGTTCGAGAAACTAGATACAATGTATCCACTTCATCGATGTGATATCGAAGAGTTCCCAGGCTCTTCGCCAGTGCTTCTTCGCGTAATTTCATTCGTTCGAGGACAAGGTGACAAAGCCTCGAATTCTCATAGAACTCATAGTTGATCTCCAACGCATTTTGCCCCATGATTTGAAATATTTCAGTAAGATGGTTGTCAATATACTCTGTAGTCAGTATGGTGTTGACAGGCTTGACGCCGTCCAGAGTAATCATCTGCTGGAGCAGAGCCATTATCCTAAGTCGGTAAACTTGGACCTCAATAGCCACTCCTGCGAAGCGTGAGTATAAAACACCATGAGCGTAAACAAGACTCACCCGCCGCGGTATACGCGATCCATTCCAAAGTGCTCCAGCTTGAAGGTTTACCGGCCACAAACTCATTGACTTCGCGTATGCGAATGAAACCGGATCCGTCGAGGTCGATCGCTAGAAGCATGCTTCAGGTGCATGTAATAATGTACGGTCTGAGGTCATACCTTGAGCGATAGATGAGGCATGCTCGAGATCTAAGAAGTCAAGACACCATTCATCATCATTCACGGTGTCTCCGGATTGATCTGTGTCTTCGGCCGCAGGTGCAGCGTTGATGAGATGATGATGAGGGTCAGTAGGTATATTCTTGTCGGCATAATGGCTGCAATATAATCAAGCGTTAATGACACGCAGACGGACGGTCGTTGTCAGGACGTACTCATGGAGAGTCAGGACGAAATTGCGGTTCTTGACGGACGACATCCAGCCCTTCAGACTCAATGAGTGTCAACCGTACGGCGAAGGGATTTTATGCGTACTGCGTTTTGCCAGATTTCTTTGATAATCTTTGGACAGGTGCTCGGTCAGACATGCGCGGGGAACACAGAAGTCGCTCAGACTTACCGGATCCTGGACCTTTTGCCACGGCCCTGCTTTCACAGTATCCAGAATCTCATCACGCGCCTCTTGCAATGTCGCCTGCAGCTCCTCCAATCTCTTTCTGTTCTCTTCATATTGCTCGATCTCCAAAGCCTCCCTCCTTTCCCATTTCTGTTGGAAAACCTTTTGGTCTTCAAGAAGAAGATCTTTGAGGTCCGCTCGGATGGCAAAGAGAATTTCAATGTCTTCCTGATGTTTGATATCTTCCTTTTCGTTTGGCCTCTCTGCTTTGTCCTTTGTCGCTGCACGAACGGAGGTCTTTGCGTTGGCCTCGGTAGCGCCAGATTGAGTATCTTCATCGCTGGCAATCTTTTGCAACTTCGTCCATGTCGTCTTGTTTTCGATAATGGCTTCAACGGGGCCGGCGTTATCACTGAGGCTCTTGAACTTCTTTTCGTTTTCAGTGAGAACTTTGAATATGTTATCAACGACGTTCTTGATATCGATTGATAGAGCGAAGTTTTGAGCAGTCTTGACAGACGTGTCGATCGATAAACTGGTGATCAAAGCTTTCTTGTGATCTGCGAACGCGGCAGAGTGTCCCTCGAGAACAGCCTACACAAGGAAAATTAGAGATATCTCGAATGCTTCAACCCTTGGACGTGCTTACCTTCCATGACAGGACTTTGAAGAACTTGACTAAGGCGACGAGTCAGAATGCAGCAAGAAGTAAAAGGGTGTCACGTACCAATAGTCTTCTGCTTTCGATATGCTGCGAGATCTCTTCCGCAATCTTGAAGCGACTTGCCTATCTTCTTCAGAGTGTCTGTGAAGGGAAGTCTGAGATACAGATCATTGGACAATGGCAGAGCAACAGACTCTCAAGATGGCTGATCATATGATTCCCTTGGTCGTCGACCACATCTTGATAAGGGTGATCACGAAGACTACGAAAGGTCAGGAAAAGCCGTGACAACGATGTTGTGAGTCGCACCTGAAAGTAACGTGCATCATGTCCGCCATAGACAACAGCAAAGCAGGAATCTTGGCGTCATTGTGTCTGCGAATCAGCTCCACTTCCAGCACCAGCTTGAAAGGTATGACGGCAGCTATGAGAATGGTCAGGAGGTACAATCCAAGACCTCATTCAGCATACCTTGAAGAATCGGGTGAGCGGAAGCCAATACATCCACCACTTTCAAGACGTCAGCTACTGGGCGAAGGATATCCATAATGGGTGTATTCGCCAAATCCCCTTTGAGCACACTTGCAAGTGCAGAAGACGCTTCATTGAAGATCGCAGGGTTGTTCGTCACGAAACCTTTCACTTTGTTGAAGCTGCCCACACCCAGTTGGACGGCGTCATCTAGATCAGGCGCCTATTTGAGCTTTGAGCGATATTTATCAAATGCGAACGTTGCGTACCGAGAGCATCGAGCTTATCGTCCGCATCCGACGTCCCCTTTCCAATTATATCATCTGGATCTCCATTAAAAGATTGTTCGAGCCATACGAAATAAAGGTGGCATACTGGCAAGCTTGCTCGGGTCGCGAAGTTTCTTGCTTGGTGCAAAAGGCATACTATATATGAATCGTGCGCGTCTTCAAGTCGTTGAGTAGTGGAGATGCTGGTCTGTGGTCGTCGACAGGGGTCGTTCGTGGTCAAGAAATGGTGGTCGTGTGAGATGTGTTCGGTGCAAGACAGGTCAGAGTATAAGAGATGGTAGAGCGACTTGCTGCATGTTGCCAGGCAGACTCATTTTTCTATTGATCGCGACTAGATTGAATGTGGAAAGCCCTGGCGATTTGGGCTGTCGGCGTGCGTTCACCGGGGCGGATGCAATATTTGGTGATGATCATGTGATCGACGACTCTCTTGCTCCTGATCCGAGCTTCGAGTCGATTGCTGTGCTGACGCGCGGAAGACCCTTCACATCTTGTTGACAACGTCTACTTTATCTCAACTGCTATTAATCTGCGCTCTGCTAAATTTCCAAGTCATCGACTATGCATATAATCACAGACCTTCGAAGTTGGCGATAAACTTGAATGCATTCTTCTCTTGACGCGACATTCAAGGCGAAGCTCGGGTATATGTAAAAATAACTCTCAATCAGATAACCTTGATGAGGCCAAGAAAGCCAAGTCGACAGTCGGTTGTAGGGATTTAGTCCGGTGTTCCAAAGGCTACGGAATTCCCCAAAAAAGCTATTTCACCGTTTGCTGTGGTAATTTGTTGGGCGCTCGCAAGTTCCATCAGGGCACAGCTCGACTTCTGTGCGCTGAGAACGGAGATTGACACAGCCTCTATGTGTGCTGGGGTCATACGTCATGCAAAACGACAACGCCTGAGTCAAAGGGGATCTGCAAGTCATGGATATGCGTATGCTTTGTTCGACTCTGGCAGAACGGCGTCGTCATAATGCTCCGTGACCCATCGGCGAGAGGAAAACCGTTCGGGTGATATATAACCAGGAAGGGAGAAGAAAAAGAACGGCATTCGGTGACCTCCACCTCGTTCAGCGATGGACTGTGCAGTTTCTGCCCAAGGTGCTAATCCGTTGGTGCGCGGTGAGGTCGGCCTTGTTGGTTGCCAAATTTCTAAGCCATTTGATTCTCTTGGATATCGTTCCACTTGCGCAAATCTAAGTGAGATCGCAAACAGGAGCCACCATCAGGAAGGTAGAGTTCGACCAAGTCTTTCTACATGTTTTTCGGACAAAAGGCCTTGCACGCCGTTCTGATTAAATAGGATCAGAAGCTACCTTGTCAGGGATGCGGTCACTAATTCTGTAGTCCAATGACTGACCCCCGGCAATGTAAAGAGTTTGCAACACGTTCGTAGTCTTTGCTGGGGGGACAGAAGCTTCTGCTGAGCCATTGGACAGAGCGGAACAGTTCAGAATGGCATATGGTTGACACGGGAGCAAGGAGACAGAGTGCGAGTTGTCGATCCTGTCTGTGTAAGATTGACACTATGGCCATGATCATGTCAGATTTCTTGAAGGCAGAGATGTACATTATAGTACGGGCGACAGAAAATAATCCTCACATTTAATTACTAATGTCACCATCGACGTGAATTTGACGCGGTGGTCGTTCCCCATGGGTCCTGCGTGTACAAAAATCAAAATCGAAGTATGCTAGATATCCAAGTAGAGCTGGATTCAATAGCTACAGCACGAACGATATCATAGGCCCAGAAGCTGAGTGTCCATGAGGGGCAGAAGAGAACCGCGACGTCGCATTCCGGGAAACCACGCTCGACGGCGGCTTGCACAACTTTCACCGTACTCTCTCAGCCATGTACTCGTCAGACTCGAGCCAATATCCAGATCAAACTCTCACATAAGACCTGGCTTTGATCGACGCTCGTCTGACCAACCACCACGAGGCCTTCGAAATGCCGAATCGCCGCCGCTTGCGAACGTCGAGGGCGGCTCTAGACTGACCTGGCTTGAGGAAACGGCATCCATCGCGGAATTCGTCGACAGAGCTCAATCGTCTTTCTTATATCTACCTGGGCTTGTCTTAATCCAGGACCAACCTTGACAGACTGGCCACGAACAAGACTGATGGCCAACTTCAATGATCTACCCACCGAACTAATTCTGAAAATCTTCAAGCATCTATCTCTTTCAGATATCTTGAACACCAGTCGAGTGAGTGACTTCCGCCTTAGACTATATCGTTCCATCTCACTCAATATCGAAATCTTGGCCAGACGTCCAGCTATTTTCATTCGATTTCCGTGGGATTCAAAGAAATCTGGAGAGACGCTACCGATTCATGCTACCTTCCCCTTCCAACAGGGCAGAGCGCCGTCTCCGTTCCCTTCGATACTCTCCCTTCACTCGCTGCCCGCGCTGTCAGCATACAGACAGCACTAGATGGCCCTGATCAGCCGTGCAATCCGAAGAGCTATCATGCAATCAAGAGCCTTGGAGGGCCATTCTGGGGCCCAGCAGAATTTGTCTGTGCTATCCCAGGAAACGAATGGGTCATCCTGGCGTCACATATCATTGGCCAAAGCGATTTTCAAGTTCTTCTCTACTGCCTTAAAACTCGCAAATCAGCCATCGTATGTGCTGGTCTACGGCCAGTGAGTCTGACCTGCGCACTGGATACATCTTTCAGAGGGAATGAGATCATGTTTGCGTGCAGTGGGCACACAAAGAGCGGAAGGTGGGCTCGTTCGTCATCAAGCTTCAACACTTCCTCGAGGACTGAAATATTCTGTCGTCCAGCTCTGTCACAATCTTTTCTTTTAAATTTCCTGATTGCAAGGACGAAGAAGGCCTCCCGACTATCACGTCGAAATGGCAGATGCCTTCTCGAACAGAGGCCATTGATGTGCGAAAATTGACACTGAGAGGATCGCTTCTCGTTTGTCTCTCCAGAAATCGCGATATGGTCTTCATAGATTGGGAAAAAGAAACGGGCGTCACTTACACAAGCAACCCCGACCCCAATGGCCTGGAAGTAGTATGTATATGCCACATAGCCGCAATCACCTCAATTGACATATATCTAGACCGGACCTTGGGAAGCTCACATTCATCCGTATTTACCTTACGTTCTTTGTGCTATCGAAGAGCGCAATCTCGCAGCCCCTTTCTCCAGCTGGTCTACGCGCAAATTCTGCGTCGTCGATATTCCAGAGGAACTCCCTCCTCTACAAAAGACTACGAAGGGTTTGATCCTCGAGCAGACTCCCCTGTCGTATATTGCCAGTGTTGTTCTACCAGAGGAAATTAGCGTTCCTGTCCCCTGGTTTGACCTCAGGAACCCGGCCCAACATGCATCTTCATCTTCATCGGCATCTTCGACTCTACTATGCTCGATGCACAACTCCTCGGGTCGCCGTCGGAACGAAATCAACAGTGCATGGTTCACCCTGTGCGGCAACACACTCTCGGTGGAGACACGAGTATTCTCGGCTAAAAGCACCATGTCATGGGAGGGCTCTGGTTCAACCTCTCACCAAAGTCTTGCTCACCCAGGGCCTGATCCCGGCGAATTCACTCTATTTGTCCGCGACTCCCTGTTGCGACCAGGTCAAATTCGATGGTCAAAAGTCATGCTTCCGATGGCAATATTGAACGACGACGCCGTTGAGGGGTCCCAGACGATATCAGCATTACTGGGTACATTGTCCATTGTTGCAGTTGATATGTTGTACGGTGGTATATACGTGCAAAGGTACGTTGATCAAGTAAATGAAGAGTACTACACGGGTCCCAGTATGCATTTGTATCATATACAATACTAGCTTTCTACATGTCGTACAGTACATGTACATAAAATACATCTTCAGCTTACAGCGTGACTTTCGCGAGTTCACTCAGGGCGTCTGGACTAAGTATGCTGTTGTCTTCGTCTGAGGGTACCATTGCCATAGTTCGCCAACCCATACCCTTGAACTGTTGCTCCATTTCTCTCCGATTTCTCTCTTGTCTTACTTTCGCGCAGCGTCCAGGATCGCTCGGGCGCACTCGATTCGAAATACGGTATTCCTTGATTTTCTTGGATAGATATTCCCTGGTGCGATATGGAAGCTGCATAGAATATGGTCAGCTCATTTTGTTGAACATACTGAGAGTTGAAATTACCTCGGCGTGTATCTCGTTAGCTACAGCGAGCGTATGCTTGCCTTTTGGCGCACGCTTTATAGCATCTTCGATCAATTGCTGTTCGTGGCGTTCTGAACCGAGAGCAGAGAATGATTCATGTCGATGGAAGATCTTATAATTCCACCAATCTACCACTTTCTTCTGCTTGACGCATTCCAACACCCAATCGACTTTGACAATAATGCCCATCTGTCGTTGTTCTCGAGAATCTGCTCGTGGTCTGGATATGGCGGACTGCGGTATTATGGCTTGAGGAGTCGAGCGGATGAATCCGGGATCCATCAGAATATAATGAGAAGCACAATCGAACTTGACGACCCGTCCGCCATGCCTCTAGGGCCAATATGTGAGAGCTATAAAGTAACTAGAAATGGCAGAGACGCACGGCTATTAATCGACATATTTCCTTTCGACTTTTAAAGCTCTCATGATCATGCACCGCAAAAGCCAAAGGTTCGTCGTCGTTGAAAGTAAATAATTTCGTAGCTTCGATGACGCTGAAGCAGTCGCCAGTAACGGGACATCGTAGATCCTCTATTGAGGGAGGTCTTTCCGAGCCCTGGAATCGATCTTGAGGAACCCATTTTCCATTGACAATGGTCTCCCTGATCCAATTATCATGCAAAACGATCTCTCGAGGAAAGGGCGTAAAGCGTTCAGGGAAAAAGTATTGAGGACTGTCCGGTGGTCCGTTGGAAGGAATGAGGTTCATGATTGTCCGACAGCATAGTTCTCGATTGTTCCCAATAACGCCACCATTTTTCTGTGAAGGTGGGCAAGCAGAATGAGCATTCAACAAACAGGGCGCGGTCTAAAATGCCATGGGAAATAAGAAGCGCGCACCTCGATTAGGTTGACTAAATTGTTCCTTTCTTCGTCACTATACGTCTTCTTGCACAGGTAAAATATGGACGAGAGACCATTCTGGGCAAATACAAGTTTGGTGGATGAAGACATTGAAAAAAGCGCATCGATGCGACTTATTTGGAAAGTATTCAGTAGGGACACTGATGAGCGCCGAGGCGCGCACCTATAGTATGCTACGAGGTTGTGTGCATGATTAACGTGCTTGATCATAAACATGGGCTTATGGACACATGTGGTAGTAGCAACGCCTTCTCCCAAGGTAGACAATGGTGCAACATTGGGCAGAATTTTATAAGAAAAGATGGCGGTGAACACTCTCGAACGACCCCATCAACTCCCCACAACAGAACTCCCGTACCTCTCCATCTCAAAAGAAACTCCGGTGGAAGCTTATGCGATGAGAGTAGAAGCGGTGGCACTGTCGTACTTGAACGTGGGAGGGATCTGCTGCTTCGACTTGTAGTAGCGAGCGAGACGGTGGATGCGTGATTCGATCAAGATGAGACGGAATTTGGAGTCCTTGTCTTTTCGGTTGACCTCCAAGTGCTTGCGGACGGCGACAGCCTTCTTCACAAGATGCCAGAGATCCTCAGGAACCTGGGGTGCGAGACCTATAGAAATGGAAAGAAATTCCAATGAGCTTGATCGTTCTATATTTCGACGTTCAACGAAAGGGCGCACCGTGTGATTTGAGGATACGCAGGATTTTGTTACCAGTGACGAAGCGGACTTGGGGAATACCATGGGAGTCACGGAGGAGGACACCAATTTGCGAAGGGGAGAGACCCTTGCGAGCAAGCTTGATGATCTGGTCAACAACGTCCTCAGACGAGGTCTTGAGCCAGCTGGGGGGGCTGCGCTTGTAAGGGAGGGCGGAGGACGCTATATGGGCAAACCGCTCAATCCAGAAAACTCGGTCACGACATTCGAAGAGACGACGAACAAATGCCCTTTCCGGGAGCGTGCATACGACCCATGATTTATCTGTGGCACTGGTTAATGGCTGCAACAATTAGCAGGATAGGCGGTGGCACGCACGACTTGTAAGTGGTGGAGGCTTGCTGAAGTCTTGAGGATGAGGGAGCGTTCGGAAGAAGCCGAAAGATAGAGTTTGAGCGTAAAACTGTACAGTTGTTCGCGCGTACCCAACTCTACACACTCCGCTCCTCAAGGTCCATCTCCCGCCGCCCGCAAGTCCAGACACACTCGCTCGCTGTGTCTAGCATCGGTCCTCAAGGTACATGGTCTTGCTTGCTCTTGCATAGACGGCCGCTGATAAAATTACATTTGCAGAAACATGAAGTTCAACATCGCCAGTGAGCCATACATCTTGCCATACAGCCGTATCATTTCTCAATAATTTTCTTATCAAAGACCCCGCCACCGGCGAGCAGAAAACGATCGATATCGACGAGGAGCGCAGATAGTGAGAACCTGGTTTTTTTCTTCGAGCTCATCGCTCAACGACTTTTCCGTAACTCGCAGTCGTGTCTTCTATGACAAGAAAATCGCCCAGGAGGTCCCCGGTGACTCTCTCGGCGACGAGTGGACTGGATACGTCTTCCGTATCACTGGTGGAAATGACAAGCAGGGTTTCCCCATGAAGCAGGGTGTCCTCCTCCCCTACCGTGTCAAGCTCCTTCTCTCTGACGGTCACTCCTGCTACCGCTCCCGCCGCGCTGGTGAGCGCAAGCGCAAGTCCGTCCGTGGCTGCATCGTTGGCCCCGACATTGCCGTTCTCTCTCTCGTCATCGTCAAGCAGGGTGACAACGAGATCCCTGGCTTGACTGACAACGTCTTGCCCAAGCGCCTTGGTCCCAAGAGGGCCACCAAGATCCGCAGATTCTTCAACTTGAGCAAGGAGGACGATGTCAGGAAATATGTCATCAGACGAGAGGTTGTTAGCAAGAAGAAGGAGGGTGCTAAGCCTTACACCAAGGCGTACGTCTGTCTTGTGGTTTCGTGATGCTCTTGACTGACATCGTGTTCAGTCCCAAAATCCAGCGTCTTGTTACTCCCATCCGTCTCCAGCGCAGACGCCACCTCCGTGCCCTCAACCACCGCCGCTCCGAGTCACAAAAGGAGCAGAAGCAGGAGTACGAGGCTCTCGTCGCCAAGCACGTCGCCGAGAAGAAACAAAAAATCGCTGCCATCAGAGCTTCACACAAGAAGTAAGCTCAACCTTTGCACATTTTATGAAACGTTCTCATGTATATTTTGCAGGACCACTACCGCATAATTGGAGTGAGGTCTGGTTTACGCTCTTGTGTTGGGTTTTATCGGTACCATGCCGTGATATGTTGCCATGCTCTAGTAATTACATATCTCCAATCCAATCATTTTCTCTATGACATATGCTACTCCTTTCCCTCACACTTTGCTACCCTCAGTTCTAAAGTAGAATTCATTTGAGAGAAGAATGCCGAGCGTGTCCGAGCCGATGCTAGATGCCGCCGACTCATGTTGCGGTTCTTGGAGGTGGCATCACAGGCCTCACCTCCGCCTTCCATCTTGCTCGTCGGTTCCCAAAGACTCAGATAACAGTTTTTGAATCCAACAATCGACTGGGAGGATGGGTGCGCAGTCAACGGAAGAAGATCGAACAGAACAAGGCCTCCGTATTGCTTGAGTCTGGTCCTCGAACATTACGACCGAACAGCAAAGCGCTGTTGGAACTGGTACGCGCACCTTAACCTGCACATATCCGGAGGCCTTATATTTAAGTGACTAGATCAACCTACTGAACTTGAAGCCTCATGTTCTCAAGACGTCTACCTCAGCTCCGGCGGCCAAGAATCGCTTCCTACACATCCCAGGCTCCCAAGGACTCTCCATCCTACCCAGTTCTCTAAGCACGTTGTTCAAGTCACCCGTATCCTCGCTTCTGGTCGGCTCTGTACTCAAAGACCTGATACGTCCTCCAAACCGAGGACAATCTTCGAAAGAAGAAGAAGATGAATCCGTCGACTCGTTCCTATCTCGTCGGTTCGGCGATGACTTCGCCCGTGTAATGGGAAGTGCGCTGGTGCATGGTGTATATGCCGCCGATTCAAGAATCCTTAGCATTCGATCTGCATTCCCGAGTCTTTGGAAGGCGCATATACGAGGAACTGGGAGCGTCGCACGATCTATGGTCTTGCGGCCTTTCTTGCCGAAGGAGAAAGATGAAGGAACGCCGAAAGCTGAATATGAATTTGGAGATACAGAAGAGTTCATGAAGGGCGTCTCGGTCTTTTCATTCGTAAATGGAATACAGGACCTTACAACTGGCCTGGCCAAACGGTTAGATGAGATGCCGAATGTGGCTATCAAGAACGATGGAGTATCCTCTCTCGAACCAACCACTGGTGGATTCGCGGTATGTTCCGTTTAAACGTTCGTCAACCGTGTCTCACACGAGCTTTCAGATCACCTTAGACTCGTCCCAAGTGGCCGAAACCTCCCACGTCGTCTCCGCTCTCCCTCTTCCTATTCTATCCAAAGTCCTAACGAACGAGGGAGGAGCACCACCACTTCCCCATCTAACATCTAACCCGTCCTCCTCGGTGACCGTCGTGAATTTCGTCTTCGACTCACCACCAGACGACATCCATCCTGCCGGTTTCGGTTATCTCATCCCCCGTCCCTCCGATTCGAATTCTTCACCGAGAGGCATCGAATCATGTATGCTAGGAACGGTCTTCGATTCTTCTTCTCTGGCTGCCCAAGACTCCTCGCCTACATTGACCAAGTTGACCGTTATGCTCGGCGGACCACATCCTCTTCCAAAAGACGGAGTTTCCATCCCTGAACTCCTTTCGGTCCTCTCATCGCATCTTCAACGAAAGTTGCCTGAACCTATACTTTCAAATGTCCGGGTTCAAAGGGATTGTATCCCAATACCGACCGTCGGTCATTGGAAGAGGATGAAGGAGTTGAAGGAAACTCTGAGTGCAGATCCTTGGAGGGGCAAGATGGAAGTCATCGGTGCTGGGGTTGGAGGCGTGAGCATAGGGGATTGTATTGAAGCAGGGAGGAACGCAGGACGGGCATGGCTCTAATGTCATCGCCTTTAGACTTGTTCATCTCAACTGGGTATCTCGGGCCATTTGCACGAGCATCTTACTTTCGAACAGTATTTATTGTGGGTGCGCAATGTCATGGGTGATGTACGTAGGCAATGAATTCGCAGTCCGCGACAAAATAGAGGGTACAGGGGGGGATGAGGGTAGTTCTACAAATGCTAAGGATGATAGAGTACATGTGCTAATAAAGAGGGCATATTGTAAAGTTGTACTCGTACAGGCTTAAGGACCGTGGAGTTTGAATGGTAATGATCGCTGCAATAAAAATATGTTCTAGGTTTGTAAGGATCGCCCCTGAAGTCTTCTCTTCGCCTTATTCAAGGTCTTTCTGATGGCCTTGAAGGGTCCGATTCTAGAAGATGGTCCTGCAACCGCCGTTTCATTCGACTCCTGTTCCTCCTCGAGGTTACGCATCTCGCGCTTTCTCTTGCCCTCACGACGCGGCAAGTCCCCAATCACCCATGTTTCGTCGACTTCATTCGACGGACCAGCCCCAGGAGTATCAACCCCACCGTCAGTTTCTGAAGCCAGAAAATATGCATCAACGTCCCGACGGACCCTCTTCGAAGGACGTGGGATCATTGATGAAGATGCTGAAGTTTGTCTCTTGGTTCCACGACATGGGCTAGGGCTGCTGCGGTTGGTATATCTGGTATCGCCCATCTTGACTGGCGGAGAAGGGGGAGACAAACCCAATTCGACGTCGTATTCGGACTGTGCATCGAGTTCAGAGGTGGGGTCTTCGGCGTCTGGAACGGGTGCAGCTGAATCGACCAATGATGGAGATGCAGGTACGGAATGAGTAGGTTGGGCGGTCGGGTCGACTGAGTTGGAAGCAGTGGGGTCTCGAAGGACGACCGTCCTGTCACAATACTCGCAATGCTCGCGCAGCCTGAGGAAACCGATAACTTCCGTAATCGAGTCAAGGATTCGTTCGCGCAGGGCCAGATCTTTGACGAGGTCGAAGAACTGAAGAAGCCGACCTCGCTGCCAGAGCCAGTCACTGAATGCTGCGAGTTGGTTTGGCTCAAAATTCTGGATCATTTCGAGCGTCAGAGATATACAATCGATAGATTATAGTGCTTACCCCTGAAACCTGTGCGCGATTGAGTATTGTCTCATTGCAGGTATTACGACCACACCCAAAATCACCACCAGTTTCGGCCTCTGCAAGCGCCATCCAATGATGTTCCAACTGAGACAAATCCAGTTCTGGAGCAAGGGTCTCGACGCCGTCCTTCCAGAAACCTCTAGAAGGTTCATCCGCGAAGCTCCAACCTCCCTCTATCATAATCATCGCCAACGGAATCATAATTCCGGAGAGATATTGAAAATTAATCACTCCGTGTACGTGCTGAGCCTCTCGAATGGTTGCCCTCGCAAGGGCCCTTCTATTATGCGAGACGGCAAACGACATGATGATGGTGGCGGCGGTACGAAAGAGAGCCAGAGAATGACCCGCAGCGTGCGCGAGGAGTAGCATACACATCTCGGTGAGCGAGAAAATCTCATTCTGGGATGAGTGCTCTAGTTTTGAAAGCCATTGGGAGAGTAGTGCGGTTAGGACTGCCGGAATGACCGAGTCCCATGTATCGAAGGGGGAGGCGAGGATGTGAGGAATGAACCTGGATTTCTGGTTAGACCTTACAGGAGTCAGCTGAGAGTAATCCACACACCTTCTGTTGAGGATCTCAAAGACTTTGGGCCCACCGAGGCTGGAAGATAGTGCAATATGCTCGAAAAACGACGCAGGCTTCTCGTACATTCTCCTCGAAGCCTCCAAAAGAAGTATGTCGATTGATTGTTGAACCTTCTCTCGTAGAGGGCTCAAGTCCATCTCGGAGAAAGCGGAAGATTCGACGATATGAATAACGAAAATCAAAACGAGTGCTGTGTCGCACGCTCTGACAGCGATCCCGGCTGCTTCAGCTAGGAGAGCGATGACGCCTGCGCGTAAAGATATCGAGCACGCGGCCAGGTATGCAAAGTTGATGGCGACAAGGCTATTGTAGAGCCTGGAGGTGATACGAGCTCGGGGAACTTGAAATGTGGAGGGTTCAGATTCCATTGGGAGAAAAACCTGAGACTGCTAGCAGGCACTAGCATATATGGATCACAATAAGGCCTGGAAATCTGAAAGGGAACGCTCTTACAAGCGTAGCGGCAGCAGAACAGGGGTGTTTGGAGAGTTGATGAGTTCAAGATGTCGATGGTCGCGGAGCCGTACAGTATAGCGAATGAAAATGACAACTGAAGCTCAACGAAGAGCTACAGAAAAAACGAACGTGGATGCTACGTAGGCTGTAGTGGCGGTTGAAGATGAGGGGAGAAAGGAAGGGGCAGCGAAATGTTCAGTCCATATATACTGTCATTTCCATGTCAAACGTCCGGATGATAATTTACGAAAAATCTCGGGACATGCCGGAGAACCTCAGCGCAACTTCGAAACTCACTCTGCTCCCGCTTTGAGATAAATGAAAAAATCCATCCCCGCTGAGCTCTTATTCCCACCTGCATTTCGATGCACATCATTTACAGGGGTTTGCGTCAAGGTCCACTACATTCTGATAGACAGCGACGCACTTCAGACAGGCATTGAAGTCGACGAGAAACTTTACTCAGTTCGCGCGTGGTTCAGTGCGTCCCGACGGATGATCGGTCCCGAGGGTGTCATGCTTGTGAACTGAATAATAAGCACATAATGCATGGACGACCATCTGACTTAGATGCTCCAACTTGAAATTTTTGGTCAGGATAATGTGCAGACTATGAACAACTGAAACGATTTATCAGAGAAATACTGCTAGAGGGTTCACCTTCTCTTTCCAGAACAGACTTAGTAACGATTGAGCCAAGCAGCCCTCACGAAGAGATCTGAAACATGGTCTAAAATCATTTCGACCAAGCGGATATATTTTCTGTGGCGCTCGAATTGGATGACATGGAAAGGATCTGTATCAGGTGAATGGCATTTTGTTTTGCACCGACGAGATGTTAACATTGAGAGCTCTCGATACTTTGCTTACTCTTGATATCTCACATTACACGCATTGCGTAACAATAGTATGCCAGCCGAGCACTATCTACACAATATCTACAATATTCTAGAGCGATCGGCCTTTGAAATGATAGATCCAATACTATGCATTGGTAGAAGAGCGCGGAAGATATCCTACAGTGAGACGAGTGCCTTCGTCAAGTACGGAGCCTCGGCCCTCAGGTCGCTCGAAGCCATCCAAGGAGCTGCTCGTGACGTTTGTTTCTCTTATTGATCTACAATTTCTAGGATAGATGATAGTCTAAGTACACGGTTGATCAAAGTCTGCAGCAAACATTGACAACTCCCTTTGCTGGGATCTCATCAGTGTCTAATTGGCGCGAGCATGACTAATCAACTGACCTGTGCTATAACTGCGGCGTGCAGGGACCAGGAAGGATACGGAATGTACTAGTGAATAGACTGGACTTCCTTCACGCAATCAGGCAGTGAAATAGTCAAAATAATAATAATGGCGAGTGTCTCGCCGCTCCCAAGATCAGATCAGGGAGTGGCGGATGGGAACAAAAACAGAAACGCTGGGAGGCCCCCGCCCACACCTTATGCCTCGCTACGCCATCGCCTGCTTCTAATCACAGACGGGTACCCATGGGGAACATGCCCCACGAGGCCAGGCAGTTTGTGTGGTTACCTTGATATCGGGAGGGTCCCAACGCTCCTTGAAGAGTACTGGTAGGCTCCGAGCAGTCCTGAACCAAAAAATTGATTGTGAAAGGACTCGGGTGTCGATTCGTTCAGTGGAAAGAGTTGTGTAGCTGTTTGAGAGAGCCTGAGGAAATGCGACCAAATTTGTGATCAAATTACGAAGGGGAATATGCAGTGAAGGTTGTGACTTGTGAGGACGACCAATGCAGATCTTTTAGGTATGATTCATCAGCTAAATTTTTGATGCTGTATTTTTTAAAGAATATCTAGAAAGAAAAGGCATAAGAGGAGAGCAAGAAGCCAGTCGAGGACAAGTAGAGCATCGGAAGCAACATCGGAGTTCGGAGTAGTATTCTTTCCATGGAAGTCGGGACGGAAGCAGAGGGAGGGCAGAAGCAAACCTTGCCGAACTGCGATGCTGCTTCCGATGCTTTATTCATCCTCTTTGAGTGGGTTCGCGCTATCCTTTTGTTTCTTTTCGTTCTAGATATTCTTAGGATAACACTGCCTCAAACCTAATCACGCCACTCGATAAAACCTTAGCTTTCCATTGAGCATTCTCTCGACCGCCCCTTCGTATTTCCTTCACGATCTGTTTAAGTCTCTCTCATTCAGCTACACCACCTTTCTCTCTGAACGAATGGATACCCGAGTCCTTTCACAATCAATTTTTTGGTTCAGGACTGCTCGGAGCCTACCAGTACTCTTCAAGGAGCGTTGGGACCCTCCCGATATCAAGGTAACCACACAAACTGCCTGGCCTCGTGGGGCATGTTCCCCATGGGTACCCGTCTGTGATTAGAAGCAGGCGATGGCGTAGCGAGGCATAAGGTGTGGGCTGGGGCCTCCCAGCGTTTCTGTTTTTGTTCCCATCCGCCACTCCCTGATCTGATCTTGGGAGCGGCGAGACACTCGCCATTATTATTATTTTGACTATTTCACTGCCTGATTGCGTGAAGGAAGTCCAGTCTATTCACTAGTACATTCCGTATCCTTCCTGGTCCCTGCACGCCGCAGTTATAGCACAGGTCAGTTGATTAGTCAATCTATAGCATGGAGTAACAACATTGACAACTACGCAGGCTTTCCGTCAACGTCGAGAGACGGAGTTGTCAATAATCCCACGAGCAGACTTCGTTCTGTCGTCTCACATTTATTGTCGGCGTTGTCGTGCCTCAAGTTCGGGAATATCTCTATGAGATGGTCGTCAATAAATCCTGCAGAGGGCATGGTATGAGGGACTTATCAATGGCACGACGCTATTTATTTGTAGGAGCACAGTCATTGTCTTGACTCACAATATCTGTACCTGGATGGAAAAACTCTACAACTGGTGAGCATTGAAACGTCAGGGATGCAGACAAAGGTTCACTGACAACCGCGTGCGCAATACATAATAACCTGCTCCAAGATGTAGGTTCAAGTTAGAAATTCGGGACTTCGGGCTGCAAATGAATCCTGAGACTCAGATGAATGCGTGGCGAATATTCACAAATCACAGCTTACTTGGAAGGTGCGAATCTCGCAGAACGTTCCTCGAAAATAATATGTACACACCATAAACTGGAGGTATTGTGAACACGTCAACGCCATATTATATAGTGGGCCAGCCGTGGGCTTTTTTTATGAGAGCAGTATCTCTGAGACCAATAGTTCAAGAGCGCTGTCAACATCCCTCCAATACGGTTGCCCTGAAGTTATCAGCGCAGGCTTTTCAGGTGTGAAGACCGGAACTCGAGACCAGTACGCAACTACATCGAGTCATCGAAGTCGACTCGGAGAGCAACGCACGGCGTGGTGGCCGCAGTGTATGGCTCTACCACAACAACCTTTAGACCATCTTCTTCATATCTAGGACTCATCCACTTACTCGCGTTGCATATCGCACTTGAGTATCACAAGACTAACCCACTTTAGTTCCGATTGGCCACCTCGACATTATCATGAGGTGCCGGCCGGCGCCTTTCTCAAAGAGGCATCCGCCAAGTCACGGCCGGCCGATCGCCGAGCCATATCAAGCCAGAACCCAAATGCCAGCAATCGTTCGCAGTCCAGCCCACTTTCTCCTCTATCCAATCTACTCAGAGCACTATGCTCAGTACTGCCGGAAACGCTTTATTAATCGCTGCGCTAACATTTGGACGAATCGTTGAGGCCCAATCGTATAGTGCTACTTATCTTCCTTCGGATACACCGAAACAGAGGTGAGTTTTGACCCCTTAATGGATATCTGGTGATGAAATTGATTTGGTGGATATTATAGTGAGCAGGGACAGACGGGTACGAATCAGTGTGGAGGTGGTTCGAGTCAGACGTCGAATTGTCAGAATGTGTTCAGTGCGTTGGACTTGCTTTGGGAGCTCAGATATCCCCTGACCGTATCTTCAGTTAATTCTGTTGAGGACTTCTGCCTCTATGCTCCTCCCGTCAGTCACTTTCAAAGTCATGCTCTCCTTGATGTCACTGATTCTGTATGTAGGACCCGGATGGGACTATTGGTGACACCGAAGTGAGCGAACTACCAATAACATCTAACCTCTGATTGACAAAACGTTTATCGCAGCGTATCGAAGTATCGTGGTGTATGAAGGTAACCGTCCACGGCTCACCAATTTTCGACGAATCAATCTAACCCATTCGATCGTCAGTCCGGATATGGCACCCGACTCATCCCAGACGGCACAATCCATGGCGCACATTTCGTGCAAACGCCAGACTTCGTTCAAGTGACAGGTACGCACTTCATCACATTCATGTATCATGGTAAATAACCGCTAGGTACATAGGGGTCGGTGATTTGACCAAGCTCAATATTGCAGCCGGCGATGAAGGTGGTGAACTTGATCCACACGGTGCAGATGGGAATGGAAACGTACGTGGATCCGTCATTCCTTTGCGCGTTTGCTGAGGCACTCTTTATCCACAGCCTATCGGTGGTCTCGTTTTCGGCAGTTCGTTCGGGAAGCTTCAACAGTACCATGAATGGACGGTATGAGTTCTTCATATTCATTGGTGTGTTGATCTGACCAATGTATGTCCGGACTTATAGAATTTTATGAGCGACACTGAATTCTGCTTCCGAGCTTGCAAGGATGCCCCCAAAGCCCCTACGTTCTGCCAGCACATTTACGATGTGTTGGGCTGTCAATGGAATATGCCGGCTAACGTGAGCTTCACTCCTACATTTTCGTTGAATAAAAGAATCTAATGAATGCGTAGTATAACGCTGGCTCTTTCGAGGACTGTATAGGGAATAGCGGAGAGGTATACATTGATCATGATCTGATTCGTCGAGAATGCTTAAAATGTCACAGCCAATGGGTGTCTACGGTGCTTCTACTTTCCATCAAGGAGATCCCGTAACTCCCTCTGCACATCCTCAACCTGGATCCTCCCAATGCACACCCTTCGCAACCATCTCTAACGGAATCGTGCAAGCGAGTACTACCGCACCTTCAACTAGCACTACTAGCACCACCAGCACTAGCACGAGTACGTCGACTTCCTCCAGCTCACCAATAACCTCCTCATCCCCATCCTCCTCTCCCACCACCACTCTCCCCTCTCCCACTTCCACTTCCTCCACCTCAGCTACGGGAACAGAAAGCCACATAAGCGCACCAGCCCGATCATCCGCAATAGCAGGTCCGACTTCTTCCTCTACACTTTCCTCGTCTTCCCTTTCTATGACGATCATTCAGTCACTAACCTCTTCCAATCCAGGTTCATCGACTGAATCGTCATCGTCACCGGGATCCGCCTCGGGTTCAGAGACAAGTACGATCCCACCCGGAACGACATCTGGAGGTCGAAGTGTCGCTCCTCCTTCTAGTACGAGCTCGAGTTCTAGTGCCGGTGCTACAACTTCTACGAGTGGAGCTTCGAGCTCTATTGCGACGCTGGATCTATTCAATTTGTGGGCGCTTGGTGGAGTGATGCTTGGTGCTTTTGTGGCTTTGTGAGAATCTTGGACTTTACGTTTTGACTTGTAGTTTCATGGACCTTTGTTTGGATTTTTCTTCGGATCTTGTCTGTTGGACTTTATTTCATTTTGGATACTTTGGGACGACACTTCTTCTTCAATGGACTCCTTTCGACACATTCGATTTTCTGAATTTATCACCACTTGTTGTAATGGCTACTTCTTTACGGGGCTTACATTGCTAATGTAGATCTCCAATGCGTACCTACTCTACTTGTTCCCAACGTGTGTCCGCCTCGAAATCCACCCGCAAGCTGCAACGAAAAAGCAGATCCGGCTGTCTCGGATATGTGAACAGCCGAACACCCGTCGGCCGAGGCTGAGTTTGTAAAAGCCGAAAATTCCATCACGTGTCGAGCATGGCCCGTGCACGACCCGAGGGGTATATAACCCCTGCCCCGACATCACTTTTTCCTTACCACTCTGGCCTTTTGGCTTAGATCAAGTGTAGTATCTGTTCTTAAAAGCATAATAGCTTTTATCTGGGCACCGCCCAGTTATGTCTATTATCTAATTTTTGTCGCCCCGTCTTTCGAGCTCTGCTTGCAACTCGGAGGACAAGATGACCTTGCTACTGCACTATCGGCTTGTGTCGTCAGGGGAACCCCTCGCTTTTCTCTTTGGGTTTCGGGTTGCATTGTCATTAGACTTTGTAACCCTTTTCATCAAACTGAATTGTGTTTGGCAGTTACTTTTTGTATACCTTTACTGTAATCGCTTTTGTAGTCGCTTGAAATGTATATGTTTACGGCTTCAAACAATTTTTACACTTTTGAACATGTCTTAATCGCTTGAAATGAATGCCTGTATTGCTGTAATCCGTACAATACAGGCCTGAGTCTAGTGGCCTGGGGAAATGTAATGAACTTCCTGGAATTTTGTATTGGATGGGTCCCCGTTCAAGTTCTTCGCTACGTGATGTTGCTCAACATATGACCCTGCTTCTACAGCGGCCCGAAAAAGTACGTGAAAATTTAAACTCCGACAATGACATATTCTGCACACTTGCATCGGATTGAGCTAATGGAACGACTTCAAAATTTTACACAAATATCCGTTTGGTAGTTTTAAAAACACTGTGATCATTTCGTGAACCCTGTCCCACTGAGTCGGTACATGACCTTGAAATACAGAAAAATGTCGGAGTTTGAATTTTCACAAACTTTTTCAGGCCGCTGTACACTCCTTGACTTTACCTGCGTAATCGTACTAACACTGCAGGCATGAGGGCGATGATGCAGCGCAACATTTTTGAACATATCTTATAAAGATAAATAATCACTGCATTATTTAGTCAGTGAGACATATTTTGTAAAATCCTTGAATGATTTGCAAAGATGGCTCTTGCGCTGAAGAAGTCTGTAATGTATAAGCAGATTCTTCGAGCTTTATCCATTGATCCCAATGGATAGAAGTTATTTATCTTTACGCGTTTATTTCAAAATTTATGCACTGAAGCATTCCCCTCATGCCTGCTGTGTAAGCCCTTAATACCTTGTGGCGCGGGAGTTAGCTAGAGTTGCTTTTCAGTCGGATAGGGCCGAATCACCGAGCTTCCCGGTCGTTCCTGCCCTTGCGGGTAAATCTTACAATGGAAACCCTATCTCCCTGTTTTCCCCATTCTTCAAGACATTGAATGCATCGCGCGACGCAGCAACATAACGCCACATTTTTGAAGACCCGGCCGTCGTGAGACCTCTAGGACTTATCGGTCGAACGCTCGGACCGACGCTCCGAATGTTTCAGACGGAACACGTTTTCTGCATTTCAACCTTCCATCCTCTTCAGCGAACAACAAGCTCGTCGAATAACATGCCGTACCTCTCGTTCTCTCCGCCCCGTCCATTCCCATCTCTCTTGATCTTTTATCAACTCACGTCACTTTACGCGTGTCGCTCGCTTCGCTATACCGAAATTGGTGACCCAGAACCTTGCCCTTCTCTCGGCGACGTCGAATTTAACGTGGTACCCCAGATTACACGACCTCGGGATTCGGTATCCATAATTGGAGGGAGAGTATGACGGGATCGTCGGGCGCTCGCTTGACGCTTTGCGGCAAAGAAGATGTGGGGCCGTCAGGACATGAGGCAATTGTACCATCCGTGTTGAGCGATTGAAGGTCAACTGAACGAAGGACCGCCCCATGCACATCCTGCGAGGCGCTCCATCATTGACACTCAAGGTGGCTAGAGATGTCCGTCTGCCGGAGAACTTCACCGTCCTGAAGCTATGCCAAAAGCGTAATGTTTTGTTCAAATGTTTCACGGGCAGAACGTGCTGACTTGCCTGATAGAGAAACATATGAGTGGCCGTGCTGGCTGTGGGCATTCCATGTCCTGAGAGCACGTCGTAAATCGCCCCAACCAAATCCTTCTTTCCACGCTAACTCGTCTCCCACGACTAGAACGCACAAGAGATCACTTGCTTATCCATCACGACCACTATGCCACCATAAGTCTCCCATTCCTGTCCTACGGGCCAGCTATCCGGCACATAATGAAATCTCCCAGGAATGCGGTGTTGGCCGTTCCAGGAGTGATGAGGATACACGCGCTCGGATACCCGACGAAGAAGGAGGTTATGCAGATCAGGGGCAACGACAAGGAGATCGTGAAGTGAGTTGAAAAGTCACTGCGACATTGAAGCGTCATATCAAATGTGTTTCGTCTCGGCAGGCGACAGCCTTCGAGTTAGGGAATGGTCGTGCCGTTGTAACTCCATGCCACACCTGCACTCTTCGACGGCTGGAGTCGGCGATGCATGAGGTCGGCGGAAAGCATGAGCATCAGACCCTACGCTCGAGAAACAGAGCGAAGGCGGACCAAGATGGAGGTCTATGATTGGACTTGGCAACCTCCCGCAGCGGACTTCGTGACGGTCGAACAAGCGTGGACACCGCCGTTCAAAGCGTGTTCTTTGTGAGATGTCGGAAAGGATGGTGGAGATGTACGGAGCCGAAGGGATGTGAATCATACAGAGCTAAACATACGGTAAGTCGTGGGCTCTTTGCTCAAAATAATCATAAGCTGACCGGACTTCTTGTTCCTTGACATCTGTAAATCCTGACTCTTGCTCCGCCGTACAATAATCCCATGGCAACGGACTACATACCTTCAACATGGGATTACAGGCCCTCACAGAGCGCACACCATTCAGTGAGAACGACACGATAAGGGCTGAGTTCCTCGACACGGCTACTACTTCTTCGTCCATCAGCTTAACCAATTTCAAAGCGAACCTGAGCGTCTATACCTGTCATTCAATCCGCTCCGAACACTCCCATATCACTTGTGGCGTTTGCCGTCCTGCAAAATTCTAGTCAAGTGTTTTCTGATGTACTGGCGCTTTTACTTTGCACCCCACAATCGTTATCACTTCGGTTAAACCTACGTTCGAAGCTCTCGCTGTACACGACATGAATGAACTCACCAATCTTCGCTCCGTGCATCGGGGAAGATGGATTGCCGAATACCATGTTAGGAACACCGGCGAGGCTCCTGGTTTATGGCGTGCTTCTGCGGGCTTCCTTCATTCAGGCGTGGGAGAAGGCATTGGCCTCCTAGAGTCGTCTGCCTGGTACGTAACGGGTAGCTCCAAGAGTCTTGAAGGGCCGCCGAAAAGCCTGAAAGTTTTGTCTACAAATAAATCTTTCATAGGCGACGCTTGGCTAGTCGATGTCGCGACAGCGGTGGGAATATTTTGTTCTTGCATTTCCGATTCGTCGATGCGGCGATTCGATCCAGTTCCCTGAACGTGATCATGTTGTCCATAAGTAGGGCGACTTAAGACCTTGTCCATTGTGGTAGATTACCAGGTCTCGATTTTCTGTATGTCGTTCGAGTTCGTGGTCTCGATCGCCGCTCACCTACAGACCCTGCTGATTTGAAGGCCGGATATGTTCCACAGCCAACGTCTTCTGAATATTTTGAGTGGTACATGCGCTGTGATCTCGCCATACAGGCGGTCCTTGCCGAGACAAAAATGAATGGATCCTGAAAGGCTGTTACTTTACGTCCCACAGCTATGTTCCTTACAGGGCAAGTCCAATCTTCGGAGGTCTTGTGCCAGCCTCAACTTGTGGCCTGTTGAAGGAGCGCGGCTTGTGTGTGGCGTAGATAATCTTGACGGATCATTCGGATAAAGGTCGGAAGCAGATTATGTGTAATCCGCGTGGCCTCGCTCCTCGTAAAGTTAGCAGTTGCAGCGTGATCCAAACGACATACAGGTGTAGGAAGCTATCGCGACACTCCGTCAGTCTTCGGTGGCCCCGGAGCTTTTACCCTTATCCGGTTCTCGGAAGCGCTGATCGGAGCGACCGGGAAGTGCTTCACTCAAGTGAACATTGTGTTTCATTTCAAGAACAACGGTAGATGGCGAAACATCAGACAGGCCTAAGATCCGGTTCACGAGAGAAGAGGAGCAGGCATACGTATTCCACCGGCCAGGCACAGAAGACCGCCGGCCCCATCGAAGAGGCCAGTCGAATCGAGATGCCTCGACGCTGGAACGGTCTAAGGAGTGAGAACAATAAATCGAGTTCGGTGTTCAGCTTCGGATCTTGTCTTCGGGTTTGTTCGCAACGGCGAGTAACTTAGCGACCCATCCAGCCCTACGGGGAAATATTGTCAGCGGATCAATCTTGACTAAACATGAGGTATTGGTGCGGTTGGCATTCAGTGGGAGAAAAAGATAAGAGGCCACGAGGAGTCGATCGACTCGAGGGAGTCATACTCGCAATGAAAATAAGATGAAATACTCACTCCATCCACCACAAGTAGCTCTCCATTAACATACATGCTTGCCTTGCTTGCAAGAAACACGACAGGCCCAGCAAAATCTTCTGGCGTCCCCCATCTGCCTGCCGGAATTCGCTCTGAGATTTGTCGCAAACGAGTGGGATTCTTCAGCAGCGCTTCGTTCCTATGATGCGATACAGTTAACGCTCAAGTGAAATGTGGATCCCTTGATAGCAGATCATGACGTACATGTCGGTAGCAATATACCCAGGACAAATGGCATTTACTTGAATTCCTTCTTTCGCCCATTCATTGCTGAACGCCTTCGTCAGTTGACCCAAGGCTCCTTTCGCTGCTGCGTATGCAGGTACAGTTAAGCCACCTTGGAAAGTTAGAAGTGAACAGAAGTTGATGATTTTACCGCTATGCCGTGGCAGCATGTGACGAGCGGCGGCTTGCGATAGAAGAAAGATCGATTTTAGATTGGTTTGAATCACCTGGATCGAGATGCAGGTAAGTAAGAGGATCAACGACGACGTAGAGATGGAAAATAAAGTAAGGAAGGGTGCAAAGATTCAAAAAAAGAGGAAGAAAGTGAAGCGAAATGAAACGTTGAACGCCAGAGCAGAGATTCGGAGATCAAGAATGTCCATTTCAGACCCGAGGAACGTTCGTGATGCTTTGATAGAATACGAGAGTACCGTCGCGCGCGCCACGCTAATAGACAGAGGGCGAGACCAAGAAAAAGCCGTCCTTCTAGCACCAGTTACCAGTCATGGGGGCAGAGTACCAAACATGACGTTCGTCCGTCGATAGATAAAGACTTTGTGGCTCAAGATTCGTGACGACATCGCGGGTAAGGAGGCAAGTTCGAGTGTCGAGACAGGGCACGAGACTGTTTCGCTGGCCCAATGTTGGATTGACCCTCCCGGCGCCTAGATGAAAGCCCTATTCGCCCTTTTGCTGTGCATAACTGATAAAGAGGATGGTCACGCGGATTTTTGTGCAAACGTGCGACGTAGGGTTCTAGTACGAGACGGATGTCCCCTTGTCACGAGGTCACGACAGTGTCAATTCATAAAGTTTTGCTCGCCGGAAGGCCTTTGAGTAAGCCAGATCATGAGAACACGGAGCGGAGATGGAACGAGAGCCCTGTCACACGAGAGGTGTACACTTAAAGTCGATTGGCACCATGATAGAAGTTGAGGAAGTAGAAAGGGGACGTTTCAGATTTGAGATCTTGTGAATCCGATTCGGATGAACAGGCCCGCAAGCCAAAACAAATTGCAACGATTGAAAGATCTCATTCATATTGACAGGTGAGGTGCGAAAACATTGCCTTCTGTCCCTGGATAGTTGTTAGCCATGTGCGAATTGAATGAACGCACTTACTTTTCGCATTTCCGTCGATCATGAGAGCCGAGGCCACGGCGCCAACAACCACTTGTCTATCGCAGACAAATCATCTTTCACCGAATGAGGAACTCTCATGCCTCGGAGAAGACACAATAGTCATCAATGTGGCGTCTCCGTGCGCCGATATCTTCAAGCTCCCCCGAAAAGATATGATCAAATCTGGCGAACGGCTTGGAAATACTCCGCATATATTCTACAGCGTGTGAAACACTTTCGCCGAGAAGACAGATTGTGCGACTATTGAGAAAAGCGGCGGGACGAAGGGCCGATGAATGAGCACAGTCAATGGTATCAGGATGCCACCGAAGGACGTCGGCGGTAAACGAGGTCGACGCCAGGCACCTTTTCATTCAATTTCGAATGACACACCACAGCAAGCAAGTGAGCGTCCCAAACCGAAGCCAGTGTCGTGATTTCCAAGCAGACAGGGAGAATCCGGGATGTAAAACGAGGCGTCGGACCAAAATGGGGTTGGTAGCACCAGAAATTTAGATGAATGAACCGATATGCCGGGAAGCAAAGAGTGGTAGCTACGCAGCGAGGTAATCTGTATGCTATAGAAAATTTTCTTCTTTTGAATGCGCAGGTAGAAGGGGTGAGCAATACTGTCGGTGAGTCATCTATGACGGACTGTGCGAGGCCGAGAAGTACCAATGATGAAGAGACAGGTACGGAAAAGATGGACTTTTTGGAACTACGAGACCACGAGACACTGTGCGGAAGAACAGAAGATAGGAAGAGAGTAGGGTCCGAAGCAATCTTGGCCAGCGACGGCGGACCATTCCCCATATGCACTGAAGATCATTGCAAGAGGTAATGAGCCCCTTCAGGTACGATGCTTGTTCTACGATTCGAGAGGAAGAACGACGACTAAACCCTTGACAAAGATAACGCATGAGTCGTTCGATGAAGAAAATTCTGGGTTGATCCGTAGTGAGGAGAACGTACCAGGAGAAGCGGAACCCTGCCCAGGGTCCCCAAGTCGAAAATAAATTGCCCATCGTCTGTGGTGTGTACAGAGCGGACATATGCTTGACGTCGTAGTAAAGAGTAGGCATGGCACGTCAGGCGCTTTGCCAGAGTAGGCGATATGAGGCAGCGGTGAGGGCTCGATGTGAGAGTCAATGGAAGCTCTGACATCGCGCTAATGGAAATGCCTTTTTTGGCGTCGGGATGCCGTAATGTGGGAATAAGATGACGTCAGATTCGGAGCCCGACGAAGTGTAAAGTCAAAAACGTGGGCTGCCTCTGAGGTGAACGGCGATTTCTGGAAAAAATAGAAGACGGCGAGCGTCGGGATGTCAGGGATACGCATATCTAGGATAACGACGGTGCATCGCGGGGCAAGCATGCGAAAATGCTCGTTGAAGCTCGAGGCCGAATGAGATATCGCCCAGGGATGAAGAAGAGAAGCACTAGTCGGGAGATGTGATGAAGCTAGATAGACAAGTTCAAGAACGTCCGTGTTCATGGATAGAAATTTCAATAAGAAGGAACGGATAACTTACGAATGGACCCGGCAACCCTAGTCATCGAAGCTTATTATGCAAGGGTTACCGAGGGCATGATCGCACAAAAGGTCCACTGTGTTGCTATATAACTGATTATCAGACATTTAGTTGCCGAGCTAAGGGATCAATGGCTATACCTCGCAATAGTCTTGTTGATATATTTGGCGACTTAGTGGAATTGCGGTCTAAAAGGGGATCAACATGCCGTCGAACCCGATGGACCAACGGTAGCAGTGCCGCCACAAACCTGAGATAGAGCGCAGCAGCGCTCATAGTGGCTCAGTCAAAGACGGGAACAAAAGACGGCCGAAGGGGTTTGTTGCTACGGGAAAGCGTAACTCGCTGTGCCGGAAAGGACCTCAAGATAGATCTAGCAAACTAGGCCGAAATAAGTATCGTCTGTCTCGGGATCTTTGACAAATGGTCTGGGGTCATTTACCTAGATCTCATCTCGACTCGACGCGCATACATCCAAAAGGATTTGCCAAGTGCGCCTTTGGCAAGGACTGATAAGAGGGCACTAACAAATCGCGCTACAAGAGCGGGGTGATCGGCGAGACGAGAGAGATGATCCCACGAGCGTGAGGCGAGCCTGGCACGATGCAGAGGGCTATGCAGTTTGAAGATAGCGCTGTAAAATGGTCATGAGTCTCGTTGAATGCTTAGAATATACCCAAAGCGACGTTTGGAAAAACGATGAAGTAGAGAAGCGGCTCGCGCATGCGAGGGCACAGGAGAGGGAATAAACGCAAAAGAGTCGAAGTCTAGATCATCAACCAAGGGTTTGCACCGGAGGACGATAGCCGATTCACAGAGATGTTACTAGCATGAGATAGCAGGCACGGAGAAGGAAGGGCTTCGCGTGGCTGAAGGCGCTCAAAGGCGATGGAGTGATCGATGACATTATTGATCGAGTATTGGCGTTAGGCTGAATCGAACGGACAAATCCCGGGAGCTATTGAGAACAGCATGGGGATAAATGGCATACCGGTGTACCCACTAACGCTAGCGTGGTGCAACAAAGTAGACATGTTGCCAGAGATTGTGGCGGCCGTGTCGAGCGACATAGTGCGCCGTACATAAAATCGAGTTTGTCGCTAAAGTCTGCCGACCAAGCGTGATCATATGATAGGATGAGAACTGGTCAAGAGAAAAGCAGGGTCCAGTTATCAACTAAAGAGGTTAGGTCCAACTGGGCAGCGAGAACGACGAGATGCTGCGGCGCTTGCGGAGGAGAAAATGACACTGGGAAGGTTGCCTGGAAGCCCGGAAAGTGCCTTAATTTGTTTTGTTCCTTTTCGGCGAGAGTTCAGAATCGTCAAGACTTGCAATTGAAGCCATTTGACAGGGCCGAGGAGCTCAGGAAACGTCGACCCCGCCATCCCACGTGCTTGGAGTACGTAAGCCGTCGCTAGCATCGGAAGTTCGGAAACGGATGTAGCCAGGGTCAGAGCTCGGCGATAAGCAGGCAGTTCGGGTGTAGCCGGGAGTTGAACACAAAGCGGTTGAACGAGAAACAAAGAACGACGGAAAAAGGGAATAGGAAAAAGAATAAAAGAAGATGGCGAAAGAAACGAAGCGAAAAAAGGGATAGAGAAAGAGAAGAAGGAGCAGTACACTCACGTCGTCCCAGTCCTGTTCTGAAAACTCTTCAGCCTTGGCACGTCTTTGTATGCCGGCGCAATTGACGAGAATGTCGATGGAACCCATGCGAGCTAGGGCAGCTGGGACGAGAGCCTTGACGTCCTCTGAAGATCCAAGATCGCACGGTAGGACGTGGACGTCGGGGGCCGGGCTGGAAGGGTTCTGGAGCGACGCATGTATTTCACGTAAAGAATGGGAGATGAAAGACGGTGGCTCGATTGGCTGGTCTTGGGGGGGAGGGCGAACTGCGAGGCAAATTGTAGCGCCAGATTGAGCGAGCGCTTTCGCGCATGCAGCGCCGATCCCTGGATACATGCGTCAGTGGGCGAATTTGGGGGGCTAGACGACGAGGAGCGTGCCTCTAGTGGCGCCAGTAATCAAGACAGTTTTGCCAGCGAGGTCAAAGAGGGCGGGGGCGGGGACGGCGGGCGTGGACGTGTAGTCGTCGCTGGCGGTGACGGCGAGCATTGAGAGTGTAATCTTATCGCCGCCATCTCCGAGGCGAGGTGCGGGTCGGCCGGGCCGGAGAGAGTTCCGGGATGCGAGATGCAGATCTGCGGGTCGGGACTCGGAGGTCAGGGGGGATGCCAAGTTGTGGAGTTCCGGATGTTCGTTTGTTTACTAGGCCGTTTCCGGATTAGGACGGAAGTCGGGCCGTTCTAGCTCATGTCCGGAGACGCGAACACTCCTCCTTCATTTCATTCTCCAATTTCAAAAATAATATTCCAAGTCAAGTGACCGTTATAAAATGCACACCTCATCGCCCTCAGCTCCCCATCCCCTCCTCGTCGCTCACCGTCATGTCCAGTGCCCTCCCCCTCCACACCTCCGCCGTCCTCCACGGTGCCCAGGACATCCAGCTCGAGGCCCGCACCTCCTGGCCTCCCGCCCCAGGTGAAGCCCAGGTCGCCGTCATGTCGACGGGTCTCTGTGGCTCAGACCGTGCGTAATATCTGCTATACCATCTCCTCGTCGTTGACAGCGTCGTCCAGTCCATTATTATCAGCACGCTCGCAACGGGGACTTTGTCGTCCGCGCCCCGCTCGTGCTAGGTCATGAGGGTGCTGGCATCATCACTGCTCTCGGACCTCCTCTGCCTCACTCACCGTCGTCCAACTCCCCTCTCGACGCCTCGCATCCCCTGAACCGTCCCCTCCGCGTCGGTGACCGTGTCGCTCTCGAGGCCGGCATCATGTGTCGCTCCTGCTCGTTCTGTCTCTCAGGCAGATACAACCTCTGCTCGAAAATGCGCTTCTGCTCGTCCGCCAAAACGTTCCCGCACTCCGACGGAACTCTGCAATCAAAAATGAACCACCCCATTGCACTTCTCCATCCGTAAGTCCTGATAATTTCTCCGTTACCCCACACTTGCTTATTTCCCGCTCTCTTTCTTTCTGGATCTCGCCTACCTCCTCAGCCTTCCCCAAAACCTCTCCTTCCATCTGGGATCTCTAGCAGAGCCCCTTTCCGTGATCTTGCACGCCACCCGACGCGCCGCACTCCCGCGTGCCTCGACGATTGCCATTTTCGGTGCCGGTACTATCGGCCTGCTCGCTGCTTCCCTCGTCCGTAGCCAGCCATTTTCAGCATCGCGGATCCTCATGCTCGACATCAACCAAGCACGTCTGGATTATGCCCGCAATAACGGATTCGTCGACGACACCTTCTGTCTCCCCTTAGCCAGGCGCGAAGAAGCGAAGGAGTGGTCAGCCGAGGAGAAGATCCAGCGTGCGCGAGCCAACATTGGCAAAGCGTTTGCACATTTCGGGTACTCCGAGGGAGAAGGCGTCGACTGCGTCTACGAATGCACGGGTGCCGAACCCTGCATTCAAATGGGAATTTTCGCGTCAAGACCTGGTGGCCGTCTCCTCGTCATCGGGATGGGATCGTCGAACGTCAACCTTCCGTTGCTGTCTGCAGCTACACGGGAAGTCGACATTGTGGGCGTCTTCCGATACGTGGACACGTATCCTGAGGCATTACAGCTCCTGTCGGAGAATGAAGAGTGCGTACCCCTCCTTTGTTTTCGGACCCCCGTCTCTCACATACTGACCACTGTCGATCTACAGTCTGCGCATGAAAGCTGAGAAGCTGGTGACTCATCAGTTCCCATTGAGCAGAACGACGGAAGCGTTCGAGCTGCTCGGAAGGGGAAGAGGACCACAAGGAGAAGTCGTTCTCAAGGTGATGGTGGGTCCCGCCGGGGTGGGTGAGCGCGATGTGGTCGAGTGATTTTCCCGTTCCCCTCTCGCCTTGTCCCGCGCATCATGATTGTCACACTTTCGGCATCCTCCCTCTCCATTCTCTCATTCATCAGCAAGCCATTCCTCTCCGCCCGCCTTGCCTTGCCACCTCGCTCATCTCACTTTACACGCCACGTTGCCATTTCGATCTCCCCCTGAATTGCCCGACTCCATGAGCGACTTTTCTAGGCGCGGGTGGTAATTCCATTCGACTGTATTACCATTATTCCATACCCTCCGACTTGCTCCCGTGATACACTAGTCTCACTCATCTTCATGATCTTGTATTTAAACCCACTCTGTACTCGCTTTCTTGAGAGTTGTTGTCACGATATATTAGCTGCATCTTTATCAACTCCCTCATAATTTTTCTGTTCGTTTGTCATCTTTTCGACCTGAGCAAGATTTGAAAGACATGCACAGGATCTAAGCTCGCAAGGCGCTTAACATTAAAAAATGATAAGCCGTGAACCGGGATACGATACCCGGGCCGAGAGACGCGCAGGATCAATATATTCCAAGATTTCGTTCCGAATAAACCGAATGGATATGAGCACGCTTTTATCTAAACGATCGAATAGCCTGATATATTCTTAATCCTGGAGTCAGTTGACTTTTCGTCCTCGTGCCTGCGTGGAACGGACGGATGAGATCCACATCTCCACCAGCGCGCCGGGGAAGAGGAGGTGGGGTAATCAGAGATTATCAAAAGACCAAATCTCGCGGGCCTTTGCAGGAATGCCGGCAATCCGTCATTGACGTCGGTTTCGGCACTATATTTTCGCAACCTCGGCATCTCTGCAACTCCTCGTTCTGTACCTTCCTGCCAAGCTGCGAGTCGTTCCCATGAATGCACGTTTTTATCGCATATATTCCTTCAGTTTGAAACCACGAAAAAGGATATCGTAAGCATGCGCTATTCGGTCTTTCCATGCCGCCCTTTGAGGGCATAGACGCTCTTTACGGAATTTTCCCTGTAAATCAGGGATTGGGTATTTTGAGAGCTGACTCCCAATAAAGCAAATGCCGAAGCACTTCCCGAAAAGGCCCGATCCAATCATCAAACCTACACATGTCGACAAACATTACTCGCACCGTGAGAGATGTAATTGACCCTTGAAAGGTGCGTGCACCTTTACGCTAGTCCTCGGTACACCGACTGTGTTGAAACTCGTCAATCACATTTGTTGCACGACATATGACTTCATTTCAACCACCCTGCCAAGAAGGCATCCATCGTAAGTCGTTATAGCAGTACTCCAAATATGGGTATTGAACCCCTAGCCCGCTCTGGTGCCATATCCTGGATATCCTGAGTCGTGAATGGCCGACTTAGCCGTATCGCTAAGTTTTGAATGACAGGGTGAGCTGAGGAGGGAGGTACGCCACATGCCACACAGCCACTTATGGCATCGATCTCACGAGGTTCGTCCCGTGTCCCCCTCCTTACATCGCCTGGACAAGTCCATCATACGCCCTAGCATTCAGTCGGGCTGCATGTTCGTCTCCTATGAAAAGCGCTTGGACTACCCTGTTTCGGAACGTGATAGTTTCGGACGTTTTCTAACATAAATCATGATCATTGACATTCACAGCATACACTGTCTCGTAACCCATCGTTTCGGTCTTTACGCCACGCCAACATGTACCCTAGGACTTGTGACCTTTACTCTTCTATCTTAGCTGTTCTCGGTTTGTTGGGACTTCACCGTTTCGCCACCTAGGTTCCCAACTGCATGCATCGAACCTCTTTCTGACGCCGAATGATAGACGCTCGTCACAGCGTATCGAATCCCAATCAGCTTCCTTCATCCATCCGATCTTTCGTTCAACAAGACGCAATCCAGACTCTTGTTGTCACCGTACGCCGTGATGCGCTTCCTTTCTTTGGCTAACTCTCGCACAAAACCGAAGGTTAGTATGACAAACGCCTCAAGCCTCCTTTCAGCCACCCTGATTATCCCGAGCAAGACGGAAGCAGAGATCTTCAATGACGGCGAGCCGCGGGAAATTTGTCACGTAGCTTCTCTTTGTGGTAGGTCTCCCTGTCATGTCCTATAGACGCCTTCTTACTATCTGCTAGAACCATATTTATGCGTGTGACCGCTTACCCTGAAGGAGTGCATCTGAGACGTCAAAGGTTCTCACAGTAGCCTCGATAGACGCGTGAGACTCAGCGTGCCTTTCCTTTCGCGCGGTGAAACAACGGGAATCAACTCTGCATCGTTACTCACCATATATGGGTCCTGCAAGGAACGCGGGGTAAGGGCACAAATGATCGAAGACACCCTCACAAAACCACGTTTACCCGCCGGCGTTTCTGTCTTTGTCTTGTTCAGACGACAGTATGACGCTTGGCTGAATAAATGCAGACGTGGGGGACATAGATGGGGAGTCCAGCACATCGTCCAGCACGAGATGTGATCGGTTCGGATGCTGTTTATGGAAGCGTATACAGAGCTATTTCTGCCAGAGGTCCGCGGCCGGACTAAAAATCCACCCGTCGAAACGTGACGAGTTTTCCGATTCTCTGAATTTGAGCTGCCACGCTGCACCATCGAGACGTCTTCCCATCTCTGGACAGGCACAAACACCCACTAAAGACCCGAAACTAGCCAGAACCATTACGGTCAACAGTCGGAACGCTGGCTCCCATCGCACGATGATCTAGTCCTAGACCTCAGAAGTGGGCGTGACAGGAGTATGTATTCTCACGACGAGCCGCCGGTCCCCTGGCCTCAGATCACTAATTGCAAAGTTGCGGAGAAAGGCTGAAATCGTAAGTGAACCCTTCGCGGGAACTGCCAGTCCCTTGAGGATCGGAATCACCCAGGAACAGAAGCCTGTACCAAGAGAGTAATGAGTTTAGCTCGTAGCTCTCTAATCAGAGTGGAGTGTTTGTATACAGGAAGAGCCTTAACTCTTTTCACTGGAATCATGCCGAGAATTCACTGCTTAGAATGCTTTAGACGAGGCTGTGAAGGTTCCCAGTCTTCTCCGTCGGGATTTTGGAAAAGAGATTATACGGGATACCAACAATCTGATCTTTGTTTGATGAGATTGGTCACAGGCTACAATAGCCAGCGATGGTACGCACAACTTTTAAAAGACCCGCGAGGTCGAGAAGGCAGGAAAACATTTCCAAGAGAAAATATCAACCTCAAAAGGGAATAGAGCGTGCACTCGCAGGAGACTTACCTGCGAAAGATGCGTCAGTACCCTTCGTCAGTAGCTAAGCGGGAGAAGAGAGGTCACGAAAATCTGAGTTGAATCAGCTAAGCCAATCTCTCGGTAGAAGATCGTAAGCAAATACTCACAGGAGAGAGAGGGCTCCTAAATATTGATCCCGAACGGGTAAGAGCAAGAACCAATCCGAACGCACTACAGTAACTATGATGAGGTCGGGCAAGAGCTTCTATGACTTAAGACGCCTAAAGGAATCAAATTTGAACATCCAGAGAATCTCCGAGATGACGTCGTTGAGCGTACTGGCAAGTCTATATGTGAAGAAGAAAGAAGCCTCCGGCTACAAACAAACATACAAAACAAAGCAAACGCAAAGGCACACACCAGTCGATCTCGAGTGTTTTGACCAAGGCATCGCGATTCCGCATGACTATCATATGCGCCACATTGAACAAGACATCTTTGGGTCTTTGCTGAATGAAATCTTGAGCAATCTAGCGTAATTTGTCCGGTCGAATGAGATCGAAGCCCAGATCCCGAAAGCCTCTCCAGGAACACGCATATACATATGGGTGCCCGTTCTTCCCGTTGATGCTCGTGGCAGGAGTATGCGTTCTGCATGACTGCGGGTAATATGATGGTTTGTCGGAGTCCACAAGTCGAGAGCCAGATCAACAGCGACAGCGAGGCGAACATTGATTTCCCTACTTCTAGAACCGTGGGTCGTGCTTCCCAGGAGCCCGCCCACTTTGGTTTCTGTGTGATCATGGAGGTATGTCGGTGCTGTACGATCGATCGTAAGATTTGGAATCGCTCCCCCGCAAACGCATATGTACATACGCTGTGTGTGCTGAAAGCTCTGTCAAAAGTTATACGCGACGCATATGACTGGGAGCACGATCGAAACGACAGGAGACTGCTGTTCATACTCGATCTTTCGCTAGGTGGCTGATTCCCATGAGAATGCCTGCTCAAGTAAGCGCTGAATTTCGAAGGATACCCCCTGGATATGGCTAATCTCTGCTTCGAGCAGATTAGAACATGCACGAGGCCGATTGAGTCGTTCTTAATCGAGATTCAGGGATTCGAAGCCAGATCACAAACAGGGAGTAGCCAGTAACCCTATATGTCCAGTCAAATATCACAAGTCATAACTCTTCAACCGACAAACGTTCCCGAAATTTTCAAGGCTCGTGAGACACTGTAACAGGCGTTCAAAACCCATGTGCAACACAATGTCCGAGGGATCCTGGAGTCTGCGGTCATTGCCACATTCAGAATGAACCCTATGTTTCTGAAGGAGTAAAACGTTCCGACGAAGCCGAAGATGGTCCCTGGCAGGAGTAAGATGCAACCCTCGACATGCTTCTCGGGCGACATCTCGTTCGATCGTCACCCCAGATATAAGGAGCCGAGTCGTATTTGCCATGCATGAAAAAATCGCTCGAGGACGATTCTGAATGAGGAACGATTGTGGCATTTCATAGGGGCAACTCTCGAGATTGTCAGGCCTAGGTCAACGATTCAAAGCTCTCTGAAACTTCGGAATGCGTGCTCGACCGCCACAAACAGAAGCTGCCTTCGCAAATCAGCCAGAAGCCCTCTGTGTTTTGCATGGGAAGAACACAGCGAATAGGAGGTTGGACTGTTATAGACAAGAGTTGGAACCACTTTGTTTGGTACTCAAATCATGAGCTGCTAGCTGATTTTCGCATCACTCAGTCCGGTAGAACGGCGCCCTCCTATGCTTAGCGAGGATGTGCCCCAAAATCCATGCCTGTTTGTGCGAGTAAGGCCACATAGAAGTTTGATGAAGGGAAAAAGCCAAAAGATGACGAACACGTTCCAAGGCACCTCATTGGGAAAGGAAACCGCCACCAGTCTGGTGCTGAGAGGAGACCGACGCAGAAGCTGCTCCGGCGTGCCCCGGATTTGGAAAAACAACACGTGAATTGTCTAACTAAATTTGGGTGTCGGCTTCGGGCTCCGGAAGCTTAAATAATCTGCTTCCGACTTCCAAAGCACACTCTTTCAGTTCGTCTAATACATGGATGGTCCCTGTACTTTATATTGTCCCTCATGCTCCTGAGCGATAAAAGCTCACGGATCTACCTAGGAGGCCTTTTTTCACACGATTATCTCGTCGGCTCCGTCCTCGCTAGCGATTGGCGTACCAGGACCCATGGGTTGCAAAGACCGCCGGTTCGGATGCTGTAATTTGTACGAAAAAATTGGGATATGATCGAAGCCTGTCGATAGGAGGCTGTAAGTGCGGTAGGCGACGATTATTGCAGAGAGCCTGCGGATAAGGTGGGAAAAGACCCGGTTGCGGCCTGGATATTGACAGAAGGTGTTTCCAGACAATGAACACATTAGCGCCTTGCCTCTCCAAAGTAGGAACCTCTATGAGTTGATCAGGAACCGGAAAACCAACGTCTAAACCCCTGAACGCGATGCAGAGCCCTCGTTTTGGATGTTCGCCTAGCGAGCCTCCCCTATCCCGGACGATCCCGCATTCCTGAGACAGAGGCGTAGGAATCATAGCCAAAGGCAAAGCCGAAGAACGGCAGTACGTAACTACCACAGATCTGCACGAAAATCGATCGCTAATCAGTGGCAAAATGACCAATAAACTTGCTGCGTACCATTTTGTCCAGAAATTCCTTTGGTCGGCTGATCTGCATCTCTACTCTTCTGCTCGCTATCTCAGTTCGTGCCGGTCAGGGATCTAGGGAAGCCGTCCGTGCAGAAGCACCCAACGACCCGCGCTCCGTACTCCGTACGCCGGGGCTTCGTTGTCATTTTTGTCTAGACCAGATAAACTTTGTCCTCTCAGATCCGCCACCTCGCTTCCCAAGGTCCACGCGATCGTGCCGCGATCATAGTGATACATAATAGACGCCACGCGGAGTAGATGTCGGACGGAACATTACCTGCCTGGGTTGGCCAGGCACTGTCGGCGGAAAGTGATGACATAGATGACGGTCTAGAAGACTGGGAGGCTGAGCGGATGATAAAAGAGGCATAGAGTGAGTCAAAGCGTCGGAACAAGGTACTTTTTATGGAGGCTCTACGACAGCTGCTCAGGCAGATATTCGTGTTGGTTGGACAGGCTTGAGAAAAGTTCAGAGGCCAGCGACAGTTGACCTAGGGTTCCCTTCTATCGATCGATCGCTCAGTAAGACGAGAACTTGGGCACCGGCGGAGAAAAGAACAGATAAACACTGCATGGTATGTTCGGACCATGGAGGCGAAAAAACAATGTAAGCATTTGATCGTTGGAGTGAATAGCGCCCGTGTGACTGCTCCTGCAGGGATATTCCCCATTCAAGCTAAGATTCCACATGGTAACGTAAAGATATTCTCAGAAATTTTGTGGGCCACATGAACATAAAGAGAGGACCCACGACATTTTTTCAGTTGCATTTACTAGGTTGCACTTGATGAAAGGGCGCACAGTCCAGGCGTGGCATCCAGATGAACCGCAAAAGTGCGTCAGGGATGACAGGCCCCTGAATTCAGGCTCCGCTCGCAACTTGCCTTTTTGGATTGGGTACGTGTAACTTGATTTCCACGTCCCAAGCCAGGCTCCTCTTCTCTCAAATCAACCCTTATGCACCATGGCCAGCAAGAGAGCCAAAGGTGGTCATAGCAATCCGGGAGACGAGAAGTTGGTTGAGGAGGTCGCTCCCACGACGACAACGGTGGTCGCGTCAACACAAAAACACGATCCTATCAAGGTGAACAATGCCAGTCTGACCGACCTTAAAAATGCTTGTGACGACTCTATCAAGAAGGTGCGTTGTACAGGGCGGCATCCATGTGGCACGTTGCTAACTGCGGTCTGCTAATAGTTCCTGGGACGTCCCGGCAATTTTCAGCAGAATCACATCCATACGGATGTACGCCTTGCGCTGGGATACGCATCTGTCGTCACCTCTTTTGCCACCGCGGCGTATGGATACAAAGTGGAGTTCGAAAAGTCGAAACCGCTCGTGACCGCTGGTGTCGTCCTGTAAGTCATTCGAGCGAATTGCGCTGCGACCTGAGGTACTGACGACGGGACCCTTCCTTTGTTACGTAAACTTCTAGGTACTTTCTTTTGACGTTTATTCAAACGGTGTACGCGTATTTTATTGAGGGGAAGATTGTTTTCGTTGGGAAACGCAAGACGTTTGCGAAACGAGTATGTCCTTTACGATAACAAGACGCGTCTTGCTAATTATCGTTGCAGATTGAAACTGAACGCCTGACCGTATCATCCAAAACCATTCCTTCCACACCTTCATCCCCACCACAATACGCTGTGGAACTCAGCTATCTGCAAACCGCGAACGGCGGAAAAGCTCTCATCAAGCGAAACTACTCGCATGCGCAGAAGGGATACAACAGCTTCTTCGATGGCGAAGGAAATATGGATATTGAAAAATTCGAGGAGTGGGCTGGTCAACTCCTGGAGAAAGTCCAGGCTGACCCTCCTGCGTCCGCCGAACCCACGAAAACCCGCTGAATTTGGCTCATCGTGCCTTGTCGCTTTCCTCGCTTTCTTAGGTCATAGGTTTGCATCTACCCGGATACCTCACTCCATTTTCACTATACCGTTCCCTCGTGCATCTTTCCGCAATTTCATCTTTTCATTGAATCATTCTCGTTCTGCAGAAGAAACATTCCCATCATTCCTTTGTCTCCCATGTTTTGTCCCTGTCATGTTCCCAGCCAAGTTCACGTTTCACCAATGATAATATTTGTACCATTTTCTGCTTCGTTCATGGAGATGCTATCGGGTCAAACCGTAGGACTGTACGGGTTCGTATAACGCACAACACCCTCAACGGAGACGGACGTGCTATAACGGGTGGTGTTTGCCGTTTGAGCGGGTTCCATACCCAAATGGCTCGGACGTCCTGCAAACTGGAGCAGCAGTCCGGCCAAGTAGTTGAAGATGCTGACAGCCCGTTCTCAGGTCGACTCCCAATTCCTAACCACCTGCATAGCTGACCCATCTCAGCATGGCTTCATTCCAAACATTGCCGGATGAATTGACACTCTTAGTCTTAAGAGGTCTTCTGTTAGAAGATGTGCTGAACGTATCGAGGGTGAGTTTCTGGCCTTCAGATATTCAGAGGTACTGACATCAGTCCAGACATGCCGGTACTTGCGCTACATTACGCACTCTTACCCAGACGTCTGGAAGAATACAGAGGATGCACGTCACATCCCGCTCCTACTAGGGCAGACACTGTCAACTGTTCCGACAGTCCTCCTGCCTAAGCTCGTCGCCCGCTCCGTATCAATCTCCCAAACTCTCAGTAAACCTTTCCTCGACCCACGACGATGCACCCGTCTCGAGATCGAAGCTCAAACGAGCTCTGAAGACCGAGCTCATGATTATTGGTGGAGATTGACTCCGAAGCAGATCTACAGCCTTCCCGGAGGACGAATCGTGCTTTGTAGATGGGACTGCAAGGTTGAATTTTATGGAGCTGAGAAAGGAGAGTTTGTTGGTCGAATTGAGTTACCGGAGAGTATCTCGATGCATTGGGAGAGTTTTGACTGTGGACGCACGATGAAATTCGCATCTCTGTGCTCCAGGATCGTGGATGAAAAGTTGGAATTGAGGTATGTATCTTTCTTCTGCAGGAGAGGCGTGGCTAATGTGCTGTTTAGTATTCTGACCTATGATATCGACTTCATTCCCAACATCGAACCCGAAGAGGGCTTCGTCATGAAACTCTCGGTACCTTCGACAATCATTCTTCCATCTATCTATACGCCAACATACTTCCCCGGATCTATATTGCTGAGAGGTTCCATGGTGTTGATACAAGCCGACGATCACATACTGGTCGTCAACATGGACCGCCGAACAGGCGTTATGTTCATGTCTGATCAGCCGCCTGAAGAACATGCTTTCTTCTTTGATCACGACTTCAAGGTCAGCATTGGATTTCAGTGTTCTAAACTGCAGTCTTGACACGAAATACAGGATGCACATATTCTCAAAGCCGAGTTTCACCCTTCTCTAGCGCAACTCATCATCATCGAGAAAGAACCGAATGAGTTCAACACCCGTTATGCTATCAAAACCCTTGATCTCTCACCTATCCTCCTGGACGTACCGCCCTACGCCGCCCTTCCCCAGGCGCCTGCTTTCACAAGCGCAAAGTCGAGGGTTACTTGGACATCCCTCCCCCTCAATCCCAAAAAAGTCTACGAACTCCCCACAAAGCCGCACGTGACATACGTTCGCTACTCAGTCTCGAACTCGGACTGGGTATCAGATATCCTCCTCCCAGGTTCCCAATATCTCTGTCTCTCATTATCAGATTGGACGAGTATCACTCGGAAATCGAGACCGGTCCCCGTTAAGCATTTTTTGCCGGGTGATAATCCCGAATACGGGACGTCGCAGCTTAGACACCGGCTGATGGTTCTGAACCTCACGGGCATGGCGAGGTCGTTTGCATCGGTTTATCTTGGTGATAGCTTCGGTCATTCTGGGGTCGATGGGAAGGCCGTGAGGGGAGAAGGGATGTCTTGTGAAGTTCATCATACGGAACTCAAGTTTCCTGACGAGAGTGATGATAGGTTGAGTTGGAAGATTTCCATGTTTGACGATGTGTATGGATTAGGACTCGCGATGAGCAGGAAGGGCGTTTATGTGCTCCGGTTCTAGTCTGCTTGGATACACCTAGATATCTGTAGAGCATTCGAAGGCTTCCGGAGTAACTGGGAGCTCCCCCGACGTGCATGTGCGTTTAGATGATAATAGCATTAAAGCATTAGAAAGAGTACACAATGGTCCAGAGCGATGCATAAGAATAGCGACGACAGAGTCTCAATCAATGAGATATTTCCGCCTGAAGAAGGACCGCAAATGTAATATCTGCCATGCGCCGAGACAGAGGAGAATGAAGATCGTCAGGAGACCAAAGTTTTGCACTCGTTTATTAGTAGAATCTGGTTCCCAAAATGAGATGAGGGTAGCATAAATGAGACAACAGAACGTACTGTTCGTGTCTGAGAAGCGCTGTTCTCGAGTCTTCAAGTATCCAAGTTCTTCGACAATCTCTGATACAAGACCTTCAAGCTTCCTCATTTCGGTTTCAAGCCCTGATAATGACTCCTGGTTGGCAATTGCGCTGGAGAGATAATCATGTCAGTCGGAAATACAGCAACGGAACTCGACGAGCGTACTTGTAGTCCACGGCTTCGGCACCGATATCAATATCAAGGTCAATAACATGCGAATATTCAACGTTCGCTTGAGCATCTATGTGCACGTATTAGCTTTGTCATTTGAATAGCGCAGCCTGACTGACTGTGATATAATGTGTTGCTCAAGCAAACTCCCACTTCGCCTTCCGCGTGGCTCGTAACGGCAAACCGTGCCTCTCCCTTAATATCTTTCTTGCTCAGATACACATTTTTCTTCGGACTCGAGTCGATAATCTCAATATCCACTCGTTGATTGTGTCCGGGTCCAATATTCGCAGTCACGATGACGAGTGCGTTGTCGTGCACAGGGTTCCATATGCATTTGTATTTCCCCTCTTTCGTAGATGGAAGGACGAATTTGATGGCGCATATTTGGAGAGGAAGAAGGAGCAAGAAGACCAGAAATATTGGAGACGGTCGTAAAGTTGGTCGTGGCATAGCAGAATGTGGAATTTCAACTCCGCCAGTCTTTGCCAACGACAACGATGGATGCCGGTTTCTTCAAAGGTGGCTCTTTACAGGCAATCGTCTTAGCTGGTACTTACTGAGAGTACTAGGAACATCGACTGATCAGGACAAGCGGTTTTCGGACAAGGAAGCCAAGCTTTTGAAAAGTCTCAAGTTTCCGCCTGAATATGACACAAGAGTGAGTCGCTCGCGTGCGTCATGAGGCCCAGTCTGATGTGGCTTTCTTGAATAGGTTGACATGCGCAAGGTTAAGGTCGAAGTCATGCGTCCTTGGATTGCGAAAAAGGTTGTTGAGCTCGTCGGTTTCGAGGACGAAGTTGTCATCGAATATGCGGTTGGTTTACTTGAGGACAAAGACAAACCCGTCAGTCAACCTTTCTTCACTGTGCTACTGCTCTAATGTTTCTATAACAGATTCCAGACCCTCGACTGATTCAAATAAATCTACAAGGTTTCTTGACCACAAACACAGCCGCATTTATGAAGGCGCTTTGGTCTCTTCTCATCGAAGCACAAAATAATCCAGCAGGCATTCCTCAAACTTTCATTGAACAACAAAAAGAAGATTTGAAAAAGGCCCAAGCGAATCGGGGTCCCCAGGATCAAAGACGCGAAAGGCTCGATGAAGTCAGAGAAAGAGAACGACGTGAACGCAATGATGCCAGAGGCGATGGAGGAGGCGGCCGAGGATTCCGTGGCGGGAGAGGGGGCGGGCGTGGTGGATACAGCAGTCGTTTCGATGACCGTGGCGACCGCGGCGGGATGGACGACAGAGGTGGCGGTGGAAGAGGTCGAGGTCGAGATGCTGGCTGGGGCGCCAGAGGTGGCGGCGTAAGTGCTTTCATACGTATGGAGACTCATAGCTGACTTTGTGGCCAACAGAGACCCCGTCAACCTTCTCGCTCTCCACCCCCAGCACGTCGCAGACCTTCCCCGCCGAGTAGGATACAGTCATCGAGGTCGCGATCCCGTACTCCATCGTATTCACCGAACCGTGCCCGTTCGCGCTCTCGATCTCGACCTCGTTCACCAGGTCTGCCTCGTCGACGGCGGCGGTCACCATCGTATGACGACCATGTCCCAGGCCGTCGTGGATCTCCGCCTGCCCAACGCAGACGCTTCTCGAGGTCACCACCTCCGAAACCTTCTCAATCCAAGAAACATCGCATTCGATCTCCTTCACCACGTTCGAGGTCCCGAACTCCTCCACGTGCGCATGGTCGCCGTTCACCACCACCTCGAAACTACGGTCGAAGAAGTCCTTCCAGAAGCCGAAGTGACTCGAGAAGTCGATCGCCAGATGGCCCGCCGCCGCCGAAACGAAAAGGGGGAAGAAGAGGAAGCCCTTCTCTATCTCCACCTCGTCGTCGGTCTGACTCTGGTTCTCGTTCCCGCTCGCATTCCAGGTCACGATCACGTACTCCTCCCATGCGATCGGAGCGAGATGGACGGATAAGATCGTCTTCGAGAAGTCTTGATTCGGATCGGAGGAGGCGCGACGAACGCGAAGGAAGGAGGCCTAGCCCGCCGTACAGACCGCGTAGCAGAAGCCGGAGCAGGACTGTCAGTTCTGCTGAGGACCGTGATCGAGAAAGAGAGGGCGACTCAGGAAAAAGAAAGGGTAAAGGCAAAGAGAAGGACTCAGATAGGGATGTCGAGATGTCGCCACCCACCAGACCCTCTGCGCCGTCGACTCAAACAGAGAAAGAATCCGAAGCTGAAGCTGCTCCCCCGGTATCTGAGTTGAAAATCAAGGGATCTGCCTCTGTCCCTGCCAAGAGTGGTGGTGGAAATAAGCGTCGTTCTCTAGCGGAGATACTTGGTGATGAAGACGTCAGTTATCTTTTCTTCTCTATCTGGCAAACACTGACTCGACTTTTCTCTTTTTGCGTCGTCCGTCTGCACCTCTTCCCTTCTTCCTCCCCCGGCACCATACACGATTGTCTGCCTTGGCATCTGTGATTCTTGTTCTCATCGTACTTTCAATTCTTGAAATTCCTTCCCATTCTTCACTGATATTGATTGCTTCAGCCTTTGAAAACAGAACGTGAATTGAAGGAAGCAGCCCTGCGATCGAAGCTTGTCCGATCAAAAGTTCGAAAGAACAGTCTGGCAAAGGACGGCACGGACTGAAAAGCGAAACGTCGAGTAAACCAACACTCGCTCGATATCAAACAATACACACGATATCTCTTTCATTTTGTTTTCTCTTTATCTCGCTCATGAGGTCGCTTCCAGGCAGATGACCGACGACCATTGAGTCATTGACAGAGATCCTTGTCCCGATTTAAATTCAAAGAAAATGACTTATTTAAGCCTAGCGGGCGTAGCGATATTCTATAACCCGTGGTGTAGTTGCCTTCTCTTGCTGATGTACAGATTGATGTGACTGATAACCGAGTTTTTGTCCAAAATGTAGAAAATGCATGTCCATAAAAATGGAGATACTTGATATTCTTTGTTCAGTCTTGAACATTCCATGGTCTTTAGGTCAAGGTTTCCGCGGGTTGACTGCTGAATCGGAAGCCTGTGACCTCTGGCTCAGTCGTCTGTTCGCTCTCCTCATTCTTTCATGTGATGAATCCGTAAATTCATCAATCATCAATATCTATCGAGATACTTATTAATGGGAAATTTTGAACTGAATGTCTCCCAGTTTCACTATCGCTTGGGATTTGGAGACGGACACATTTTATCAAGACACGAAGTTCAGATAAATCACGATATCGATTGGCGAATGTACTGTAGTCTCCGCCCATACTCAACATTTTCGGTGGAGAGACGCAGTGCACTTTGGGCATATTGTTGCACTATCATGTCGACAGACAAGATCGAGCGAATCTCGAAAACCATTCCGAGAAAGTATAGCAAATCGATATCAGGTCCCGGAATAGGGTCCTCCGCGCAGACACTAGAACTGAAACACAGCAATATCTACATTGTACTGTTTCATCGCAATAGCCACTCCATAGACGGGGTCGAACGCCATAAGTCTCCACCAGTTATCGTCGGGAGATTCTCCTTGGAACTCCTCTGGGAAGCGGATCATTGTCTCCCAGCGTTCACAAACAGTATGTGTTTCGTCAACTCGGGACGGGCTATTAGGTTCATTCGACATATCGCGCGATCCGCTCCTAAGGCGAAAGGACACAATAGAACGGCGAGCCTGCGTGGAATACATGACACGATGCCCCACGCACCCCTGATGGGATACGACGGCCTGGAGGTGCTTAACTTCCAAAGGCATTGAATGTGGTGATATTATCTTCCATGTTCTGGTTGACAGACATAGATATTGATCGTCGGCAAGAAGAAAATCGTATACCCACTCTTCATGTCGATGGGAGTATCTCAGTTTTCTCATTTCCGGCTTGGCTGATAATCCGCACATTCTCTTCCAAACGAGAGAAACCCGGGTCCATGATATAACCGTGTCATGAGATGGAGACGCAAGACCGGCAGCAGTCGAAGCGGGATTTTCGTCAAAAAGAATCGATGGGAGATCTAAGATCACGACGTGATATGCAGTACTGAATTGATCCCATGTCACCTGTGTTGCGATGAGCTGATTTTGGAGCACCCGATGAAAACCGACTGCGATGAAGTCCGTGAGCTGCGGTTTCTACTTTTCCGTCAGCCGCTGAAACAAATCGGAAATGATACAGTAACATACGTTTTCGACATCAGAACCATGCTCGGACTTCAAAATGACCCCTGTTCCCAGACCCACATTGATGACAAGAATGAGATAATAAGAGTCAACAAGAACCAGAGGACCTTCGAGATGGACTGCATGGGGTACAGTAGTGGAGACTGAGTATATCTCTGGAAGATCGAAAGCTGCATCGTTGGAGACCCTCATACTGAATTGTCCGACCGCAACAGGTCGAAATTCAATGATATAAGTCTGTAAACTACCGAGAATATTGAGCGGACGTTTCACATGAAAACAATGGAGACATACCGCAAACAAATGCCAGGACCCTCTCGTGATGAGATCACGCCAAGCTTCAATGTGCAATCGTCAATCGACCCCCATCCGATGAGAACGTGGGACGGTATCCCAACAGATCCGACCAGTTTGCCGCTTTCAACTGTATAAAAGTCGATCATATCAACCGACGCATGCCAAATGATCTGTCCCCCAGGAAGGACATTCAGAAGCTTTGGATAAGGTGCTCGTCGCTCGCCGCGACGTGCTCTCTGGAGAACAGTGGATCGGAGGGGTTCAATGACAGCATGAGATAGCGAACGAGATATGCATAGAGCACGATTGGCAAGCTGAGGTAGCAAATTCTGCGAAACAGTCGACAGGTTGAAACCGTAAGGTAGAGGAATGTGATCCGCATTCTCCGTATTTGTCCAGGCGTTCCGATAAGAGCTAATGAGACCACGCAGGAAACATGATGTCTAGATTACTGTATCATGAGTCTTTCTAGACTGATCAAACTGAAGCGAATAGTCACCCTCGAAAGACTCAGGATGTCTTCCAATAGCAGGCCTTTCAAAATCAAAAGATTCAGCTCGTCTGGTAATTTTTCGAAGGCAGCCATCACAAAGTGTTCGAACTTGTGAACAGCGCCGGAACAGGAGGCTTTTGTATCCGCGAATAGCACGGCTTGATCGTGCGCTGCACTATCAACGACGAATGCTATAGTCAAAGCTGGGTTCTGAGTTCGAAATGATTGTAGGAAATTAGCGCGGTAGGAAAGTCTATGGTAGACAGTTATTGATTCGCGGCTAGTAGTACTAGAGAAGGACTATATTATGCTATTTAGTGATCAATGCAACTCGATATGACGTACATAGCTATACCGTAGCTTATACGTCACTTTGGCAGGATAAAGTTGAGATTTATTCCGCGGGATGATGTCTTCCAGGTGCTCAGCACTCCGTTTCAATCTCGACAGCTTCAGGAGAACATGCCACTGAGGAGGTCAGAGGTGTGCATACGCGATGGCGTGGCTCTGCCTTCACCCTAGCGAATACATACTAGTTTATATGCCGATCAATGACCCTGTCTTGACTTCAGTCACCGTATCCACCAGAGAGGCAAAGACAGCAGCGTCAGGCTCGGCCCAGCCTTCAGTGATTCTGAGCTCTCGGAGCGGATGACCATGTTCTTTTCGGAAAGCGAGGAAGCCCCTCACGCGCGCAGTACTGAAGTATGTCCCAGAACAATCCAGGATCTCGAGGCGAGGGCACACAATGTGAGGTGTTTCTTCCAATGCAAGCAACAATCTCTCGAATTCCGTTTCGTCTGTGCAGACGCGAATATGTTTGATGGACGGCCAGGAGGTGAGTGCCTGAATGAGATCCTGGATGTGCGGTAGAGCGGGTATACGAAGACTGAGGAGCTGTAGGGGAGTTGCGTACGAAGCCAGTGTAACGAGGAATTTGACTCCTGCTGCCGTGGGTTCCAGAGCCTCATACGAGATGGGCATTGACCCACCACATTCTCGAAACACCGTGTAAAGCAGGTGAGAAGCTTTCCCAGTGATTGATAATCCATGAGCCGTGGACATCTGAGCGCCAACAAAATCGCCAACATGGAAGTCGACCCGGTTATCTTCCTTGACTCCCAGCGATGCCCGAGCGCTAGACGGAATGGTAAGATGATCGAGGAAAAGGCCCATCTCTGAAACATAGAACCACTTTGCAGACAAATTTCGTAGGTTGTGAAGAGCCACGTTGGGAAGATTGTCTGGGACGTCCGGCTCGACGGCCATGATGGTATTCTCGATCTCCAATGTTTCCAACATCGGGAACTTGTCGAGCAATGGAAGCAGTTTGGCAAGCTCCATGGACTCCGCTCGCACGAATAATTTCACTAGACGCTCCGCGGAGACACCAGGTATATCTCCCAGCGCACCAACGAAACGGAGTTCGCGGAGAAGTGGCGTGTTCAACTCACACTCTACCACACGAGAAGGGTTATGACTGATGATGCTGAGCGTCAGCAAAGAACCCAAAGACTTCTGTCCGATACACGATGTAAGGAACTCGTGTAGAGATCTACTTCCCGCCCAGACCACAAATAGCCTGGCAATGCGTGGTGCAAGGAGACGTAAAGTGTCCCCTGCCTGATTCATTTTCTGACCCTCCGGATCAAGGTTTGGCATGCAAAACAGAATTGTCAACGGGAGTGTTCCACTTCGATCGCGGAGAAGACGGAAGAAGTTAGGATTCGAAGGCAGAGCTATTGAAGTCCATAAAGAGGGACAACTGACGGCTAGCTTGCGCCACCTCCAACATCTAGTGGAATGATCAATTTCATGAGATGTTGATTGCAGACAGGACACCAACAGAGAATAGGCAGGAGGCAATCTGAAAATGTTGGCCTTAGACACCGCAGTGACGATATCCTCGTGGTCATTGCAATATTTCAGGATCTCAAGGATGAGCTCGTCTGATAGGCCATTTATCGGGGCGCAGTTATTGCGTTGTCGTTTCATGAATAAGGCAAGTCTCCCCTCCATCTCCGAGAAACCTTGGGAAGCTGAGGTTAGACAATTTATATAACGAGCGCGACACTTACTTTGCTCAACATTGTTCAGAACTCTCGAGGATCGACGATGCGTGATCAATTGCTGCTCACTGGGTAGAGAATGGCATTAATAGTACGTCTTGAATCAAGCCAGGCACTACTGACACCTCTTCCGCTACCTTCTGTTCAAAGGCATCACAGATCTCCTTGCCAGACAATCCTCCATGTGGGCCAGACATCATGCCAGTCCGGGCGAGAAGACGCGTCGGTGTTGCTTTTGCAGGGAGTTCAAACGTCGTGAAACTGTAGCTGGGTATCCCGAATCACAAAAGACGCGTGAGTGACTGGAACGGGAGACTTCAGAGCTCTAGGAGTGCGAATTGCAAACGACGGGCAGGTGGCCCGGTATTTGCTGGTTGCTCCAGCCGAAGTCCGATTCCGATGAGGCCAAAGCCTTCCGCTTAAATCCGAACTCGTACGACTCATAGGGTCGGAAAAGGGTAATGGAGGAAAACCACTCGGAAGCAGGTGTATCAGGAATTACGACGAATGAAGCGGTAGCTTAATAAAGGCCCAAGAAAACAAAGCAGAGAGAAAGAAAGAAAGAGCGTGAAAAATATATAGCTCAAGTCGTCGGCGCAGGTAGAGTCGATCTACGCTGCAGTTGTCTCGACAGCAAGAACGCCAGCACCCCAGATGCAATCGCAGATACACCTCCGATTCTGTTCATGACTCCGTGAGTCACCCTCGGAGTTTGCACGCAGAAGCATCAACTGACCTATAAATTATGCCCAGACTATCACTCCTCGTGCCACCAGGTCCTACTCTCACATTCAGAGCATGTAATGCTCCAGGCGATGATCCTGGTACTTCAGCGCCTGGATCTTCTAAGCCTTTGCCGGGCTCGAGAATGGCGAAGACAAGAGACGAAATTCCGCTATCGAGACGTCAGGCAACTTAGAGGGACTATAATATAATGCAACTTACGTCATGACGAATTGAGGGATGACAACAAAGACGTTGTGGATCCCCTGACAAGCACAGTCAGTACCGGCGAAGGACGATCACGATAAACAAAAAGGAGACATACAAGTACGACGCCAGCCTTATGCACATCACCATCATCCAAACCTGATCGTTCAGATATTCTACTCTCTCTACTCCGACTCCTTGAATCATTTGATCCTCTCTCTGCGGATCTTCTTCGTATTGGGGAGACTTGTCGTGAAGTTTCATCTGGGTAGCCCTCGGAGCTGCTGTTTTGTAAAAGGGCTTGAGTTTCGGGTTCATTTGGCACGGGAACTGCAGCGGGATTATCATGGATAACTTGGCCAATCTAAGAGGAATGGGGGACGTGTATTGTGAGTAAGGTGAATTAAGGTGAAGGAAGAAGAAGAAGTACCAATGCGAAAGGCGCCCATTGTGTAATGGCGAAAGAGAATCCGGTCAGGGCGACAACTACGGTTGCTTCCTGCCAAGTTCTCACGAAACTGCTCTATGATCAATCCGCTGCTTCAGATTCACGATGAGACTCGGTGACTTACAATGTATAAGCCATGCAGATGCCGAATAAGAACTGACTGACAGCCCAGAGTGTCGCGATATGGATTTTCGGCTTATACCTAAAGTCGGCAATGAATTCGCGGACGACAAGGATGGCTAGAGATTGAATCTCACCAAGCAGCCGTTTGAGGTTCCTCGGGGTCTGACTCAGATATGAACCAAGGCGCGATGATGCTCGTCGTCATCGCCAACAGACTATTAAAGAACATCGCACGAGCACCACGCAGATTTGCCGCATCGTCGATCTCATCCGACACGTCACGGATGACTTTGGCCATGCTGTGTTCAGCGCGATAAAAATCGCCAACATAGACAGACGAAAGGAAGAGGATGGGAAACCAAGCGAGCCATGAGCTGGATTATCAGAGAAGTTAACTCCAGAGGTTAGGAGATGATGAAAGGTACGAACAAGAATTGGATGATGCACTGTTAAGAGTTCAAATCACGGAATACACTTTCCAAGATGGAGTGACTAACAATTCTTCGGATGATTGGATGAAGAGTAACGACTCCAGTCCAAAGATCGGCGAATACTTTGAGAACACTTCTGCTTCCTTCAGAAGTTGGTTCTTGTCTACTACAAGTTCAATGATTATTCAGATGATGTCAAAAGGTACGTGCAATAGTCGTTTCTCGCGCACCGCGATGACTGTGATCGCGTGGGTTGCCGCAAGGATGAAGGACGTCAACACCGAAAATATTTGAAGCTGCGTTTTCCCGAAGACTGATAGAAAAGGGAGTTGCGCTAAAGAGATGCCGCCACTTGATCTCATGAGTTTGATAACTTTTGGGCTTCAGTGTTCAGACTCACATAAAGAAACCCAGCACGTGGCCTATACCAATCATCCTGCTCGCCCACGCGTTTCCGAGGTCTTGCAGTCCAGAAGGCAGGGTATCAACGATCAGCGCGCGATCCATAGCTTGCACGGCATTGATTGAGAAGTCTATTAAGTAAATGGATATTGTAGCGAGGATAATCGTGAGCACATCATTCTGAAAGACGAATAAGAGGTAATTCGTCGAATTTCACTAATAAATACTCACAGCATGCGAGAGAGGTGAGGTGAAAATATTCGAAAAGTGTCTGGTGAAGCCCAATAGCATCATGCCGAAGACGCAAACCAGGGTCCCAGCAACAATGAAGGGTCTCCGACGACCCCAACGTAATGTAGATCGGTCAGCGAGAGAACCAACTAGCGGCTGCATAATGAGACCAGATAGCGGTCCGGCGATGAATACCAAAGACATCAGGGACTTTGTCAGTCCTAAAGAAATGAGGTACGGGGAAGCTAACGCGTAATGGTGTTCAGAATATTCAAGTGAGAATATCTGCATTTCACGCACCATATGACATTTCGACAGACCATACAATTTGAAGACCTAGCACTCCCGTCGTCAGAAGTGGTATTCGAGACCATTTTGGTCCAATGATATGCGACGAGCCAGAAAAAGTGGCAGACATGATGAGTCGTCGCGCCAGGAATTTCGAAGGCGTCAATCGGGTTCAAGATCGAGTGCTAGCGGCATCCGAGAAAGCCGAAATTAAACGTCCGACGTTGCCGATGACACGAGAAGCCGAGCTCGGCTACAGCGAAGTCTTCGACCCCTATCTCTGCATCTGCTATCATGCATCTCGCTTCTGATCAGTGAATGTTACAAGATCAATATACTGCACTCATTAAAGGCAAAAATACAGAGCATGTCAAGTCGTCAATAAACCCATGAAAAATAAACTAGCCCGCTCTCGAAGGATCCCATTGCACCTCAGTGACACCCAACGCATACTCTCTAAACTCAGGTACTGGGTCTTGTGAGCTCGAAGAACCATCGCCGCTAGCATCACGGGATGAGCTGGGTTTTCTGGGTGGCTCCGGCATGGCCACAAGCACTGCGACCTGCAGATGTTCTTGTTTCTCGGCGACGTGAGACCGTTCGTCCTTCTTTGGTTTCGGTCGAACCACGGGGAGAACTGGTTCTGGTGGCGTAGTACCTGGATAGTGGTAGGGGAGTCGTAATACGAAGTTGATAATACGATCAAAGAGAGTATTCGATCGAGCGATGTCTTGCTCAATTTCATGAGCAGTGTCGAGTGAAGTCTCGGAAGAGTGAACGATGCCCGCAGATAGAGGCTGGGAACAAGCGTGGTATTATTAGACACGATATAGTCACACCAGGGGAGAGCGGACACACCATTATTTGCTTCCAGTCATCGGCACTGTCACTGTTCTCAATGTGCAATTCCCATAATTTGGGAATTTTATCGTTGAGCTTCTTCTCTCGAACCGCGTCCAAGGCCGCTCTTCGTGCTCTCCGTCTTCGCTCCGTATAATGTCTCCACAGCATGCCACAAAGCATAAAGAGGACAAACAGAGACAGAAAGGCGATCAGGAAACCAAATAATAAAGAAGTTGAGCTGTGGGCTTCGGCTGCAAAATCATTGCCATCATCGTTACCGCCTGGTGGTGGAGGCGCGGTGGGTGTCGAGGATGAAGGCGAAGTGGTGAAAGCGGGTGAACCATCTGACGACGGAACAAAAGTTGGTAAGCTTAAAGGTCCTGTACTCGCAAAAGGCGTTGATTGAGCACCTCCGGAGCTCGACGACGCGATCGGCGAGACAGAACTCATAGTGGCGGACCCAAACTCGGAGGACAACAGTGAGTTGAGAGCCACGATGCTCAGAGGGCAGTGTAGGAGTCGTAGAAGAGGTCGTGGTAGTTGTCGTGAACTGCGGAGAACACAGAGCACAACTTGAGATGTGAACCGCGAGCTAAGACGCTTATTCTCTCATGGCCGCCCCATCGGCATCCTAAACTCACACAGGAACAATCTGCTCTGCCGAGATCTCCTTATTCGGAAACGGCGGCCGTGGAAGCGTTCGATCGCCGAAAGAACCAATCCGGGCGCTTGGGTTGCCGATGAAAATCAATTCATGGGCTTCTAATTGGCTCGCTTAGAGTGGTCATGATCGCTGATCCGGCAATCGCCCGGACGTCCGCACGTCTGTTTTCGCGAACACAACGGAGTCAACAATGAGGGCCTTGATCATGATTATCCGCAAGTCTTCGTATCGCAGACAAAGTTGGGCCTTCAATCTGCATCAATATTTCAACACGCTTTAGCTGGTCAAAAAAACAATAGGACGAGCCGGAAATATGTCGAGCCACGGTCTCATCATGCTCAAGGATTTTTCCAAGCGTGTACTTTGTCATCTCACGAAGCACTATATCCTTTTCACGGTCATATATACATATTCTCATCATGACATCGATTAGATACTTCCGATACCGAGCGCCGAGAAGATATACCTATCTGGTCCAGGCGTCTATGTCGAGTTATCTGATACACTTCTGATTGAGAAGAAATTGAGTACTGAATTGCTACCGGGCTCACTCATCGGACATTCGTGTCTTCTATCGGCCGATTGAAACTGGCCGCAATCGCGTTGTGAGTCGAGACTGTGAGACTTGAACCGATGTTTGGGAACAAACTATTCGTTCCTCGGGCCGTACTGTCGAAGGTGCCAGTGGCAAGACACAACGCTCGAGAGAGGACGCAACAAATATTTTTCAGGCCTTATATCGCATCATATGAAGTGTTTGGTCATCTCGGAGAATAGCCCTGTCAACAAACCATGTTCGCGACCTGCCGAGTCTGGCCTTCGAATGTTCGGCACCATGTCAATGGGGGTCCTGATCACATATGTAAGTGAAGACAACGCTGATACTGAACAGTACCTTCTCACTGACCGAAATCCATCAGCGATCTCTTGGCAGCTGTAGTGTGCGCGAGGAAGAGAGTCGTGCGAATCTGCGACCGAGTTCAACTTCGACGAGGAATGACAAGAATAAATTATCACCTATAGGAGGTTATAAGATGCGACAAGAATTATTCCTCCGCTATTTCCTGCCTCGTCAAGAAAGTTGAAGCCATGTGCTTTCGGCCGATGCTCGAGACCGATAGTCTCTTGGTTCTGTAGTGTTTTTCCAAAGCCAGGCTCCTTGTTTAGGCTTGGAAGATTTACGAATCAGGGAGGATACTACGTTGCGCTAGTATGTTAGCGAAATAATCATGGTCGCGAATTGTGTGGAGTCCATGTTGCCATTGCAACCTTCTCCGAGTTCTCCCAGGCTGATTCTGTGCTGGGTAGTAGCACAAGTGAATCAGGAAAGTCACCACTCTGAGTTTGAAAGCGCATAAGAGACATTTTACCTAAGATTCTTTGCCCAGCGTCGTCAACACTGAGTAAGTAGCCCTCATTCTGGTCGACAAAGAATATTGCTAGGATTTTGTATAATGGAAGCTCGGTTAGGGTCCACAAATGTGAAAACCATCTGGCAAACATTGTAGAGTAGAGATCGAAATTTATAATTTAAAAGTAGATAAGGAGGACTCACAGTACACTTGCAGGTAAATCACTACAGTACCTTCGGATGGAGGAAGCGGCAAGGGAAGCGGCTTCCAGAGCCCGGTCGGAGAAGCCAAGCAAACCGAAGTGCGGCTTTCGGCCCCTCCAATGCCACGTGTTGGCACCGGGATGGCTCCTTCCGTCTACCGTCGCCATAGTTAATCGTCGCTGTTTTCATGAACTTTCATCGAAATCTCATCTCTCCTGATGACCACCTCTGGTGATTCTGTTCGCATGCTGTATCTGGGACAAAACACAATATTCCACTTACTTAGTACTCTTACACGAAGCTTTGGATCGCAGCTTGGATTGAAACCTAATTGTCGGAGGCAACCTTGCAACCAATTTCTGGTCTATAGCAATTCTGGTTCCATGCCTGCACCTTGGCTGCCCCGAATTCAACCCTCTCACTCGTCCGGAACAGCCTCACCGGCCCAATCATCGACCGCTGCACATCCTGGTCCAACAGAATCATGGAACCTGGCGCTTTATTCAACGCCGGGAAACAATGGCTAGAATAAAAAATATTTCGGGGGGCAACCTGCTATCATATATGACATCCCCATATATCTTGATAGTCTGAAAGACGCACACAACAATGTTCGAAGAGCGAGGAAGGGGGTTGGCATCCGAGTAATAATTACCCGGATGACACCTGAAGGCCTGCAGCCGAGCCGACGGTCCCTCGGGCGCGTGTCCACAGGACTGCGTCAGTTGCACGTTTTCGTTACGGCTGGTAGCTAAGAGACAGATTAAAGGCATCATTCTTCCAACACTTAACCTCGAACTTCAACCTCGAATATGACAGACAAACGCTCCTCTCATCGCAAAATTCGTGAGCTTTCTGAATATTTCTAAATTTGCACGGGTCTTATCACTAGGACATATATGCACAGAGACCGGCTATGGTGGCAACGGCAGCCACGCAGGACGTGGCGGACGTGGCGGAGATGTCGATTCCCATAATGGCGCTCGGAATATATCGGACGTCCATAACCGTATTGAGCCGTGTGAGTTGCTGTGATTCTGACGTCGGCCCTATCTCATCGTCCGTATAGCACCTGGGACCAGCCACACCTACATCACCAACAACGCTCAAAACGTCACCGTGACAGTCGTTCAAGACAGCAGCAGGAGGAGGAGACCGAGAAGAAGGCTCTTCTGGAGAGGGAACGGCCGGAGAGATATTCATGATCAGATCAGACGCTTCCTCAGAGAGGATCGCATGCGGAGAAGGCAGTACGAGCGGAACCGAGGAATAAACTTAAAGCGACCGCGCAAAAAGATATGCAAGTGCGGAAGGAGATATAGACGTCGAAAGAAGCGCAAACGGTGCCAAAGAAAACAGGAAACCCAATTATGACAGCACTTTTCATGTTTGTAAGTTTGGTGTTATCTTTCCTCGATTTCAATAACTCATATCATCACAAAGCATGCTACGCCACTTTGGCTTTCCTAAGCCAAGCATGGGAAACCGTCCTCGTTCCGTTCCGGCGATCACAAGGTCGAAATGACGTTCAAGTTGCCATGAGTTGTGCCGTCATAGGAGGGAGGAGGAGGGAGAAGGCGGATGCACAGAGAAGTCGGAGGTGGACTGGAGATGAGACTACCACTAGACAGACTGCAGGCCAACAGCGAAGCGCCGCGCTAGGGTCCGAGGGCGATAGAATCCGATAGGCTCCTAGATAGGCAGTTTGTCGATCTCAGGCCTGGTGTCGAATCAATGATCATCTACTTCTTTGACGAAGCTGCATTGAGGCCTAACGTCGCGTTACCCACAACACAAGGTGGCTCGCATTGGACTTTCTTGATCGTGGTCTTCGTGGTTGTTGTTCTTAAGCGCCTGTGAAGCTAAACTGAACCCTACAGTAGCTCTGGAAATCGTGCGGCTTCGATTCGGCTCGAATCAATTGAGTCGAACACTGATATGAAAGAATGTTGTGTTGTGCACGTTGTCGACATCTTGATCGAGGTCAAACCAGTTATAGCATGTCATAAACGCCCGGTTTTCGAAGACACATGGTCACAGTATTACCGTTGAGGGGAATGCTATAAAGAGAAATATCAGCGATATGATCAATAACCACGGTAAAACTAGCCATACACTTCAAGAGGAGTCAAATCACCTTAGTAAGTCGGGAGATAGTCTTGAGAATGCCACTGAGGATCCAAGAGGATGCGTGGAGACTGAATTGAAAAAGACCAAAGCCATATGAGTGCTGGGTAACAGAGCAGGACATGCTTGCGCAGGGGGATCCATTGCCAATAGCAACCGGAATAAGATGGTACCACAACAGGCGGTTTGAACCGTGACTCCCAGCGAGCAGCTAGGATCGTCAAGGACGGCGTCCCAGTAGAAGGCGCCGGCGAGCTTCATTTCGTGTCAGTGGTGATCGGGAAAGGAAGTGGAGTGTGCGATGACTGACCCTGTTCCACCGCGCTACGAAGACGACGCTGCAGCTGCAAGGAAGAGCACTGGTTAGGTGGTCGAGCTTGAGGTGAGCTTGAGAGTGATTTCATCTTCGGACCGACAACCGCATTAATGATAGGTCGTAATATCGAGACGAGGACCGTGGCATCAGAACACCGTGAAATAGCATCGCGGAGCAAAGAAAGGAGGTTGAGTCTCATAGTGGGAAGGAGCCAGTGGGTGAGTCCTGGAAGGCGTCAGCCACAATGGAAATCCGGATTTCAAGAACTTGAAGACGTACAAAAATCGACGATGAGTTGCCTCTCACAGGCGTAAAACACAGACTACATCTTCTTCTCTCTGACGGTTGTGTTGCAGGTCTTGACCGCTGGCAAGCTTTTGATGGGGTTCGGCATCGGTAGCATTGAATGTGCCGCGGTGATTTCAGCCGGGTATATTGTTTGGCGGTCGCTGCGTTCGCCCCAAGTGTCATCTGAATACTTTTGAGCTCTGCGGCCAGACTGACCGTCGTCATAGATTACATCGCGTACGACAAGGAAGGTTACGAGACTGTCGACAACGTCCAGAGCAATCCGCCAAACGAAAATGTGAGTCGAGTGATCGACGGCGACTTCGAGGAGAAGGTCTCCTGACATTCTTTATCGCATCGCATCTGCTGGGAAATAACTCTTGTCGGTTGGATGCGTTGGAGAGTGTGAGGAGTGTCACCGGGCTTCTGGCACTGGATGTCTTATGACGGCGATAGCAGACTCGTGCCTTTGTCCTGGGAAATCCGTTCCTGCTGCTATAGTTCGCCAGTAAGATATAGCTCAGCATTGGATGGGAAGCCACGAAACATTGAACTCTCCAATGACAAGAGTCGTCTCCCGGGAACGGGACCCATAATCACGCCAGGCCTGCGCGGACTCGAGCTATGGTGTCGCTGCGTCTTGATGGTCGTCTCGAGCGTCATAAACTTCCTTGGAACATAAGGCGGTGCTTGGTTCTCTGCTTATTGGCCAGGATTTCGCCCATAACTCGAAGAAGCGCCCTCTCGTCAGACTGAGGTGGCGGAGGTGGCGGGGACGAAGGTGAAGCGCTGGCCCTTTCGTTGTTGAAAACCCGACGTTGACCTTGTCAGGGGCGCTCACGTCCTTGCGCCAGTCTTCAGCTTCCATGACCTTTGATCCTTCTTACTCAGTTGCGGATATGAGTTTTGGAGACTGAGATTAAACCTGCAGGCCCCGACGCTCGGCTCGAGATTCCGTCTGTCACCAGTACTGCAGGAATCTCTCCTATCAAACTTGAACTACTGGCCACAGCTCTGGAAATTTCCGCCGTATGTATCGAGGGAACGTCAATAACGACATGGACGACGCTCTAGGAAGCGGATCATAGGACGACGTATCCTGGGCAGACCGCTCTTCAGCTCATGCTGAGACTAGTACTGAGGCCATAGGGGACTCGGCGCTCTCTGGAAAGAGACTATATGACATTTGGTGAAAATTTCGACAACAGCATCTTCCAGTGTTCAAGATTCGAAGGTCGTCTTGCTGGCTAACAGTGGGTTTCAACGGCTTCAAGCACTGCACACACTCATAACCTCCCGTCTCGCGCGCTCAAAGACTATCGACTCTTCGCTCGCTTAGCCTCATTATGGTCGAGAAGCTGGCAGCATTGATGCCTCCAGTCTGCCAGCAGTATGACGCTGGTAATCCAGATCACTTGTCCCAGATACTCGTCGACCTTGGACCATTTGTTTCTGCTGGCATTTAGCCCATCTCATGCCTCTCAAACCGTATAATTAAGGCTGTCCAACGTTTCTCTTTCGCGCACCGCTTGACGACATGTCTGGCTATCCATTCCCCATTGCTTCCCCACAAGACTCTGATCCCCGCCGCAGTACGTCTCTACAGCGGCATCATTGTCGGCAGTGATACCCTAATTGCGATATTGTGCCCCATTTTCTGTACCAGCTGGCGCTCATCAGTTCAGCACTACTCAGAGCACCCATTCTGAATTGGAAAATTGGGACGGTGAGATTTCTGCCCCTTTTACTATGATGAGTACGCTCATCATAAAATATAGGTCGCCATTACGTCGGAGGCAGCCTCCAAGGTGGGGGTGCAGCAGTCGGATTCCAGGCAGGACGACATCCGAACGGTGCCTTCCAATCTGCTTTCAGTGGTCCCCCTCCCCCTCCCGAGGAGAATCAAGCGCATGCCGGTCCCTCCAAGCATGTGAGCCTATTTCATTCAATCCCGGAAATAAATCTAATTGGCATCGACTTATTCTCCAGGGCAAGACGCAAGCACCGAAGCCGAGGACTCAGTCACAAAAGGACGCTGAGAAACGAAATAAGAAGAAGCGGAAGAGTGTCTCTGCTAAGCTAAACAGAGCTCTCGAGGAAGCTAGAATAGAGCGGGTCCCCCGAGGCCAACCAGATATGATACGCTCGGCAGCTCGTGTGATCCGGTAAGTGTATCAACTTGAATGCGATCGATGGAGTCATTGATAATCGTGTGGAGAAAAACTACGGCAGAGTGTCAATTGTTAAGACGCATTATGCGGAAATTGCAGACTGACCCAAGATCAATCAATTCACCTGCCTACCACCTGGCCCTGGCCTTCCCTCACGACTTACAGATTGCATGTGCGAACATTGACAAAGAGGACGAAGAGGACGAAGGGAACGAGGAGGAGAAGGATGAGGAGTCCGATCAGGACCTTTGGTAAGGCCCACTGCCTTCTTGAGATTATATGCGCATTCGCTTATTCCATGATTTCTAGGGCCGACGATATGATTGATTGAAAAGCCTGCCACTGGATCAGTACTTCGCTCTGAACAAGCTGGTACATAATCTCATATGCATTGTTATACTGATTTGTGAACGATTATCCTGACCATTGCGTCCAAATGTACATGTAAAAACGTAGCTTTTGACTGAATTGATTGATTCTGTCCTTCTCTGTTTAAGACTGATATACGACGCTGAAACTTATTGCCACTCGATAGCTGACTTTCGGCAAGACTTTCGGTTCACAAGCGAAGCGAAACACCTGTTTGTTCTTGTTGTGGCATCCGAATTTCACCTCCTGGCCTTAATGCTTTACCGGCTTGGACACCTACAAATGTGAATGGAACCTCGAGGACGTTCGATGTGCGAGTGTTTGAGGCCGCATGAAGCCTGCATGAAAGCTAGAAGATTCTGAATCAAACAGAAACTCATCGTCGGTCGCGCTCACTCAATCCGCCGTCTCGTTATCGGTTGCCTAGCTCGACATTGAATCAGGAATAGTTCATGGATGGACTACTTCGTCTCTCTCAAAAACCTCGTCTATGTTCCGCTCCATCGATACGGATTACTTGATGTGGATTAGCGCAATCCACGAAAAATTTCCACGCAGCGTCTAAAGGAATAGGGTTATCTGGCAACCGGTTTTAGACTCGTAGCGCAGGGCCCTAATAAAATTAGCCGCAGACCGCTCTCCGTCCTGGCTACAATGCGACAAACTTCTGTGACGTCTACTCCGTCTTCTGGTACCAGTACGAAGGAACCCCGTCAGCTCTCCGCCTTATCTCATTGCTTTCAGCTTCACCCACTCCGAGGTCCGGAAACCCTGGAACTCTCCCGTAACGCTACAAAGACGACGTCGCACTGGTTTCAAACATAACCAGAATGCACGTGCTCATTCGTCATTAATGGGAAGACATGTACCCTCATCTGTGGTCTTATCGTGCTGGAACACTATGCGACATTTTAAGTTGCGTCTATTTATTGCTCGTGACCGACCCCTGGTGACACCCTGATGATCGAAATTGATCGACTTCTAAGGCGATCTAACTTGATGCGTCGTAGCTTCGATTGCTTGAGACTTTACCGAATGTCTAAGTATACCTATATTTGGAATTCCTTATCATCAGGCGTCGTGTCACTGGCAACTGCTGGTACTATTACTTTCGTGGGCCAAATTTGCAATTCTTTCCCTGTGCTTATGGGCGATCTTGAGGCCGCTGGATCCGAGACTAACGCGTGGTCGGTGATGAAACATTTACGATTAAGATAAGTGGCGTCATCCTCCATGCGATAAGTAGAAGCACTTTTCAGACTATGAGGTCGTAGCGTAGCTTATACATAAATTCAGCTCACTTGTCTACTTGCAAATTTTCAAATCGTTGGTTCTAGAGATAAGCAGAAGCTTCGTTGACCGTCTTCCCCTCCTCTTGCTCAGCTTGCTGAGTAGAGGGGGTTTTGTCGAAAGATGATCGTGCAGGGTCTCTTGCAAATCGCCTTTTATGGAGTCATTTTCTCACACTGGCCTCTGCGTACACCCCGTTTGGTGATTTATTCGTACGGTCTCCCGAAGTTTGGCCGACCGAGACAGTCGTATTTGTGCTTTATTTGGCCTCACTGTTTCTTCCCGCATCTTTCTACTTCGTGTCCTCGCTCGCTGAACAGGATTCGCTTCTATCTTATATTAAGTACCTCGACGATTGGGGTTATGTCTTTGTTGCTACATTAGAATATATTTCTGAGTCCAACGTTGTTGCTTGCTTCGTCAGTTGTCCAATAAATTTTGAGCCTAATGAAATGAGACAGATGTGGTTGATAGGGATTGTATTATACAAAATTTGATTGCTAGACTCGCGACTTACGATGACAAAAATTTATGTGCCCGAAAATTCAGAGAGGAGGGGACTTAGGCGCGCAAGCACCGCTACCATCCAATTTATGTGGATATTTCAGGACATTTTTTGAGAGGTGATCAAATATATGCAATACATTACACCAATGAGGTTCTTAAGAAAAGAAAATCAAGTTTAAAGACGTTGCAAACAATGACGTGGTCAGAGTTGGGATGTCGAGTCGATCGTGGTACCGATGACGTAGGGTCGTTGTATGCGGTTCACAAGAAAGATCTGCCAGTCGCCGCCCTCACGAACAACGTTATCGCCCCCACTTTCTTGTTCACAACCCTCACCAAGAATTTGAATTACCCTGAAATTTAGCAGATGTCAAGCCAGACCATAGCACCAAATTCCGGGATTTCAGACTGCTGCGTATGTCGACGATCGACGTCGTCGTGAGGTTACATGGGCTCGACTCTCTCGACTGACACTCGCTTTTTTCTTGTTAGCTTTCAGGACACCTCCATGTAGGAAACCCGATTGGTCAAGAAGAGACTCTCGGCGGAATGACCACCTACACTACTGGGGACGTAAAGTAAGAGCTCTTGGATATCAGATCATGAGTATATTTTAAGATCGATCTGAAGGAATAAGAACAAGAGCATCCTGTTCATTACAGATATCTTCGGCTACCACCTCACGGTATGTCTTCTAGACCAGGGCAACGCACTAGCATCTGACATTGACTGAGATAGAACACTCGACTCCTTGCCGATGAATACGCAAAGGCCGGTTTCTACGTATATGTTCCTGACCTGTTTGACGGAGACTACGTCCCGGTAAGTCAGATGAGCGTATCCTGTCATTCGGGTCGGAGTCTTGATTAAGCCTTGACAAATTCTGTCCATTTGAAATTCTCAGGAGTACGTGCTGGATGTGGTTGCGCCCAAGGACACGGCTCCCCCAAAAAGCTTCACCGAGAAAGCGTGAGCGGCATAGACAGACATTCAGAAGCAGGAGTGGCTCACTGATCAGAACAGACTGAGCACCGCAAAGGCACCTTTCGATCTCGGCCCATGGGTCGTCAAACACAGAGAAGCAGTCTCCCTCCCGTTGATTAAGAACGCGGTGGAGGCAATTAGAGCAGACCCTGCGACGGGGAAGTTGGGGTGCGTGCTCTTGTCCTGAACTAAGCCTCTTGCGGATTGAAATGACCTGGTTGTTCCGAATAGCGCCGTGGGATTCTGTTGGGGAGGTCGATATGCGATTCTTCTCGCGCACGCCGGGAGCCAAGTCGAGTGAGTGTGTGGCACAATGCTCCCCAGTTTCACCGGTTGCGACGACGACGACGAGAAACTGACCAGAGCGATTATTTTCGTAGTGCTGCTGTGGCCCACCACCCGTCTTTTCTTGGACTACCGGATGACGTCGAACCGGTTGCAAAGCCGCTTGCGGTTACGGTTGGCGATAAAGACAGGTTCGCAGGCTGAATTTTATATCCTGACCCGAGCATGTGGGAGACTGATGATATATTACAGCATGCTCGATCAGAAAGGCGTTGCGCAGCTGAAAGAAATATTGACGAGCAAAGCTGGAGTCCCGAGCGAGGTGACGGTGTATCCTGGTGCTCATCATGGGTTCACGGTTCGCGGAGATCTGAACAACGAGACTGAGAGGGAACAGAAGGAGCAGGCAGCAGAGCAGACTATCGCTTGGATGCGGAAGTACCTGTAACTGGTTACTTTGGTAGCGACTTGCAAATTGAAGAGTAGAGACGAGAGCAACTCCGACGCGCGACCCTTGCTTGCGCTAATGGCACTCAACCTAGAGACCAGCGACCGATGGGCATCCAAATGCGACACATCCCTCAGTTGCTTCAGTACACTGACACACTGGCTGTGTAGAGGGGCCGCCCTGTCTCTCAGAGCCCGTTATCTCTGCTCTTCTGCGACTCGCGACTCCTTAAAATCCTACGGTGTTCAAGCTGGTCCTTGCCGACGGTCTGCTAAGCAGGATTTTCTTCTAAAGAGCTTCGCTGCTCCTATTCTATTCTGTCTCTCTTTTCTAGTCTCTCTTTTACGTCGCTCAGCTAGACTGCACGCTTGAGCTTGTCATGTCCGGCATCGTCTTTGTCGACGATATGGATTCATCTATTCACTTTGATCACAATTGGGGCTCGATGTCCAACAACAACAATGCCTTCAAGAAGACACTGCATGGAACCACGGTCCACAATGCGCAGATGACATATACCTTTAACGGTGCGTCCACTATCCAAGTCTTTCTGATCCACCACTGACTATCAATCAGGGACGGTAAATCATCCCATTCCAGCGCATGACCACATCTGACCACAGCTATAGTCGATTGGAGTCTTTGGAGCAATTGTTCCAGGTGTCCCGGCCAATACCTCCCTCGCAGTCTTCCAGGTCGACAACCTTCCCCCTTCCCAGCTCTTCCAGCCACCCGACGTCACCTCCGGTCTCTTCAAGCATCCATTCTTCGGGTCTCCTTTGAAGAACAACGGACCACACACGCTCACGGTCACAGCGAAGGTCCAGAACCAACCCCTCTTTCTCGACTTCCTCGCCGTCGGCGGTGGGAGTTCCAACGATAACCGAGAGAGTGATGGTGGATCCTCAGATGGTGACAGCGACTCCGGGGACGGGGACGACGGAGATGGCGGAGGTGGGGGGAATAATGGCAACGGAGGACACGGCAATGGAAATGGGAATGGGAACAGCAACAGCGGGAACGGTAATAATGGAAACAGTGGAAACGGGAACGGTGGCGGGAACGGCAATGGCAATGGGAACTCGAACAACGGTGGAAATGGCAATAGCGGCGGCGGCAACAGCAGCTCCAGTGGGACGAGCAGTGGCAGTGGGAGCGGAGGAAGTCACAACACAGCGCAGAGCGGCAGCCTTGGCAATTCAACAACTTCTTCGACGACTTCATCACTACCCCTATCCAACACTGCCACCTCTTCGACCGGGACACTATCGTTTCTTCCCTCCCCAACTGCCACCGGAAATGTGGGGATCGCCCCACAAAATCCTGCATCGAGTCTGCTTCCGCTCAAACCCGCTCAACCTGCTATTATTGCAGCCAGCGTGGTTGGGACTGTTTTTGGCCTTGCTTGTATCGTTTTCCTCGTGTGGTTTCTTCGTAGAAGGCGGATGAAACGTGATAAGCAGGACAAGAATCGACAACAGGGTGAGCATCCTCTCTACTGAGCTAATTTGGTTTCCTGATATTGTACATACGCAGCCGATCGAGAAGATTATGCGTCAGGTACGCCGGCTGTCGGGGCTACGATTGTCAAATACTTACATGCCGGGAAAGACACGAAATCGCCAATGTCTAAAACGGCATCGTCTTCCGAAGAGTTCTCATCCTTCATGCCTTCACTTCCCTCCCGTATATCGATGATTCCATACTCGTTGTATCCTTTGACGCCTCGTACCGGCCGAACGCAAGTCCTCGACTGGAATGGACGGCCGAAAGGGCTTCCTACAGTTGTTTATGACCCTCCTGCTGGTAGGCAAAATCGAAGCACGACGGACGCCTCTCTTGATATATGGGTTTCGGGCCCTATCTCGCCTGGAAAGAGTTTCAGCGTCAGTCTACCACGAACACGAACCCACAGTTCCGCGTTCTCGAATACGACTTCTCAGCTACCACCACCACCTCCTGAGAAACTATAACCCCTTCATAGACATCGCATTCTTTCACCCTCCGCACTATCCCAAAATCGCGGAGGGGAATTTGCACTGCTCCATTTGTGTCATATCCCGTTATCTATCTCACCCTGATCAGAATTGGTCATGGATGTATGACATTCTTTGATTCTCTTTCGCCTTCGGTTTTCTATACATATGTTTTTCTCTCTCATTTCAACTTTATTTAGCACTCCCCTCTATCTTACTCTCTTAATCTGCATCCATTCACCTGATCGATACACCGCTACGACGGCGTCGACACCGAACATATTCCCCTCTTTCTTGCTGACATCCTGTCTTTTACTCATACCACTTGTCTCACCATTTGTATACTTTCTTCAATAATTGTAGCTCTGTAACAACCTTCTTCGTTTTATCGTCGACGAATATAAAATGCGATCAATCAGATCTGCTGAGTGCCGAATTCAAGCCGAATTACACCAAAGCCGCTGCTTGTCTTTGTTTGGGCTAGTCCATCAACACAGCCACCAGGCTCCCTTTGACCAATTGATCTGCCAAGTAGCTCAGCTACTCTTGAAGAATATCCGTTCTCAATTTTGCTCCCTGGATGTAAATGTCTCTTGAGGTTCAACACCCTTCAAAGATAGATCTTTTTCAATTCGGCACCGACATGGATGTCGTCTCCTCCGTGTAATATTGGCCCTTTCCTCGCCTTGCATAAAGCGGCCTCTGTCTCTGAAACTCGACGTCAGATCTCCGCAACCGGATACATGGGCGATGTTCCGTGCACTGTCAATGATCTATGAACGATGACTATGCTCAAGCATTTACTTGGACCGCATCGGCCACGGCCTTCTTGTAAGAGCTCGATATACCAATATGACGCATGAAAATATCTTTTCTTTTGCACCGCTGCTGACTCCGTATCTCAAAATCTCAGGATATCGTTGGCTCCGCATTGTCGATCCCGATGCGTCCAGGCGTCCTCGGCACAATTTTGAACTCGGGTCCTTGAAGGGTTGAAATTTGAAATCTATGCTGTTCGAGATCTATAGATCTGTCCTAGGCTCAGGCCAAGATCTACATGACTGTGAGTCTTCCAATGCTGTCTGTTTCAGTATTCCGGTAATCTAACGATCATTTTTTCCACATGTCATTCGGCCGGTTTGATGGCAAACAGATGCCCTCAATCCCCTTCTCCTGCGCTGGTAAGTATACTCTTCCGTGGACGTGATGACTTGTTTGTGGATCGAATTTTCTGGACGAAGAAGAAGCTGCGAGTCTTGCTCGCTACCTCAGCGTACATTTTTCTTGTGATTTCTTTGCTATATTACTGTACTGCGTCCTGATCCAGTACATGAGTACAATCTGTGGATCATTCTCCTATATCTTGCCTGTACAGAGCGAGGGAACTATTTATCTATATATTTATCAAGCACGTGTTGCGCACCGTGACGCTTTGATCTTGCCTATGGCCATCATGATGATCAGAGTTTTGATGCCCAACGGCTCTACGGCTTTCTCACTGCAGCGGCTGCACCCCTTGCACATCTAATTTCATCTCTCATAGGACACCGTCAGACAAGACCCAGAAAAGCCACTTATTCAAGTTGAAATAACCCAGCGCTCCGTGGTCATCCCATCTTCTGAACATCTTAACAGCCTGATCGCTCTATTCTTGGCTCCTTGGCTATTTGAAACGGCGCTCAAGTTAGCCATGTCATCATCAGGGAGCTGTGCACGTTGATCTTGGATCTCTGATCGTCTCGGATGATATATGAGGTCGAAGCTTGTCTGTCCTGGATGGTTGACTTTGATACTGCCACCTCCCGCCTTCACAACGCCACCTTCAACGTTCACGTCGAACCTCCCTGGTTCTGTACGTGACTTTAGGCTTTAGACTTCGCCAGCAGATCTTCGCATCTGTAGTCTTTGGGAGCGAATTGGAAAGGATGACGACAGCGACGAATTATACGACTGTCTCGATTCCATCTTCGTCGAGCGATATCGTGTATACTCCTGGTCAATGGAGTCAAAACGGGACTTCTATGTGCTCCACGAGTCAAGGAGCGACTGCTTCTCTGAACTTCACCGGTAGGTTCCATTTTTTGCATTCTCCAGCACAGTTTCTAAAGCTCAATAGGCCTGTCCTTTTCTCTCTCTGGCAGCGTCACACTTCCCCAATCAGCACTCCCTCAAATTCCAGACGATAACCAATCACTCCTCGTGGCTACTATATCATTCGACAATAATACCTTGCATAAAATCGCCTTCAATGCCTCTCTCGGTCCTGCAAGCGTTACGCAGTCTCCATTATTTGCAATGCCACAGTTCGCCGCAACTGATGGACCGCATGTCGTCACGTTCACGAATGATTTTGACGGAGTCGTGACGTGTCTGGATCAAATCAATACCACATCCGTTCTTTCATCATCCCCATCCTCGTCTAACTCTACCACGGACTTCGCCACCCCTTTGCCGCCAGTGGCGAGTTCCAAGAATGGATCGAAGACAAAGGTTGCTATCGCAGCTTCCTTATCGGCTTTCATTGTCGTCCTGCTGGTGGCCATGATCTTACTGCTCATCAAAGCGCGGAAATATCGACGAGGGAAGTTGATAAGCGCATCAGATGAATCCGTCCCCGAAATTGAACCGTATCGTAAGTCCTTTCGCTCCAGATCAACAAACAAGTAATCTGAGGCATGCCTAGAACCATCGCCAACCAAATCTTCTATCGCCCGCCGTCTCTCATATTTCCGTCGTACCTTAGGAACCGACAACGCTAATTCACGACCTAACGGAGGTCGTGGACCTAGTACTCAAGGCACAAGCACCGTCGCAGCAAGCTCGATTCTTCCCAGCGTTATAATGGCTCCCAGCACGATATCGTATCTACCAAGTAGCCGCGGGGCACCGACCACGATCGGCAGACCAGGAAGTCAATATCTTGGAACTGCATCGGAGAGAATCACTGTTAGCGAGTTGAGGAGAGATCCCGTTGAAGGCCTGTGTACCTTGGTGAGTCTGGATTGGTATTTTCACGCGGAAAATCGTCGGTTTATTAAATTTTTGATCCCGTAGACGCTCGCTAATCCATGAGTCGAGATTCGGGGGCTCAGACTCCAAGTCGACAATCATCAAGACTGATTTCAACATTCGGTATATTGGCGTATCACACTTCATCGCATCGCAGTAATGAGGGCGATTTACATCAAGATGGAAAGATAGATGCCGCAGCGTCGGCGCTTGTCGGCCGTGGTTCGAAAAAGGGAGATTGATGAGTCAAAAGTCAATCGATCGGACGTCTAAGCCTGTCTGAGCTTGTTTTGGAGTTGATGACCCATGGCTCGGAGGGGACTGGATTATGATCGGGACAGTCATGGGTGTATCTAACCTAACCCTGCTTTCTGATGCACAAGCCGCTGTGCCCGTATCTAGGTTCTCGTCGGTGTTCCGACGGAGAATAAGGTGTATCGGTTGGTGGGGATGGGAATTTGGATGCCATGTCGTACGACCTTGGGTTTGCGTTTGACCTTGACGTCTTTCTAGTGTGCCCAATATTTGTGAAACGGCGGAAGGAGCTTGGTAGTGTTACGGAATGTATATATTTAGTACATTAATGGAGTCTATAATGCAAAGAATCGTTCGACTTGAGAAAAGGTCCCGGCCGAGTTTGATCAGAAGAAGGTCGCGAGTCGCCGAGCTCGTGGCAACAGCCTCGATGTCCTCGCCTCGGTCACTCCGAACGACCTGGATTCACGGAAAGTCCAATGCACGAAACGGATGGACTGGATACGATAAGGATGGAACGTTCATGAAGATGTGGGGATATTGGGTCAGTCAGACTGATGGGGCGTGGTCATCATTGATGAGATGAGAGTCGCTGTTCCCTGAGTCAGTCACGGCGACGGCGGTTACCAACCAACAGCGAATAGACGAACACGTTTCAAGCATCGATGAACATTCGTCGCTGTTATGTTATGCAGGAGAGTCATCGATGGCAACAAAGCAACCGCGCTCTCTTAAAATCTCGAGGTATGATACCTCGACCCCCAAAGTCCCCGTTTCTGCCACTCACTTGCAGGCGCTCGTCCAGCTGAGCTCCCCCCGCCCCAACGAAAGTTAAGACTTAGTCTTAACAAGACAAGACCCGAGTGTGCCCTTAGACTCGCCTCGCCCTTTGACTTAATCTCGGACGTGTCCCTGAGTCCCCAAAGCCTTTACCCTCTTCATTTTCTCAGACAACACTCGCCCCACGGCCGTTTAATCCCGACATAATGCCAACCGCCGTCCTGATCCCTTATTGGGAAAATGGTGTTCAAAAGTTGAAGCGAGCCCGTGCACGTAAGTACCCGCTCCGTCCTCTCTCTCATGCCTCCACATCGTGTAACCTCGCTCCCTCTCCGCCTTCCCTCTTTTCGTATATCTCTTCCTGCCTTTCCATCTCTTGCCTCCCTCACCTCGCAACTTTTCTCACCCACACCTGCCATGTCCATAGCTCCTCCTGAACCTGCTGTCGGCCTCAGACCACCCGCCTACGAGCACTCTATCCACCTCCAGCGTTGTCTGGCCCAACTGCGCTCAAAAGAATCTCCATTGGAGAAATACATCTACCTCTCCCAACTCAAAGATGCCGACCCGCGAGCATTCTACCGTCTAGCAGTAGACCACATGTCTGTCAGTCCACCCCCACTCACCCACTCACAACCCCAGTCTAACTCTAAATCTTCAATACAGGAAGTTACTCCCCTCATCTACACCCCAACCGTAGGCGAAGCCTGTCAAAAATGGTCTCACATCTATCGTCGTCCCGACGGCATGGTGAGAAATGACTCAAATCCCATAGACGCCCAAAATTTCTAACGCGTCTGCTTCCCGTGCGACAGTACATTTCGCTCAAAGATAAGGGCAAGATCGGAGCGGTCCTCCGCAATTGGCCTCGACAAGAAGAAGCGAGGATCTCCGTCGTCACTGATGGTATGTCTCCCGCTGATCGCCTCTCCGCTTCCGCTTTGGGCAAGTATTGATTATGCGGTTTCATGATAGGATCCCGTATCCTCGGCCTTGGCGATTTGGGTGTCAATGGAATGGGTATCAGTGTGGGCAAGTTGTCTTTGTACATCGCTGGCGCTGGGTAAGTTCTTTGTGATCGACGTCCGAATAGGAACGCTGATTAGTCTCTTAGTATCCGACCTGAGTCGACAATTCCTATCTGTCTTGATCTCGGCACGAACAACAAGAAGAACCTTGATGATCCTTTCTACCTTGGTCTTCGTCAACCTCGTGCCTCGAGTGAGGAATACCATGATTTTATGGAGGAGTTCATGGCCGAGATGAAGAACACCTTCCCCAAGCTATTGGTCCAATTCGAAGTAAGCTATCAACCTAAGTATCAAATTCAGTCTATTAACAAAGATACAAGGACTTCACAACCGATCACGCATTCGAATATTTGGGTGCCTTCCGCGACCGCTATCCCGTCTTCAACGACGACATCCAAGGAACCGGAGCTGTCGTCCTCTCAGGTTTCGTCAATGCCGCAAAGCAAGCATCCCTCGCATCAGGCCGCCCTCTCTCCGACCATCGTATCCTCTTCTTCGGTGCCGGATCAGCAGGTGTCGGCGTCGCCATGCAACTCCTCAGTTTCTTCACTATCTCGGGACTGTCAGAAGCCGAAGCACGCGAACGCGTCTGGTTCGTCGATACTCAAGGTCTCATCTACGACATCCGCGGTAAACTCGCCGAACACAAAAAGTGTCAGTCATGCCATTAACGTATTCCATCATCCCGCACGTTCTGATGATGTCTCTACAGACTTTGCTCGTAAAGACTACGCGGGCCCTCCCATCACTAATCTCCTCGATATAATCAACTACGTCAAACCCACCGCATTAATAGGTCTCTCCACCATCTCCGGCGCATTCTACAAAGAAGCCGTCGAACTCATGGCAGCCCTCAACCCCCGTCCCATCATCTTTCCTCTCTCCAACCCCGTCACCCTCTCCGAATGTTCATTCCACGACGCCCTCACATGGACCAACGGAAAAGTCATCTTCGCATCTGGCTCTCCCTTCCCCGCGGAAGAATATCAGGGAGTGACACATACGCCTGGACAAGGGAATAATATGTATATCTTCCCCGCGCTTGGGTTGGGTGCGATTTTGAGCAGGGCGAAACATGTTACGGATTCGATGGTTGAGGCGAGCTCGTTGGCGCTTGCTGATAGTTTGACGGAGGATGAGAAGAAAGAGGGATTGCTTTATCCTCGGCTGGAGAGGATCAGGGAGATCGGGGTTAAGATCGCGAGTCAGGTCATTCGGACTGCTCAGTCTGAGGTAAGTCTTTCCTTTGCTTTCTTTGTGCCAGATCATTGGCTGACCGCGAATAGGGTGTTGATACGACTGAGTCGCTAAGAACCATGAAGGACGATGAGCTTGCGGCTTACGTCAAGAGCAGGATGTGGAATCCTTGATCCTCGACCCGATTTGAGCAGCATCGGCGTTTATTTTATTGTTGGCCTGCCTTATGATCTGTTCGTCCGGCTGTGTTCTCCCCTTCCTGTCCTCGAATGTACATCCTTTGTCTTGCACACTTTGTTCTATTATAATTCAAATGAAACCGTAAAAGAACTCAGTCTTTCTATCTATGGCGGGGGACATACTTGTACAAACCAAGTATTGTATTGGTTAAAGATCAGCTAACTGTATCGTTCTTGTTCCGATAATTCATTTCGATCACTGATTCCTCCCGCTGCCCCTGACGATGGGATCTCTCATTCCAGTATCGTTTCTGCTCTCCATCACGGTCAGTATAATCGGAACTCACAATTCGAGGTTGTGAATGGAGAGGAAGACGAGATCGCCTAAACGCCCCGATCAGCGTTGAGTGTGGTTACATTGGAGTATTGCTCAGCTGCTGCGTCAGCTTCTAATCGTTCTGATTCAAGTTGTGCAATTTGTGCATCTAGTTTTTTGATCCGGATCTCCATTAAATCTGTTTCTTCGGATTCCATCCTGGGAGGAGTAAAGTATGGTAAGATAGGTCGTTGATATTGACTGACCTGATCAGATCAGCAGCGTGAGACGCAATATCAGCCCTGCTGGGAGGAGGAACTCGAGGGTATCCGCCGATCTCTGCAAGGGCCCTGCGTATAGATTCGAAGCTACCACCTAATTTTGCTTTGGCTTTTTTCGCACTTCTCAGTTGGCTATCACGTCTATCTGCTGCTTCCTGAAGCGTCGACTTGGTGGAACTTAGCCTATTTTCTTCCCAATCAGGATCCGGGAAGTTAGCATAGACGCTTGGAGTTGAGGGGGGATGAGGGGGGTTAGCCGTATTGACGGACTCAGCGAAGTGATGTTGATCTCGCTTCCCCTGATCAGCTTCACCATGGCTTATCTGAGCTACAGATAGGTGGATGAGTAATTCCCATGGGTGATGAGTATTGTGAGACTCACCGGACTCATATAGTGAGTGAGGAAGTTCCAAAGAGGGCTGCCGAATCAGGTTTCGAATGGACGACGAAGGATCGGTGTATGCATCATGTGCAGGATCTTTCAGTGTTTGAGGATTTTACGCGCAATGACAGCCCGCGAAGGCAGCAACGGAACACTCACCGGCGACAGGGGCCGTACTTGAAGGTGAAACCGGGGAAGATAGAAATAGTTGTTCAGGCCCAGGGCCTGTGGAAGCCTGACGAATCGGACTTTGGGACGTATACGCTACGCTTGTGATTAGCCCGTTACAATTGATGGCATCGCGAAAATATCCCCTTACAGGACGTATCCTCGTCCAGATCGCGTCGTCTCTTGTTCGAGCCCTGGACACCTGGTACAGGCCAAAGACTTGGGTCCCATAGAACAACTGTGAAATATTATAGGGCTTCTATGAATAGGAGCAGAATCCTATCACCATATAGCAGACCTTGGATGCCGTTCAAACTTCGGCTTCGTGGTCTCATCAAATGCTCGGCGTAGTCTTCATCCATGGAGCTCGGAAGACTCTCGCAATCCAATACCTGTCAGTCCGCTTGAATCTTTCGGGCCTTCAAATAAAGACAAAAGGTAATTGCCTTAGAGATCAGCCCAATCTCATCATCATGGGTCAAGACAACATCGGCGTCCGAACACTACCGTTCAATTGAACCAATCCTCAGCATTTTTTGGGGGAATGATGACCTTGTCTTCAGCTCACGTTCAAGTAGTGATCCATAACTTCGTCATATATAGTCAGGCGCTGATTGCTCTGTTGATATGTGTGAGCTCATAGATAACAAGAGTTTTGCTCCTCACTTCCTCTGCATGCGGAAAAGTGTCGATTGCGATGGACCGCCCGTTATCGTCGTTGTCCTGATCTGGGTTTTTTGGCAGAGTGTGTGGACCGGCACCACCCTTGAGTCTTCGCAACGGGGAAGCCTTCCGTTCTTTGATCCGCCACCCCTTGAGAAACACAGTCTGATCGCGATCGGAAAATATGGAGTCTTCGTTCCAGGGGACCTCCTGTCGAGGAGGCCGTGCTCGAAGACTGTCTGGTCCTGACTTACTGCTCGCTGCGTGCTCAAACAATCTTTCGTTGGACAGCGAGATATCCGCGATCCCCTGGACCTGCATACCCACTCCGAATTGAGAGTAATTGCTGTCAAATGTGCCCACCTCCCACTCTCGTGTGTTGGAACATCCAGTGATGAAAACTAGATCCGAAAGGGAGATATAGTCTCTCATTATCTCATGAATCACCTTCTTCCACAGCTCGAGATTGCAGACGATATATTCCGCTAGGGCACAAGAATATCTTGCGGTCATGTCATATTTTATCCAGTCTCGAGCCCGCAATGCCGCGCTGTGGTAGCGTGACCTCGAGAAGGAGAAACTCGCCCCGAGTTGAAGAAGACTGGCGGGCCTAGGAGCAGAGTTCAATCATGTCATTGACGTATCTCGAACTATTTACTAACAACAAGCTACTTACGCTGAAGCTGAAGCTGCAGCTGCTCGACTTCGGTGAGTTCTCCCAGTGAAAAGTTTTGGGCCGGACTCCGATTGAATCGAGAGCAACAAATTTGTGCTCCAGTCCATGCCTGCTTCGAACGGCTGGAAGGGTTGGAAGCCATCAGGAGGACTATGGGCGTCCCTCTGGTTCTCAGGAGCATCTTTCGACAGCATGACATTGAATAGCCTGATAAATCGGCCATCGCCGCTGTCAAAGCTTTCAGGGAAGGTAAGAGATAGTCCACAGAGAGAATCCTTACTCTATATAACCCAAATCCCCGGGAACCAGGACGTACGTATTGGGACTGGGTGTCCATGAAGGGAACCCGTGTCCATGATACAAGAGGTGTTGTGCAAATATTTGAGCAGGCCCAGCAGGCCCTTCGAGTCCCGTCGAAATGAAGACTCTGTCATCTACTAGTGTCAGTGCTTGTGAGCTCATGGGAGACCGAAAGCTGGGGTCTGGCAGTGCAGATGTGGGTGAGTGCATTTGACATATATACCAGCAGTGCACGCACCCAGCGTCTGTAGCAGCCCCGCTTTTGCGCGCTTCAGAATTCATTGGTGTTGACAAGAGGCTAATAAGGCTATGGACCTATGGTGTCGCCCTGTAGGAGTCTTGGTGTGATGTGGGATCCGGAGGTGCTTTGGCTTGTCGCTTTAATCGCAGGTACGGGATGCGTCGAAGTCCGGGATCAAGGACAGCCCCAGTAATATGGAGGGTATTCTAGTTGTAAAAATACACCGAACATGGTACAGAACGGGATAGTACCTGCTTATGTAACTCCTCAGGCTTCGGCACTCTTCCGACTGGCGGTCAGAACCTAACTTCACAGCTTCATCCACGATTCACGGCCTCTGATCGGGATCTCCTCCAGACTTTCCACTCCCCTCTGCTTACAATATCGTAGAGTGTAGCAACCTGAATGCCTTTGATAGCCTATCGATCAGGCATCCATTGACAATTCTGCGTTTGTCGGCAGCTTCCGCGCTCCGAAAATCGTCCTCCGAGTGCAGCCAAAGTTGGCCAAAGTGCAGCCAGGAGTGCAGCGGTGGAATCCTCGCTAACTGAACTTTTTTGCTGATAGTAGTATTTTCGCCTCGGTTCTGTTCTCGGTGTTCTGACTTGGCTTACACAATACATCCTCTTACTAGATACATTCAAGAAGGAGTCAGTTGATAATTTCTCACAGGCTCTCAAGGAACCTGCCATACGTATATAATATACAAACATCGGCTAGCCTCAACTTTCCTTTTACATATGCCGATCATGATTCATGACTCCAGATATATAATTTGCTCCCGATACACGTCCCAGTTGACCCAAGCTTCGCGATGGATTCTTGGCTGTGTGGCCAAGGCGCATCCGGTAAATCCCATGAGTTATCGAGCTCAATTGATCCTACTCCTATCGTGGTCCGTCGATTTCACGGCAAGCCTAATCTATCTCGTAAGGCTCGACTCTCACGCCGTGCGGTGCAAAGTTCCGCGTGGAGTTCTCTGAGTAGATGAATGGAGTGGAGTGAGTAGACTGATTGAGTCAGGTGAACAGGCTTACTCGAAAATATCCGCGGTAAAAGTCAGCACATCAGCTTGAGTCCTTGGAGTCTTCGGGTATCTTCTGATGAGTACACCCATGAGTCGTTTCCATGCATCAGTCAACTTCTTCTTCGCTTTACGCTCTGATTCAATCTGGGCAGAACTACGATGGGTGTTTATTGAGGGCGAAGGGGCCACTTCCGCTGCTGAATAGATCGTGGCAAGTCGAGAACTGTGCGGCATATGATCGTTTGGTTCAAAGAATGCCTGGATCTGAGCGCCAGAGCCTCCCGGAATAGGATCATAGTGTTCGCTGGGATGATCGTCATAACCTGGATGCACGGTCGGCAGACTCAGTGGATAGACTGGACGACTATGAGTGATGCTCTTAGGAGACAGATAGTATGGGTTCTCTTACAGGTCGGGTTCATTTCCGGGCGCCAGTCTCCCGGGTGTGGTGAACGCCGATGAGGATAGACTGATGGTGGCATCGCATTTCCAGCAGCGGAAGGATACCCTACGTAGATGCCTCAGAATACACATATTGAAAGGAATGAGCGATACCTACGCTCATCAGGGTCGAAACTTGGGGCAGTTCTTCTGCTTTCAGGATTTTCTGGGGTTTGAGATCCGTAGGGCGGATCTGAAAAGTCATCATGAGCAAGCACAGTACTCCACACAGTTGGAGAATGAGTGAACTAAGAGGATAATTCATGGCGGGCACGATAGACACCAGTCTGAGGAGCGATAGAACCTATGATTTCAAAGTTCAATGGTTTTGCAACGAGTTGGTCATCGATGGATGTTTATACGTGAACCGTCGGCCGCATTCTTCCACTGGTGTGTACCACGCTCTGGGGTAAGAAAGGGAGTCAGCATTGAAACAGTGCCTCAAGCTGCCCACAGGTACCCAAACGGACGTACACGCTGGACAGCGGCTGGAGATATTCGATTTCTCGACACCTGGAGTCAGATAGGCACCCACGTCACCCAAGGTCACTCACTGGAAAATAGGAGCAGTGAGATATATCGGCTGCAGTGCTTGATAGCATCTGGTGACATTGTAGAATTTCAGTGCATTTGTATGCGATTTTTTCCGGAAATCGACAATACTTTGGGTTGTGCGATCGCCTGCCATCATATCGACAAATCAGTCTGGCCGAAGGCGTCCTTAAGTATCATGCGCTTCAAACCCGCGCGATTCGCGCCGGAATCCTATCTTAAATAAAATTGCACAGTTTTTGTCAGAATTGGCGGCACAGGCACATTTCCCAGTACGCACCCAGCCTTCTTCAGAGCGCCGCCGCCGCCGTCGACACTCTCTGCACCATAGCTGAGGCTTATTGAGACATTTTCGCGGAGTAATATACATGTGAAGCTGTTCCCACCGGCACACCTCCCTTGCACTTATGTTGTTTGACACCGTCCCGCGCCTTATTCCAGGAAATGAAATCTCGTTGATGGCTCGTACCTCCGAACACGGCATTGTCAAACCCCGTTGATCTGAACCAATAGGGACATGGCTACAGCCTGTCTCGAGACTGAGACAAGTTGAGGAAAGGTGGCAGGCATGTTATTGTCGGTTTGTTCAATATGCACCAGACACGGTGGCCGTGTGTATCGTGACTCTAGGGTTGTCGAATCGGTGATGACTGTGTGTTGAGCCTCGCTTCAGGATTACTGAGATCTAAACCAGGAATAAGATGGACGATAGCGGGAAGAGATTGAAACTAACTGAGCGCGGCGATACAAAGATCGAATGGGATGATCACCTGTACAGGAGAGCATTTCCGCTCTTCTCGCGCTCCTTGCTTTGCATGTCTATCATGTCTGTCCTCTCGGCCTTGTCATTGATGCGGATCCTCGATGCAGAAAGGCGAACGATAGGCCCGGGCTCTGGTGTCGCGCAAAGGAATCTGAGCACCTGAGCTACAGCCGGCGTCATGTGTGGTCAGCTTTGCGTTTGTAGCTCATTCAGGAGCAAAACTAATAGCTTCACCTCACAATCTCACTAGGTCTTGGAAGAAGACTCGCAAGTCGTAGGGCCTCAAAGCTCTTGGAAACAATGGAAAGCGACAGGGAGTGTCAATCCATGGCCATAGTCAAAGCTTGGAGCATGGTTCCCGCCCCGACGTGGCGACCTTGACATCTTCAGGAACCAGATTTCCGACCAGGAACTGGGGGAGTGTCGTTGCACCTGATCAATGACCCGGTCCAACGACCACCCTGCGATAACCAACGCTGAAGCTCAGACTATCTAAGGCTGTTTCTCGAAATATACTGGAAATCGAGCTCACATATCTCAGTAAGTCTGGAGCACGCCCGCATCTGAATCCTGAGCTCAAAAACTGACCTTTCGTGCAATAGAAAATATGAGACGTCAAGCTACTAGAGGGGCCACGCGATTAATTCGGACGCGTTTGACTCAAGACCATCTGTGTAGTGCGCACCTGAAGTTGCAGCGTTAAGCTGTGATATTTAATTGAGAGCGACTTGCCTTCGTTGTGGGTCACTTAAATCAACTTCGGGATCGACACGGCGACGCCGAGAGCCATCATCCTCGATCAAATGATCGAGTGCGATCGGATGCTCTAGCCTAAATCATATCCGGTCTTCCTCCTTTGACTCTTAACCTCAGCCCTCAAACCGTTTGAACCAGTAGACGGGCGCACAAGAGTCGGGCTCCTCTAAGTCAAGTCATGCTATGGACGAGTAGCAAGAGCAGTGCATCCTTATCGTTGACGGCAGTCAGCAGATCTCGAGAAAAGCGGGCTCGAGTCGTTTCCCCAGCGGCCCTGCGTTATCGCTCTGTGTTCTCGGCTGTGCGTGGCAGACCACTCTTCGTATCAGCTGCAATCTAACAATCCAGAACAGTAGCCTTGTTGTCACTAGTTTATTTTCAGCATGATTGCGGTGTGATCCGAGTCTCGTTGTCGTTGCACACCCTCGTTGACACATGATTCCAGCTTCAAGAAAAAGCAGAAGACCCACCTCCATATATAACCACCTTTACTTGTCTGAAATAACGAGTAATCGTGCTCGGACCACAAGTGTCAGTCTTTGAGCGAGGCTGTTTGCGCAGGGCTCGTTCGAGCCGAGGGCCCCATCACCACCTTCAATCAATCCGAAGCTTTGATACAGATCCTGTAGGCCTATCCACCACCGTGATGTTATCCATCCCCGTTCGGAGGTCGTGGGCCAGTGCTTGACGGAGACATGAAGAGGTACGTAAACCGGAGCGCCTTGTCTCATATAAACTAATTAGTACCATGAATCAAAGAGCAATCTTGCGCTAGTACAGAGGAGGCTCGGCGAGCATCTCTCGGGGACCCTGTCAATAACCATCATGGAACTCATCTACCGAATCCGACCGTTCGACTATGCATCCACAACGACACCTCATTATGTATCCCTGATCTCACACCTCGTCGGTGTCATAGATAAGGCAGGAGTCAGAGGAGTCGATCAAATGGAGTTCAAATCGGCCAATTTCCTCCCCATTACTGTCTTGCATATTCCAGCAAGGTAGCGGCTTGACTGTTATGAACGAATGGAAGGAACAGTCGCAACATTCGAAGTCGCGTTGGCAGCTCCAGTCCCGGTGCAGTCCTTCCCGTTGAATTAATCTGACAGTGGTTAATTGATACCAGATCCGCTCTCACAGTGCTCGCTATTATAAGAAGCATCTCAGTCGCCGTGACCCTCACCGACCCAATTCATGCCCTTGGAGGATACAACTCAAGTTCGTTCGTATGACGAGGCGTTTCATAGGACTTGCGGCTATTTCACATAAACTGTGCTATCCTGTCGTGTCTACCTACCAGTATCGAATCAGGGAACCAAGACCGCTTCCCCTGGGATCTTCTGGTCTCCTGTCAGCTTGATAGTGTCGTAGCTGATAACTTCCGTCTTCATATGGCACGCATGAATGTTAGTTCTGTCGAAGAACCACCGGCCAGGATTGGACCTACCAAACACATCCATAATCACTCCGTTCCCTTTGCTCCCATCAGACGCCATGTACATCATCGATATAAATCTTGTACCGAGACTAGTGGACACAATTGGCCAGGAATCAAAGTCAGATATATATCATAGTCTTCAGCTATCTCAATGGGCGGCGACGGTGTAGTGAATGTCTCAAGCAAGAAATTCGTAGGCCTAGGCAGCAATATGGGGAAGCCCAAGTTGAAAAAATATTCTGAACCAAATATCTGCAAACAACGAGGCTGTACTTCAACCACCAACCCCAGCCTCGACATTGCAGCAAATTGTTAGCTCTATGCAAGCGTACCTCTAGCCTTAGGTTACAGTGCTGATACATCGTATTTCGCCCTTTTTGTCGAATCGCGGATGCCTCAGTGAACGCGCTATGAATTCAACGAAAGGGACCGCGGCGGTTGATGCGAGATCTGGTCTGTCCGTTTACTGTAGGTTCAAAGACCCGTGTCTCATATCTTCGACCCTTGGCTAATAAATCTTCATAGCACCTTCATATTATGATCGTGGCACTCGATGCTGCTCGGATTTATTGCCGTCACTTCCGCAAGCCAACTGCATGTGCTTTCCGTCCATCAATTCGTCAAGGGGTGGTATGAGCCAAGCAGATAGAATCCCGTGCACGCCTTGCATCACATGTGCATTTCATTTACGATTGACTCATGCACGGGATTCTTTGAGCCCGGTTTGGCCTGCTATGGCACCAATCACTGATCGCTAGCACATGGCATTGACATAGGCGTCAGATGTAGTCAACAGCCAAGCATCTTCACTTACCACCCTCATTCGCGGCCGCGAGTCAGGGGCAGGATGAGTCGCATCAGCCCCGCCGTTGAAAGTCAGATGCCACATGATCAGGATGCATCGACTCTTACCCAAGACGTTTATCGTACTCCATTCGCGCTTTCATTTCGCTTGAGAGCAAGATCAGTCTTCTTTTCGGGCGCTTTCGTATGCCTGAAATGGCACCCTCGAAAAAGCTACTACAGCGTATATTGATTTCCATCCTACACAACAAATCTTTGGTGAGGTCATCATGTAATGTGAGAAGGCCTCTTGCTGATTTTGCTCGTAGCGCCTCCGGTATTCATTCAATGAAGTTGAACACCTGAGCTGTCAGAATGCGAATACTTTACGTTTACTCGTCGGTCATGAAGTCTGCGGGGAAGCTCCACGCGTACCAGCACCCGAAAATATATGCTCTCAGCATATAAATACAGGACGTTGACCTTCAGCTTTGGCATCCACCGCCGTGTTCAATCCTTATGAATCTCATCCTTTCAATTCTCGTCGCAATCACTTCGCTCTCCTCCGTCTGCAGCTATCCTCTGGAGAAACGTGCCAACCCCAAAGGTATCGACGTTTCCAGCAACCAAGGGCCTGTCAACTGGTCCAAGGTTAAATCCAATGGAATCTCGTCCGCGATTCCCCTGCTGCTCGCTATCGATCCGCTGATGCCAACTCCAGTTTTGCCTATGTGAAGGCGACGGAAGGTACATCTTACACGAACCCCGACTTCGCGCAACAATACGTCGGAGCATATGATCAAAAGATCATTCGAGGTGCATATCACTTCGCGCGCCCTGGGTCTTCGAGTGGCGCAGCTCAAGCCAAGTATTTCACCGATCACGGAGGAAAGTGGTCCGCTGACGGACTAACTCTTCCCGGGGCCGTAGACCTTGAAGGTATGATCATGTTTATTTGTGATCTCCGGCGCGTTGCTGATTTACGACTTAGCCGGGTGTTCGGGACTGAGCCATGCTGCTATGGTATCTTGGATCAAGAGCTTCAGCGATGAATATCACTCGATCACGAAGAGGTAATACCGTCAACCATGGCTGTTTAGTATGACGATCTTACTCGACTCTGTAGATATCCTGGTGCGTTATTCGAGAGTTGATTCTAATGCACTCAAATTGATATCTCCGATAGTCATTTATACGACCACCTCCTGGTGGCAGGAATGTACCGGAAACACCAAAGAGTTCGCCTCTACTAGTCCTCTCTGGCTTGCTCATTGGGCTTCGTCTGCTGGAACGCTCCCGGCCGGTTGGACGTAGGTCTGCTCTCCAGTTGTGTTTAGATAAACCAATGACGAAGTCACATCTAGCTTTTACACGTTCTGGCAGGTATGGCCATGAGTCTCAGTATAATATTAACCGCCCCTTACGCAACCTTTTGTAGTACGCGGACAGCGGCCCTAATCCAGGCGATCAGGACGTCTTCAATGGCAGTTTGACGCAACTCAAGAAGTAAGTCATTTCCTCCTCGAATATTGCGCAGCTGATTATTCTACAGGCTTGCTACCTCCTGAATGAATTGGCCGATGCGAGCGTACTAAGTTACCTTTGGCCCTTTGGGTGCTGTTTACAATGTATCCTATGGACTTGATGTTGAAGATTTGATTGCATATGTCACTTCATTGCTGTCCTAGAGTATTTAGTACACTGCTGAATTTTGTCACTTAGTTTTTCTTCTATGTTAACGGAGGTGCTTGATCGATATCGAGAACTGATCAAGCCGCAAGCCGCTCGGCGTTATCCGTTCTCGATGATCTTCAGTTTCAAGAGTCCGTTTGTTGACATTCTGTGCGGCTCAGCAACGATATAGTTTGCTTATATTGGAGCGATTCACGGCCGTTGATGACAGCGCTAGCTCTAGAGAGCAGGATGTTTAGACCGAGGAGTCTGAATCAGAGGAACGTCAGGCGTGCTTCCGCCGCGGCTCAATTCAAGTTCGGACTCGGAGCAGGTGGAATGAACTACGCGAGGCACACGTGCAGAGGATGGCCTGTGCACGACTTCAGAGTATATAAGCCTCGCTCCAACACTCTCTTTTCCTTACCACTCTGGCCTTTTGGCTTAGATCAAGTGTAGTATCTGTTCTTAAAAGCATAATAGCTTTTATCTGGGCACCGCCCAGTTATGTCTATTATCTAATTTTTGTCGCCCCGTCTTTCGAGCTCTGCTTGCAACTCGGAGGACAAGATGACCTTGCTACTGCACTACCGGCTTGCGTCGTCAGGGGAACCCCTCGCTTTTCTCTTTGGGTTTTGGGTTGGATTGTCATGAGACTTTCTGATTCTCTGCATCAAACTGAATTGTGTTCTTTTTCGGCGTAACACACTTTTTGTGAGCCGTATTAGCCTATTAGGCTTAAGCTTTGTCATTAGTGCCAAGTAAGTTAGTTTAGACAAATGTACATCCTGGAGTCAATATTATGCTTGATGTATTGAGTTTAACGCTCTCCCATCGATATTAGGTGCCTCTGTTCTCGTGCCTCGATCTCAATGATATAGTGCTGACTAACTGTCGAAGGAAGGAGCCTTGTGAGCTGAAAACTAACTTGCTGAAGTGACGGTGGGATGCAGCAGATCTCGATACGTACACTGGCTGTCGGGGAATTCATTCTTAATGAAATTGCTTATGTGAGCACGCGCCACTGGCGGGCTGACCATCTCACACATCCGGCAATCCCGTCCAAGACAAAATATATACATTTGTAGGTCCAAGGCAGTCGATTTCCTTCACTGAAGGCATCGAGTCGGCGATCGATAGAAGGTATCTGATAAAAAACTTGAGCCTGTTTCTCACCAGGCGCAAACCAGGCGGGTTTTTGGGATCCGCCCTTTCGAAAGGAAGATAAAAGTCGGTCATGTAATCAGCTCCGAATCGGATACATGACATACCAGGTGACTTTCAAGGACTTTCCATTCAGCAATGAACCGGTACCGATTTCCCTACACCAACGAAACTCAAGCTACTCACAACACCCGATATAATCCCTTCCTCAGAACCATCCCTTTCAACATACTATCGTGCCTATTCATACTTTCAGACAAATACGATGGTTTATACGTTCGCTGTCTCTCTCCCCATCCCGCCTGAGCTCTCGAAGCTTCAAGTTTGGAGGGGGATCACACTGAAAGCTCGTCAGCCAAAACTCTTCAATCCTCGAATCACGCGAGCGAGAGTTTTGTCCGAACAATGGAGTGGGTTGGTGCGAGAGATAGAGATCAATGGGATCCGCGAGACTGAGATAGTCGAATTTTTTGAGCCATGTCTGGTGGGCCGCTCGATGCTGTCTCGAAACACGACTGTCATCAATTAATTCCCGCCCTCACCCTATAGCAAATTTTCAGGAAAAACAGTGGAACAGTCATCCACTATATGATCAGTGATTCAATGATTGGAACTCCCCCAATAATGACTTTCGTATTTATGTGTCGATTTCCGGGAGTAGTTGAGGGTTCAGTAGAAGAAACTGCGAAGGGCGAACAAGCGAAAGGCCTTGCAGTTTCATTACCTGCGACGTTGGATAAAATCAGGAATCTGGTTCGAGACGGTGTAATCAAATCGTGAAGACTCAGGCTCACGTATGATGTCCTCTCTACGCAAGAGCTGCTTTTCTATCTCTATGACGTACCGGATCTATGTTCTATAAACTTCATTCGACGTAAATCAATGTAGCTCTTAAACGCGTCCTGATTCTAATGCTTCAGCCACTGTCTTCTCTCCGTCGACTACCGCTTTGACCAGACCCAAAGCACCGGTGAAGTCTTCAAAGAGAACGTGCTTGATTCCTTCTCTTCGGCAGTAAGCTGCCAGGTCGTTTTCGCCGCCAGGTTTCTGCTTGACGAAAAGAAGATCGGCATGGCGAGCAGCTGACATGTCTGACACTCCGTCGCCGAAGAAAAAGAGCGTTGGTGGTGACGGGAGTTCCCGGTACGGTAATATTGCTTGCGATTTGTCGTGACCGAAGCCGCTGGATTTGATCGATGAGCATCTTATTTTATACTGAATTTAAAAACCGAAAAACCTTGAAGGATGTCTATATTGAATACTCCATTTTCCGTCTTGTTCGATTTTGACGTCGTTGGATATTATATCAATTTTCGCGGCTTCTTCCTCTCCGATTAGATTAGATAAGATTGCGCGAATAAGGGGTGCCATTCCACTATGGAAACTGAGTATATTCAGTCGGTCATTTCCTTGACTTGACACTGACCTGGAAACGATCACGACTGGGATATCGTTGGCCTTACACCAATTATAGAAATCTTTGAAGCCAGGGTCCAACGATATTTCTGTGTAAATGCCTGAGTGCGAGAAAAGCGAATAGCATGGTATTTACTGACGCGTTTTCAATACGGCTTTACACTCTTCGAAATCATGGTTTTCCGCGACACTGGCCAACATCTCTCGGAAGGCATCTCTTTGGGATAGCGGTTACTGAGGCCTCCGCCAAAGAGCTGAGCAGAATTGAATTCACCTGAATGTGACATGTCCGGCTAATATCTCGAGATTATCAGCTCTTCGTTTTTCAGGCCCGAATCCCAGTGTATCGGTCAGATCTGAAAATCACTTCAATCTTACACATGTACAGGTCTGATAAGTTGAAGAGTTTACAATCGTTGGTATCTCTGTTCGTGATAGTGCCATCCCTGTCATCCGGCGTTATTTTTTGCTTGGGCTAGATCATGCCACGAACCAATCCGACAACGCGATGAACTTCTTGTTGAGATGAAGCGGAGGATATGGGAGGGTGCTCTCTGGTATCTCTGAAGTCGAGCTCATCGAACTTGTCGGTAGTTCGATGGATCCAGAAAGTCAAGCTGTGGCCGACTTTTAGTGATCTTTCCGAAATGCCGATTCAATCCATCAGTGACGTAATCATCAAGAAGCTCGGATATATCGGACATTCTTTTCCATTGATTTACTATTTAAGCCAAGATTTAAGCCTGCTCAGTAATTCTTGCACCAGTCTCAAAGTTGGTCCGGAGCGTAAGGTCGTTCTACTAATGTACTTCTCTTCTCTACATGGATAGGTCTCGCAGCATTTTATTATCTCATCAACGTGCCAGTGATAGTTGGTCTCAAGATCAAATTGGAAGATAATATTCAAGATATGGCATATTGACATCCGTATGTATCGAATGGGCAGACAAGAAAGCGTCAATGAGTATATAGGCGCATATCAGCGCGGTATTGAAGATTACAAGAAGCATCAGATGCTCAGCATCGGTCAGAAGCCATCAGTTTTCCCAATAAAATTGACTCCCTCTCGGCTCGCGCTTGGGCTATCGCCTCGAGAAGCCTAGCTTTTTCTGTCAATCTACTGTCCAGCTGCATATAAAGCTCGATGATTCGGTCTCTCAATTTCACTTGCTGATCAAGATCACTGCACAAGGATATTCAGGTCTTGATTCGGGTGGTGTTGAAATACGAGCGACTTACACAAGGGTTTCCGTCGCGAGATTCAAGCGATCGGCCATAAATTCTGGGACGGCGCACTCGCCTTCAAGGATTTTTTCCAGTCCCGTATCCAGTAGGTTGAAAGCAAAAGTCTTCCTATCCTTGCAGTTTACTTCAGCCTGAACCTGTTTAGGATTGCGGCGCGGTTTCTCGGTATTCTCAGGCTTTTCTTCGTCGAAAATTCGTCTTTTCTTGTTAGGATGTTGGTCGCGAAGTTTCGGCTGAGAAGTGGCGGTATGAGCGGCAGCTGTCTTATGTTCGGTGGAAGAGATGTATGCAACGTTTGGGAGAGATCCCCGTGGATAGTTTGGCCCCTGAAAGGCAAGAGAAAGGGATGTATCAGAAGTCCCTCCATTGTATCCAGCATGATGGTGGAGGATGTCTTCCGGAAGCCGAGCGAACTGAGCGACGATGGGAGGGGAAAGGTTTGGAGCGTGAGAAGGGTTTGAACCTGCGGTCAAACGCATTGAATGCTCTGTAGTGTTTGGAAAAGTATTATGAACACGGAGTGGCGAGAGGACACGAAACACACATACCCACAACACTCATTGCCTGAGGATATGCATCTTTCGTGGTCAAAGCCGGGACCCGTTCATCATGCTGATTGAATACCAACGGAGGAAACGTGGATATGACTCGAGGTGGAGGAGGAACGAAATCAAAACCAGGATTTCCTGTTCCCGCCAACGTATGGAAAGTATTATTCATAGATGCATCTGATTAAGAATCATCAATTGATGCCAGACAAAGAAGAGGTGGCATCTATACCGTTGATAGCAGGCCGAAAAGCAGTCTCGTCGGTGACGACGGAAGTGTGCAGATTGTGAGACGTAGCGTAACCTGATGTTGTATGGATTAGTATAAAAGGTTTCCGTAACAGGACAAAGAATATTCCCTACTTTTTTTCTTTGCACCGGTGCCAGGCCCTTGATAGTTCGGTCCACTCATCACGGGGGGAGGGGGGGTTATCTTCGGTAGGCCAAAAAGCAACGACGGTGAGGTAGACCCAGAGAGGCTCGTGATGTGGGGAAACGCAGTGCCATAATATATGCATCGTAGCGTGCCAAGAGGGATGGGGGTTGGCCATCTAGTCGGGTGAACATGGCGTCAGAATATGGCTGGATGCAAAATAAAGCCATACCATCATTGCTCAAGATCAAGGCAGATTGCACGGCATGCCTTCGGCAAGGCGTTGAAGCCATGCACGATAGAACGAAATAGGCAATCATATGAGTTGATCTTCCTTTGAATATGTTGCAAGATACTCATGCGACCATACTCTTTGTGAGGGAGATAGGAGATATATCCGACTTCAGCACATCAGTCCATAGATGATATGTTGTGGCTAGCACTTACGACACACGCGACGGCTGAGCGAATTCCTTGAGATTTTAGTTGAACTAACCGCATTACTTGGAGAATAGAGGGGACAGGGTGTTCGGAGCTAAAGGCACGCCGCTAACGAAGAATGATGAAAACCTCAGGAGGAAATTCTGAGCCCAGGAATATATTGCATGTCGCTTATCCAGGACGTGATCGGACAAGCGTCGATCGGTTGACATCCTGGATCTTCTATAGTGTCAACGGGAGCGTCGGGGAGAGACTTAGAGGGCGGCGTGACGGATCGGACAAGTGATTGGCGGGAATATGCCAGCAGACGATGAACGAATGGCGACGGGCCTCGATGAAAAGGTTGTCAGGTGGAGCCGAATGAGACGGGTTGGCTTGAGCGATCGTCTGAAGAGAAAACAGGGTCTAAATAAGAGGAAGCGAGGCGACCGGCCTGCGGCTGTTCACCTGTGTTCAGACTGGCGTATATTCGAGGTTGGGATGAGGCCATAACGGATGGGACGGGCTTGGATGATGGCGAAAGACGGAGCCTAAAGTCGATATCATGAAGAGTCATGTGAGGCGATCAATTGGTCAGACGATATCTGGCTGGTGGATGCACTATGAGGCCAGTCGGCAGATATTGTAACCAAGAGCTGGGGGAAAACAAAGTTCTGGGGTTGGTTTAGTGGTATTTGCTCAGTAGCCGGGGGCGCTAATGGGTTAATGAAGGTCACCTCCCAACATTCATGCCAGTGCGAACATATGCCTCCTTCCTCACATTCTGGCTCTCGTAGCCCTCAGCATGCATTCAAGCGAGTGTTCGTAGGCCGAGTGTTGAAGGAGGCAACAAGATTCTTAGAGATAGGGTACCGTGATCCAGATAGACCCTTTTTTCGCCAGAATTCAGAATAAAAAACAGACAAGCCATGATTGACTGTTGGCTATCAGTCGAGGGCCTTGTGGGTGCCAGTAATTCGCTTTTGAGGACAGTGACTGATAGAGACTAGACCTCGACGTCCAGGACGTCGCGCTCCAAAATATTCCTTTTCAATGACTGGCATTCCCTGCCTCTGCGACATAGAATCAGTTCCCAGGAAAAAGGAACATCGCCGCATTCAATCACTCGGGTGGTCATGTGGAGACGCTTCTTCAGGAATCTTCCGATGAGTGAGTCTGCATCTCAATGTGCCGTCTCCATAAATCTGAATCTTTGGACGAAGGCTAAAGTTGTAAACCGCCTCTGCGTATATACGAGAGGACCGACGAGCGCATGGATTCGGACTCACCCGCAGACGACATCCGGGGTCAACGGTCAACCTACCGGTCGGCTGTCCCTATATATCAGCAGATCCACATAGATGGTGGCATGAAACGTACCGTCGACTCCCTTTCGCCTCATGAAGAGTCAACTTAAAGTGAAACAGCGCATAATTCGCCACTAGACTCACCCCGACCATTCCTCGGAACGGAATTATGATGCGATGGAGCGGTCATTATATCCGAGGCCATTTACTCGGGTTGTCGCTCCGTCGTGGCCTCTTCAAGGCATCCATTCTCATCCGTCAACCCTCCTCATGATTTATTCAACCAGAGTGGGAGCTGGGCATGATTTTATATCCTTGCGCCAAGGCTGCTGAGCCGAGAGCAGCGCACCCTACCTTCAACTTCATCATCGACGACAAAGACGGCCACGGCGGTTCAAACGAGGGGAGAGCATGAGGACGAGTTCAAAGGGTACGTGGTCCACGCTGACTTCCCCCGATGCCTGTGTAACATCCATGCCTCTTGCGATTTTCCAGAACGCGCCGAGGACTGTTCAAGTTGCCATACCTAGGGCCAGAGCTGCTTAGTGGCATTGGCAAAGGACGCTGTGGCTTTACTTTGGGTTCTATATTGAAGGAAACGAGATCACTGGTGTGTCTCGTAGCGCATGTGCAGGCTCGAAGGGGGGCTATGTATCCAGATGTATTGGGGGCGAATCAGGAGATGTATATGATCAGTCTCTAAACTAGCTGTACTTATAGTGGAAATAGAGACAATGTATCGCATGGACATGAAACATAGAAGCTCTAAAAGACAGGAGAATAATCACATGTCTGAGATATGCGGAAAACGAGCATGAGGAAAATAGGGGAAGGATGAACATAATTCCCTACATCTCCGGGTCACTCAAAAATGAGCGTCCCCGCTCATCGGAGGATATGCGAGCAAAAGGAATTGAGGGTGAAGAAGGGTGAAGACAAATAAGCGAAGGAATTGGGAAATAAATTGAAGGAGGTGAAGGCGGAAGGAAGAGAAATGTGGATTTCGTTGTGATACTCGGGGATGACTTCGGAATAGTGGTTCTGCAATCTTGCGACTATACGACAGCGGTATCGCTGAGGAACAACTCCTAATTGGTGAGACAGTGCTCCGACCAATTTCGATGTGCAACGAAGCACGAAAACGACTGAGTGAAGATGTTGATCGAATATTTTGACGTCGGTGGAATGGAAATGGTGCAGTGCTCGGGTATGGGTACTCTGGTGCAACAGAACGACAGTTACGATGCTGAGGAGGCGCTCCTAGCCGATGATACAGTGATCCGATCAGCCTCGTTGTGCAGGGTTCGTATGAACTGTGAACGGTGGTGGTAATGACTTGGCTTGGTGATTTTCAGTGCGGTGATGACGGGTAATGGCTGGTTGCGGGTACGATGATAATGAAGTGTTGTCGGAGGAATGATGTGATAAAACGCTTGGGGGAAGTGTCGAATGAAGCTGATAACTTGATGGAAGACATCCGATGTTGCCGACGTCACGAAGTTCGAATGTCACGCGTGACGAAGTGAAGTTTTCGAACGTTGAATGGTGGCGACTTGGCTTTTCTCGATGATGGTGCGTGCTTTTCGATTGGTACTCGCTCTCTATGATGATACGGTCTCTCCGGGTCACTCAAATAATGACTTCTCGGCTCTTGAAATTCGATTGACGAAGACGGATGTCTCAGACGAATAGGAGTGCGGAGGTTCGAGGAGATCGATACTGAGGGGCTCTCAGGGGCTCGGGGGAGGAGTGTGACGATGATGAAGGTGGATGTTGATGACTGGGAAGGATGACGGATGGATGGGAGTACGAAAGAAGGTGAGGAGATGCTCGTCGGATCGATGTGGCGAATAAGCGATCGAAGGACTCGGATGGAAGTTGTGCTGCGCAAATGGTATAAACGAATGGTGGGGTGATTAAAAACTGATCAACAGAGGTGTGAAGATGATTGTGAATGATGAGCTCGTCGAGAGCTATGCTGAAAGCGAATAATATAAAAGGTATGAAGAGCGAACGGGGTACAACGATGGATAATGCCCCCCTACGTCGGTCACCAGATGAAGGAAACGAGATCACAACTGTGTCTCGTAGCGCATGTGCAGGCTCGAAGGGGGGCTATGTATCCAGATGTATTGGGGGCGAATCAGGAGATGTATATGATCAGTCTCTAAACTAGCTGTACTTATAGTGGAAATAGAGACAATGTATCGCATGGACATGAAACATAGAAGCTCTAAAAGACAGGAGAATAATCACATGTCTGAGATATGCGGAAAACGAGCATGAGGAAAATAGGGGAAGGATGAACATAATTCCCTACAATATGAACGCCTGCAAGTTTGGACAAACCTCGAGAGGGTTGTGATGAACGTTCAGAGAAAGTTTTCAAGTGTCAGGTGTCGTCTTGAAAATTTTCTTCGCCTCCCCTTCAACGCTGCCGTCACCACGGATGATGGTATGCCTCATGAAACGCAATTAGCTTGGTCCGACTTGGCCGGACAGTGGATCTCCTTTACTGCCTGATATATGTCTGGCAACGTTGTTCTGGAGATCTACCCCTGATCTTCTCATCCCCCTATTACCGCCGTCAAGGCCCTGATTTTCATGGCTACTGCAGTACCTTGGGTCCACCCATGCACGTCTGAAACATAAGCGGAGCCACTAATAACCTTGATGGCTCCCAAGGCTGCGCTCCAACACCACCGCTCCCGTCGTCGACACGAGCTCCGATCGGCGTCTCATGGAGCTGCTTGAGCGTTTACCTGCATTTCTCTGTTTAAGCTTGTAAGCGTGGCTACGGTCACGCTGATAGAAGATCTGTGGCATGAGCTATTTGTGCCGGAAGGATAGACGTTTGATCTTCGGGAGCTTCAAATTCGACGCTGAGCAGCCTCTTCCGTACACTCGTCTTTTCCGAGCTTCATTCTTTTAAAGATCATGTGCTTACTGTCCACCGCTACTCAACGCTCATCTTTGATGGAATCCAAACGATATTGGATATCTGTACAACAGACGACAGCTTGAAGAAGAGTCGGAGCACCCCTGTTCAACTGCAAACTTCAGGATGCACAACCTGCTTCGTCATCATCATGTAGATCGTGGCCGCACGCATGACATGCAGGCTTCGTTTTCCTCCGAGTGGCGGTTGCCTTTGACTCTAGTAATACTGGCATACTGCGACTAGTAGATATCTGGCGCCCTGCTTGTTCTCATCGCGGGTACCCATGAATTTAATTCCTGAAAATATTTGACTTGCGACACACATCGGGTGAAATGGGGAGCTCGAAAAGCTCAGATGGACTTGAGACAGCCAGGTCTTTGTTTGAGAGGGAAAGGCATTTAAGGACGAAAGCAAGCCCGAAGAGCTCTAGAAGAAAAGAATGACGTGTTCAATGCCGGGTCGGTTAGTTCGGTGATTGCCTCAACCGGGCCGCCACTTTAGCATCCGTTCAGGTGACCGAATCAGTGGCTCATATCATATGGATATAATATATGAAGTTAGCAATGCTCCCAAAAATCTTGATACTCCTTCGACGGCTGACAAGCGTGATCAGAAACTTGTCAGAAACATTTACTAGGAAAGGGATTCATCGGCTTGAATCTTGCGAGATAGAGAACTCCTCGTTTAAATTGGCGCATGGTTTGAGGACAATTTCATGAGAAAGGTCAGGTCACATCGGCGAGCACGAACGACGAGGGCTTCGAGGAACGCCGGTTGACGGCTACGAATAGTACTCCGGACTTGCGCCGCAAAGACGATCGGAAATTACCGAGGTGCTGAATTTCCTTCACCACATACTGCGTACTCCAACCACGGCGGACAAGGGACAACTCGCTTGAATTTAATTGGAGGTATATGGTACAGATTGTAGGTTCTGAAAAGCGACAAGATAATTTTTCAGATCCCTGGCTTCCGTCTCAGCTCCGAGGCGAAGTTCGAGCTGCCTGATTTTCTCTTCAAGTCGTCGATTCTCGGCATTTGCCTCTTCAAGACGCCTCGCGTATTGTCTGAAAATCGAAAGTAAGGTCTCGCAGACAGAGTCAGGAGTCTAACTTACCGAAGGGTGTATGTCGCAAGAATTACACGGTCCGCTGCAGTCTCAGGAACTCGGAGACGATCGCCCATGCATTCTTTCAGCACAACACCCAAACCTTCCAGAGCGTCCTTCTTCTTCTTTCGGGAAGCGCCTTCTGCTAGTACCTGACGTGGATCACGACTACCGGTAGGAGACTTAGGTTGAGCCTCGGCGTCAGGGAGGTCTGCTTCACTTTCGAGAGTGCGGCTTCGCTTCGGCCGACGGTGGTCAAGATCTGGGTGGATGGAAGTGGTATAGCTCGCTGTCTCTTGACCATGAAGATCTTGTTTGACTGAAGAAGCGGGCGGAGGGCTGGGAGGTGTACCCGCCCCTGGATGACCGTTCGTCGCGTATTGATGGACCGTATGAGCCGGAAGTTCAGAGAATTGAGCGATGGTATGAGATTGTGCGGTCTGGGAAGAAAGTTCGCCGAGGAAAGCGCCGGTGTGGGTTGAATAAGCTATGAGTTTTGGTTGAGTGCTAGCGCAATAAATAAATCACACGGGTCGCACCTTCCGGGCTTATGGGAACATCGACTGGCTGAGATTGGGTAGGAGCAAACATGCTTGGATTTGATGATTGATCCCAGCCGACTGTATTACCGGGTGGCATGTTCAGAGAAAGTTGAGCAGTCGAGGAGCTAATGTCGGCGGCGGATGTGGACGTCGGCAGGGTCTGAGCATACTGAGCTACACCCGGTGTACGGGGCATCAGTATAGGAGAGGTGTAACGAAGACTGCATACATACTATTGTAGTTGGCCACAGGCGCGGGCCCATTGTTGAAAGAGTAGTTGGCAGTAGAATCTGCGGCAGACGCTGCCACTGAATCAACACAGTAGTCAACGAGTGTTGGGTACAGGTTGACTTACGACTCGCTTGACCATTGTGGTAACGACGATGACGTTGCATGAGTGCAGGATTAGTAGGTGTACGTTGAGTTGGCTGCAGATAATTCTGATCCATTGTTGGGGTTGCGGTGTCGAGGTGTGGGGGGCACTGGACAGTCTGGACTACCCATGAGTGGGCAGGCATTATAAGAACAGGACTGCGAGATCATACCAACTGTAGATGATGACAAGTTGACCTCAGAATCGCGAGAGAACCATAAGGTCATTGCACCAGATTGACCATAATTCCATGACACGCATTCCGAAGACCAATTGAAGCCAGACGCAATGACTTCAGGACATCCGATAATGGGAAGAGTATGAGACTGTTTCCAATTGCCTTCGTTGATGGGATATGCTCCGAACACCATTCCTCCTCATAGAACATGCGAGGACGAGGCCTGCGTTGAATCTAACCTCAGCGATCAAGATGAGATAGTGTTATGAACGGATAATAATATGGTACGAACCGGATTATGGGGAGACATTTTTTCCCCAGACTCAGTCCATGAGTCCATGAAAGCTTCTGAAAACGAGCTCCTATTTGCGATAGGGCTAGGAAAATTCGGGATCAGATGTTCTGAGGCAAGTGATGAGGGCATAAGATTATAAGATAAGATCGATCATGGAGTCAGGTTGCTAAGGCGTCGTGTGGTCCCGAAACGGCGGCATTACTTCCTTAACCTTATATTTTGCTTGGCTCGAGCTGGCTGACTGCACTCGTCGCCGCCTAATTGTAGGCCGTAGGCCGGGGAGGACTCGAAGCAGTGGGGAGGAGGCGAAGGTGGAGTGCATTGGTCCTCTGTGAGCGATTATCGATGGTTCTATCACGGCCGATAAATGTATCCATGCCTAACGAGCGATGTTGACGCTCAGGCAATCGCACCTGTGAAGATCGGCCGACGTGATAAAAACGTATAAATCAGAGATTCTGGAGCCATGGAAGTCCGCCTACTGCATGGACTCAAACTCATATCACCGACGTATGTTATACGCAAAGAGATACGCACCATGTTGGGCAACATAAGCTCCTTTTGGCCGCATCTCGACCTGACTGAAATTTTGAAGTAAAACTGAATATAGAGTGCCGAAAGGTAAGACCCTGAGGCCATAGAATGTTCCGAGATTTTCAAGAGAGTGCGTGCATTTTCAAATCAAATCAGCGAGTGTTTCGTCATGGAAGCGAGTGAGGAACGAGCGAAAATTTGACGGGCGCCGTGGCTTGTCAGGATCCGGTGAGGCTGGCGCGCATGGCTCCGTTGTTCATCTTCTTCCACCCATGTTGGCTCAACACTTTTTGGCGTATCAGCAGGGCTTTGCTCAACCTAGACGACGTCGGAGATAACAGCTTCCAGCCGTTCTTTCGACGAGAGCTTGCGATCACGAAATCGGAGGTGAAGCTAAGCACAAGAGCGACCATCGACTTTTCCAAGATCGGTGTCACGATGATGTAGGCAAGCCGTCCATTGCATGGGCTATGAAGCTCGACGAGATAAGCAGCAGGTCTGGAATCCAGCAGATACCAATTGAAGGCTTTGACGTCATGACCTGGCCTCAGCGGCCCAGATCTCAGAGTCCTTGGGGTCTGTCAATGAAAGGGTATCCTGCCTTTGATCGCGTGTTACAGGGACTTCGAGGCCATAACTAGGACCCGCGCATCTACTTCTTGAGGGTCATCGAAAGGCCAATCTCTGCCCACTTGCGCCGGATATTAAGGAAGCTATGGCATTGAATTGCTCAAGTGAAGGGCCCCTGGCTATTATCAGCTGCGTTAGAATGAAGCAAAGAAGAAGGGTCGGCTCGCTAGTGATGATTCCTTTGAAGACAAAGACGAGGATCCAAGCGTCAGGTGCATACTCGACCATCCCCTCGCTGGAGGAGGAATTTTAATCAGTCATCGACAGGGCATGGTTTGCCACTCTGCATTCAGCGCGGATAATTGATATGATCGAGCGACTAGTTTCTCCGAGGCCATCCTGTCGGGCACGTCGCAGGGGCGCCGTTTAGTCGTAGACGCGCCTAGTCAAAACTCACAGATTGGCATCCGCCCTCATACATCGCCTTGCCAACGACCCAGCCACCGAGATGCGTCTCAGCCTCAAGGGGGATATACTAACTCGAGGCTATAGCCATCGACGCTCATACACCGCACCACCGTGCCCCCTCAACTGACGAGTATAGTGGGAGAATGAGAAAGCACTGCAGGATGAGTCGTACACGGAATAGCCTGAACGGTACGTGGTTCAAGCACTGCCTCAAATACTTGTGAGTCTGATACTTATTTATTTGTGTTCTCTCAGCGTGATTTCGGGTCATGCGGCTGCTGGATGCCTGCAACGTGGTCCTCAAATTTTCGCTTGAGAAGGTGGCTTGATTTCGCCTTCAAAATTTTGAACTGTCTTCGGGGCTGGAAGTGGCCATAACTTGGAGGACGTCAAGGTGAGTGTCCGAAGCAAGATTTGAAATGCCGGCTGCCTTCTTTAAAACTGTCTCTCAGAGGCAGCCCTTCAGCCCTAGGCCTATCCATCTCATCGCGCCCATGACATTGAATCAGATCGCCCCCCACTCGCATCCAAACCGGGATGACATGCCCCCTTTCCAATCAGGCTTCTCTCCAATATCCGCCGCCGATCACTCAATCTCAATCTCAACCATGAACAGCTCTCGATGTCACCAAAGACCCTTCGCCCAGTCCACACCCAGGATATCTCGTCTCAGTTGCGACCGAATCGTGTCTTAGCATGTTGAAGATGTCTCTCCGGTGTTCGATATCAGTCTGTGGCCTTGAGGTGTTTTCTAAATACAACCCTGGCCTTCCACTTCAATGTGTTTTTCCTGTGCGGCGTGGCATCCGCCCCAATGGATCCGTACCGCATTGAGCGATATTGAGCGCTCAATTGATCAATTACCTGAAATGTTGACTGTTGACTACTTTGAACTTCGACCCTCGTCGACTCGAGCAACGTGGTGATCAATAACTGTGACTCGATCAAACCATTTCCGTCGGTAATACAATGGAGGTCACGTCAACAATAGGCTTCTTTCCCCGTCACGATCATCAGGATATAGGAGTTGAGCTGCCTCATTCGTCCTTCCCGTGCTTTGTCTTCATTTTCCCTCAAGATTCTCAGTCACGAACGCGCCGAACCGGATTATCCGTCAGGTTGACTATGATCTCGGATGGTCTCAGCTCAGCCAACATTACGACAACATCTTTTGCCTGTGGAGTGTAGCCACCGGTGCCTCGATCCTCGCAGATTTCACTAGCGGGACACACTACTGACACTAGTAATAGTAATGGGTGCAGTCCGGAGCAAGATGAGAAGGAGCCGCGAGGCTATGCGTATGTACGTACGAGACTAACAGACAAACATTATTATACCGGGTATTATCATCGAAGCGCAATCGAAAGATCGATACAGAGAGACATGTCATCGTAAGACAAATAGAGAAGCAAATCAATCCGATCAAGACGCAGAATGCATGACTCGGATGTCCTAAGTTGTTCTCAAATAACCAAGCAAATAACTAAAGCAGGTGTTGCCACCCGCCTTGCTTGATAAGATCCTCAAGATAAACGACCCGCTTCTGGAGTAGTAACATATGATCACGCTGAGTCTCCGTCGTCTTCTTGAGCTCAGTGTTGGATTTCCCCAATTCCCTGCGTCAAGCACCAGTCAGCACGAATCTGATCGGAGTTCGAAAGTGCTCGGCGCTTACTGATATTTATCTGCGACGCGGTTCAAAAGATCTGCTTTGTGGACCTTATGGTCTTCATGGGTAGCTGCTCGTAGTTTCGCAAAGCTCTTGTCCAATTTGTCTTTAGCCTTCTCCTCGGCCAGCCTCTGATTGATGGGACGAAGTGTGGCCGGAGCTTCTGAGCCCTTAGCGGCGCCATTGGCTTTATGACGTTGGGAAGAAGATTTGGCTTCGTCGGAAGTCGAGGATCCAATGGATTCGGGCGTTAGAGCAGTGATTGGGGGATACGATGGATCTTCTTCTGCTTCGGCCGGAATTATATCTGTCGTCGTTGAGTGACCAGGGGTGGTATAATCCGTTGTCGCCATTTGGTCGTGCCTGAGAGCGTACTCAAAGCGCGTATTGAGAACAGGTCGAGCGGCTACAGCGTTATCAACTGTACAGGCGCTCGGATATACAGGAGAGTAGGGTGCGTGCGTAGGGGATGTGTTGGTCGGCCTGGGAGTTCCCATGCCCATGCCGAATTCATCAAGGCCGCGAGCAAAGTCGGAGAGAGAGGGTGACACTTTATGGACATGAGCATAACAAAGATGGGGAATGAAGCGCGACGCACCGTTGCCGTTCTGGATATTCCCACTCTGTCTCTGGTTAGACAGCGCAGCGCTCAGAGTTGCAGGGTGAACCCAGTGGGACGAATGGGTAGCAGAATTCGAGATTTGCTGTGAGGGCACCATAGCTGGGGTCGGGACCTCGATCATGCGGCCGCCATTGTTGGTAGAAGTGCCATAAGTTTGAGGGTGCACATGAGAATTCGAGACTATCATCCAAATCAACGACTGTATAGATAGACGACATGATATTAGGGACTTACCAGGCATTGCATTGTAGAATGTTTGAGGCCGATGCACACTAGCATGTGAAATATGTGCTCCTTGTTGGTGAGCTGGACCTTGGAGTGCAGTCTCGGACCCTTCCAATGACATGAACAATCAGCTACGATAGAAGTGATGACGGAATGACAAGCGTACCTCGGGCATATGATGGATCATATGGAGGATATCCATTACCGTCTTGAAACATATTGATGGGAATCGATGATGAGATAGAGGGACGACAGAAGGACCCAGACAGTCACTGGAAATCTTCGATGTGCTGGGTTACCCTGGAGTAGGGAATGTCTCTTATACAGACTCTCGTCCAGTTGGTAAACTCATGCCGTGAGCTAGCCAGGTCGACATGGTGTCAAGATACTTTCGAATAAACGAAATACGACCATGGTGTAAGGATGGACAAAAAGCTGCTGGCACTCGTGTCGGCGGACAGACGGAATCAGAACCGAATATCTGAAGTCCCAAGCTGCCTATAATCGGTATAGTCGATTATACCATGTCCCATGAAATATCCTCGCATATCTCGATCAGCCATGATCAAATATCTTGGTCTGTGATCATGGTATATGAGCTAAAGGTGGATGTGTTCAGGCTGGTCCGGCGACCCATTAGACTATGGAGTACCGATAGATTCAGAGATGAGCGGCGGAATAAAGAGAGAGTACGTATAGAGACTACGTTCTCTTTGGAAATATGCCGGTGTCGACCGAGCTGCACAGCAGGATTTTCGCACTGGATGCAATATTATGAAGAGGAGAAGGTGGAGACACGCATCCGCAATATCCTGGATCCGTGGCGGAACGAGATATTTCGACGCGTGTTTGAGCTGTTGAGGGGTTGTCAAATTTCGGACGTGGGCGCTCATTCGATGCGATTCGGACAGTTGAGAAGATCAGGCACTAGTGACTGCGTATCTTCTTCAATAATCTCTTCGTCGGAACAATTAGAGATTGCTGCGTTCATATATGATTCCAGACGCGCCGTTCCGAGTCCGCGCGATATACCACTGGATTGCGAGTAGCCACTAACACTGCTGAAACATGGAGAGGTCGATAGTCGTGATCTTGTCGCCATGATGTCCTTGGGTTTCCCTGCGACAATGTTGAGAACGACACGAATATGCATGGGTCGATGACTCACGTCGTAATAGTACTGGTACCCCATCCAAACAGTGTCATGTCATAGACGGCGACTGCAAGATATAGGGGAGATGCTGCGTCGGCGGATATCCTAGGATGTTTCGGATATGTATGCAGCCATGTATTGGGTTCGTTCATATCCCTTTGGGTGTAGCTTTCGGTGGGAGGTGCGATATTTTGCCAATTCATGCACTGCCCCTAAGCAACTCAGCTTTCGGGTCACTCGGGCTGGCATGCACGCTCACCTGCACCTTTCATTCTCGCTCCTAAAGAAACACCCCCACTGCGTTGATAGGCCTTCGTCGTCAAGCAGAGCAAGTACAAGGGCAACAAGCGCCAGCGAGCAGGGAGCCTGAGAAGCCAGGCACTGCTTGTCTATGTTTCCTCAGGTGTCAGACAAGACAGTATCAAGACGCAAACGACGCAGCAGCAGCCATTTTGAATCATTAAACGTCAAGCCTCAAGTACCCAGTTGCACGCAGCCTTCGCTATGACCTTGCTCTGTCGAGAGACTATCGGGTACGCGCCTTAGGACTGGCCAGTGATTTGAGCTTATACTCTGCTACCACATAGCAGGTGCTGTATCACCGTGGAATCCGAGAGATACCTCATAAGGCCTCGAGGCAGAGGCGACGCTGTATCTGCATTTCGTGACCAGAGACAGACACGTCCGGCATCGAATCGCTCAGAGCCTTCCGACTACAAGCTCAGAGCGTACTCAGAGGCATCGAAATGGTCCCTGTTGTTGTAAGGAGGACAAGGGACGCGAAACACACGCTATCTGGACGTTTCGACCCCTCAAGCCGTAGGGAGAGCAAATCTAGTAAACTGGAGGCTCCTGAAACTCGCGGCGCCGATGAAGGTGGGATTCTTGCTCTTCGAGTTCAATCCTGGGCTGAAGGGTGGTTCGAAGGAAACAGCCCACGCAACGCGACCGACCACCGTTATCCTTGTCATAAAGAAAGCGTCCAAGGCGAAGGACCGCGGAGATTGCCTCTAAATCCAGTGACCTCCTCGAGCCTCGACTCGGAGACGGAGCTTTGCTGTGATCGGGCGAGATCAACGAGATCGACCCAGCTAAATCCGAACCACATTCAGGGCTCCTTTCTACCACCACAGTTCTTCATCTACAAGACTCTGTTCTGTGTTGCTCCCCGCATACCCACCTTTACCCTCCAATATCCAGTTCCAGGGGTGGAAGACTTCAGCTCGTTGGCATTGACCTTTCGAGCTTCGAAACCTCGACAAGTGCTACCACCTCCACCGACCGCGTCGGAAGAGATGGGTAGGAGTCTGCCCACCTTGCTGGACCCCAATGTAGGATGAGCAGATCGAAGATTCGCGCTTCCAGACGGACTTCAATTTTTTATCCTTATTCGAGATGTCGAGGTGGACCGTCCGACCCGCCATCCGCCAACCAGCGCATTTGGCATGTATCAAGATATTGGATGAACGCTGAGGCCCACTGCTGCCTCCCAAACAGACCTTCATCTTGCCATGTCCTATCCAGCCCTGTCTCTTCGCCCAACTTAATCCTCGCGGTCGAGTCGGATCCGGACGCGTCATCATCAGCGATCGACCAAATCCCCAACTCGCAAAGTCGCGTTCTGCTGTTAATGAACGAGGACTTCTCTACTCGAGATGCCATTACAAGGTCGCAGGAGGCGTATCCACCCTCCTAGATCATCTTCATCTTGATCGGATATGTCTCAGTCGACTCTCAACGCCCGTGAGTTCGTCTTTTGTTCCGAGGAGCCTTGATAACTGAAGCCTTAGACTTTCAGACGTTCACGAGGCTGTCCATGGTAAAGACAGCCCTCTTCCGGAGTCCTGCACAGTGATCTTGGGGAGCAAGTCTGTTGACGACGTCGTGACCAGTCGAAGAGTCTAAATAAGCGCCCATGCGACGTTTCCGATCGACTGCATATCAATATGCATCAATAGTGGCTGGAAGGCGCCCTCCATCTCCGCGTTTAGGGTATCAGTTCCACGAATCGCGGGCTTCCTGAGAAATCCATTGCTGCGAATAGCGTGCCAACCTCCCGATTCGGCCCGCGTCCGTCTGCCAACTCATATCTGCTGCCACTGAACGAGTGGCACGAACAATCAGTGGTCACGTCTTGCTTGCCACGCGATCTCACCACACTTTGCCGTAAATCACGAATTGACATGGGAAGATTCATTCCACGACATCTTTTGATCAACCGGGTCATACAGTGGAACTTTAATTCTGGCCATCTGCTCCTAGCGAGTCTACTCTTCATAGCTGAGGCGTGGTGCCAAATTTTCAGCGGACCGTCAACTTTCCGGAACACAGGAAGAAAATCTCTCGTGCACCTAATGCGCTAGCCAGTCATTACGAATATCGCGCCAACTTTATACCTCGATCATATTGCATATCCTTCAATCAAAAAGTTTGATACAGTGTTCCAGTCATTTCATTGGCATGTGTGTCGTATTACAAGAATATACAGGTCGTTATCATTTCCCTTCAATGATCATGTCCCGCACATCGACAAGCTCCCTGAAGCTTCTCTTTCATCAATCCCAATTGAACGGCAAGCTCATGCGCTGTCGAGGATGATCAGCTTCGTCGACAGTTCATGGACGAGAGATCATTCAAACCGCATCCACCATATTCTTGAGGCCTGACATGATGATTACTTCTTTGAAAATCTTCAGAAGTTTGTCTTGCTCGTCAATTTTTGTATCTCGTTGTCTGAGTTGTTCTTGTAGATGGCTCCACGGAGATTTAGAACTTCATCAAGCTGATACTGAGCGAAATACTCACTTGATCATGTACGCAGCGTGAGCGAGAATCTCGGCTTCGGAAGAAGAGGGTTTCACGATAGTCACACTTGTAATCTCAACGGTGTTCCGGAGAGCTATCATGGATGCTTTTCGCTTGTCTTTGCTTCTTTTCTCCGCTTTTATCTGGAATTCCGGACGTTTTGGTCTGACAGGGCTGGAACAATTTGAAGTAGAACCGTCCTGTGGCTTAGAGCTAGCTTCTTGAATTCCCAGCATAGTCTGACTATGATCGGCGCTTCCAGTAGCTGAATCTGCTTGCCGGAGAATCTGACTCATGTCGTCATCAATCCATGACAACTCATTCACAAAATTCCTCACCTTCTGAACTTTGATAGAGATCGGATTTTCATTTCGCTGTTCTTGCCCGAATGGTTCCTTGTTATTCGAGTCTTCGGACATAGATCGATTATGATTGCAGTCGTGAGATTCGAGAGGGATTTCGTGGGAAAATTGGTGGTGGAGGAGTTGTCGCCCGTCTTCAAAAGTCCACTGTAGGGCTGCTTGTGGATTTGGGAAGGTGGAATTTGTATTCTGGTAACCGGGCAGGTAATCGATAGATGGTCCGCCGTGACCTTGGTTTTCAATCTATCAGCGGCGCGGATCAGTCAGGCTACGGGGAGAGCGTACCTTGCGCTTCAGGCAACGACTGCTGACCGGAAAGCTGCCCAAAGGAATGCGCCAAATATATACGAGGATCCCCCTGTTGGAAGTGGCTTTGAATCTCCTGAGAATGCTGTCCTGAGTCTTGCGCAACCGGTAAAGTATAATACGCTGATTGAAAATTAATAGGAACGAAAATCCGGTCCTCCAACAGGTATGGCGTACGATCAGTGGGATGTATTCTAGTGGTTGGAGAACCGTTATGAGAGTGATATTCATCGGTCGGGCTTGAATCGGTCGAAGAGCCTGTGTCAAATCAGTCGAGGTCCGGTGAGCACATTTGCAGGATGTACGCACTGGAGCTCCCATAAAATCCCTCAAGACGACCGTATGCATCGCCTCCACCATGCACGTCAGTGAATGTTCCGGACATGACCAAGCTTTGAGTCAAGATTGAACACTATGCCTTGTGAGTCGCCGTTGGATAAGAGATCGTCTCTTTCTCGCTGGGAGCTGACAGCATTAGAGGCGATGAAGAGAAATATATATCGATACTCTCCATGCTGGGACATATAGGTTACAACTGTCGACAGCTTCAAAGATTTAATGACGCCTACCTTCCGCCAGGCTGGAGGCAGTTTGGTAGAGGCTTCGTCCTTTGGTCCTCGAAAAACTCCGTGCTGGAGGCAGGCTCGATAGCCGCTGTGCTGGGGACATTGGATTGCGATATTGAGTGTAGGCATGCCTGGAAGCAGGGCTGACCTCATACCCAATTCCAGTATCCGAGGCCCAGTTGATGAGATTGGGTGATGAGAGAAGTGGGTGATCGGCCGGACTGCAGGGGTGGATAACGCCGATGGATGACTCTGATAGCGCTCCCGTATGCAGCTCGATTTTTGGCTTCTGAACTACAATGGTCCAGCTTCAGGGAGAAAAGTTCATTCTGTATTCAGCTCTAGAAAGTTGCAAGTTTTGAAGAGATATTAAAATTCCCGGTAGAATAAAATCTGATTTTAGCTATCAGTCAGGCAGCGCTCCGAGTCTGCGCAAATATTTCGAAACTCTAACATAAACTCACGCTCACGCACTTCAGACCATGCCTACAAGAGACCGGCCAAGCTACCGCTTGATTTGCAGGCTCTACTGCATCCTGAGAGCATTCTGGATTGCAAACCAGCTTTAGCATGCTTCTATAAGGGCATTCCAGCGACACGTGGATTTTGCTCGTCTTGAGGTCTCTCGACACTGGAAAGGGAGCTCAAGTCTGTGATAGCACCTAGTAATAGGTCAACTGATCCCTGAAAGAAGCTAAAGCGACTATCAGTACCTGAGTGTGAGAACCACGTACTTTCGACCAGAACCAGTCTAACTCATGATCTGCTAACCAGTTTCTTGCGCTGCCACCACCCTAACACAAAGCCGACGATCTAGAGAAACCGGGGTCCATATACTCTATCGTTGGTAGAGCAGGAGGCCCATGCGTTACTAGAGCCAGCGCTTTGAGATCAATAATAAAGGAGCATAGCTTCAACCATAATACCTGGAATTCCAAGGTGTTTCGACGTGAACCAAAGTCACTGATAGTCAACAGAATACCGCGAGTTCGGGAGAACGCTTGTTCAAGGGAGCCTATTGCTTGCGTACATTGCTCTGCTACGTCTCCAGAAATTATTACTCAAGGTCGCAAATATTCCAGTTCAGTATACTGTCCTCCAGCAGTTGGAAGAGCTGAGTGAAGGACAGAACACCGGATCGTGTGTCGTTTCGAGGCCGGAAAGTTCGTATTTATTAGGGCTTAACGCTTGATATCCGAGACAACATGCCGGGTCTGGACCGAACCTCTGTCTCTGTCCTTGAACCTCATCTTGAAGCCTGCCTTATCGATGAGTGCACATCCGCCAGAGAGTCGACTAGAGAGTCAGCGAAAGCCTTGACATGTCGACATCGATCTCTCCAATTTAGGGGGCCCCATAAGGATTGCTGGTCAATCGCTTCAACATTTTCTAGTCGGCGGCGACCGCCCCATCAAGCTGGCAAACATGGCGCACCAAAACATCTATTCTTTGAACCCGATGCGATACGCTGACGGATGATGATGATGGCTCTCCAAGTTTGCAGGGAACCCCAGTTTTCCGTCATTGATTCCTCACTTTTCTCTGCATCCCCTGAAAGCGTAATTTCGTCAGCGCGACCAGTTATCTGAGGCTCCATTATCATCACATCATCATCATCTCAAAGCAAGCTGTTGACATAGACCAGCGTCGATGGCTACCTGGTCGTCTTGTGTCATAAGACGTCCCACGACACGCCTTCACATCGAGCCAATCCGCAACGTGGGTAATGTATGGTCATCGATCAAGAAGCGTACGGCCTCGAGGAGTGGTTAAGAGCAAGTGGCAGACGTTCTCTGTGGCATGGCTATAAATCTCAAGCTCACCCCACATCCTCCCTTCTAGTCCCTCTCTGCAGTCCCAGCCCTGGCCAACCCTCGCTATTTACTCCTCCAACTACGAGGAGGTGCCTGGGATGCATAAGGCGCTCTAATCACCCAAAAACTTTGATCAGGGACGGCCGGAAAAAGTCTTTGCGAGCTGACGTCGCCGTGATGGTCGGGCCTCAAAAAGACGCATATCGTTGACCTCGTGAGCTGTATAACAACACTTCGACTTTCTCATCAAGTGGCTCAGAAAAGGAGACTCATTCCCGCGCTATTAGGTATGCCTAACCTCTCTACGTGCAACCAAACTCGCTACCGTACTCACGATCCACCCTTCTGGACCATAATGACCCCAACCCTCCTTTGCCTCACTTGCCACCTACCATTCTGATCGCTGCCGCCTGCTTGACTTCCCTCTAAATCTGATGTTAAACCCCTCACTACATCTTACTCAAACCCTCGATTCTATCATTAATGTGAATCCCTCAATGCGTCGGTACCGGAATCGGAAGTTGCTAATTATCGTTATAGCGTGTTTGTTCTTGTGTGCGAGTCATCATTCTGAGTCTCGGAACCCCGAGGCCGACTCGTTCGCTCTTTGTCCAGTACCACATCCATCTCTCAGATCTCAGCGCCGCCCTCACAATACTTGGCTGAAAGACCCAGCTTTCCGTTTCCGGAGTGCTTCCACTCGTACGACTCGGCACGTCTCACACGTGTATTTCATTTCTTCGGCGCGATTCCGCTCTCGGAGGCTCTCCTATCACACGAGCATATGCGGGATGGATATTGCAATCACAAAGGAAGCATTCGAGGCGTTATTGAACATGCTGACTCGTCAGATGGGTCGACACTGTGTCCAGCCCTGCCACCAACTTTCTAATCACCCTAATCATGAAGTAACAACACGCGACCCTGAGCTCCATCGATACTAGTATTACATGTAAACCAATTCTCCGTCCTCCGTCCTGGTCGCAAACTGTGGGCAGTCTGACGACATATATGCCACCAGTACCGCTGCAGTCATCATCACTTCTATCAATATGATGACCTGCTAGCATGGCAGACGACGCTGCCGGGCGCAATAATCTGCCCATTCCAGTCTTCGGCAGCCCGTCAGTCGTCGACGCATCCTCTCCGAGTCTCCCATCAGCCCTTCGCACAATTGATGTCCAGAAACTGTTTCTGGGTGGTCTTCGAGTCGGAGTCCCGATAGTTTTTGCTCTTTTACGTCCATAACCATGCGGCAAGCGCCTGTCCGTTTTTCCAACTCGGGAACCCCGAGTCACCGTCACGAACACCAAATTGGCGTTGACGGAATTCCAATGTGCTTCAAACAGGAAGGCCACTAGTACTAGGCTGTGATAGATCACTTGGTTATCTACAGGTTGCACGACTACGCTGTAGAATCCAAACACATCGTCAATCGTTGCAATTTCATTCGTCCGAGATAACTTCTTTTATTCATTGCGCTGCGTCTCGACTGCATTAAAGGCGTGATTATTATACACGGTCAAACTGGGGTATATGGCTACATAGGATCATAACAGTTATCGAGCTCAGAATATTTTTCGCGTTAGCATCAGCTGTAAGACGTCGAGTAAAGGGCAGTCGCGCCGAAGTAAAATATCGAGAAGTCGAAAAGGGTCATTATCATGGGAAAGGGTCGAAGATTTGTTCGATCAGAACATGTGGATGATGGTGAGTAGCATCCACAACGTCCCTACGAGCGGGAAGGCAGCGGGTATGATGAGGGTATTTGATGCGCCAATCAATGGAGCGGCAGCGCCGATAGTCTCATTGATGCATTGCAAGAATGTCTGGTTCAGGTTGTTTGGGAGGGGCGTATCTGTCTGATTTCCCCCGCTGTTGACAGCCGTATCGTTATAGCCATCAACTATGAAAATACAAGAATATATCAGGAAAAGTTCAATCGCAGAATGTGAGTTGCTTACGAGTCAAGACAATACTCGAAGCTCGGTAGTATTGGATGGCTTGTTCAGGCTGAGGTTGTGAAGTGTCATTGGGGTTGAACGCCACAGGGGTAATAGAGTTTGTCGAAAGTGTGCAGTTGGCTTCGATCGACTGGAGGAGAGACGTGATTGTGGCATTATCTGCGACAAGGTGATACGTTGTATTGTCGTTTGGTTCGGAAAGGGGCGCTTCGAACAGAGCACCGCCAGGTCTTGAGGAATTGTCCGGACGTCCGTACTGAATAAACTTTCATCAATATGGAGCATAAAGCTTGAAGAGAGATCTCACCTCGGAGTCGTGGAGATACGCAGCGGTGCTGAATCCCAGAGTAGAGCCCCACACAACCGGCCAGAAACCGAATGGGAATCCTCTGTTGGCTACGCTTCCAGGTCCAAGACCAGGATATCCGCTTCCATATGTTCTAAAATGAGACGTTCAATCAATGCTGAAACCAGGTTCCTATCAGGTTGACGTACCTCGAACCGTAAACTTGATTTCGAGTACCGCCTCCTATTGAGCGCCCGGCAAACAGGGAGCCAGCAGCGATGGTCCCAACTGCACCTCCACCGAGACCATAGGCTGTTGCGGATGATCTTCCATTGCCAGCGTTGGAAATTGGCACTGAACGAGACGACCCCGAGCTGCCTGATGACGATGATGAGCCTTTGGATCCCGAACCTTTCAGAAATGGTTGGAAAAAAGGCCTTCTTGTTGAAGGCGAACTTACTGGAACTACCACTGCTCCCTGAGCTACCACTAGAGCTGCTCCCACCGCTCTTGCCTCCTCCTCCTTTATTTCCTCCGCCGCCACCGCCACCTTTTCGTCGTTCCTTTGTCGTCCGTTTACTGAGTAATGGGATAAATACCATGATGGACTGGGATAGTACTAGGAGGGGTCCTGGGGGGTGAGAGAAAGCTTGGCTCGACCTGGAGTTATATGATCATCCGAGGACTCCAATCCTGTGCAAGGGAGCTGGTTCCAGTCTGGAGCAAGCCGGAGGTGCTGCCGGAGGCTGTCCGGGCGCTTATTCTGCTTCTCTTTGGAAGAAGTTTCAATATTAATTCTCCGTCTCACTTTGCCCTGCTTTTGGCCCTGTGCTGCGGAAGATCCTGAAACGTTCCTCGACGACGAGGTATCGCACAACTCAGCTGAATATTTAAGTGCGATGGTGAAATTGCAGCAATTTCTGATCGGCATATGCGGCCTACCATCTGTATTATTTTCGATGCCAACTCAATGACTCAGTTCCCTGCAACGGTACCGTCAAGGTGAACAAACCTCAAGCTTTGAGCTAAATAAATCAATATTTAGCGAGTCATTCATAGCTTAACGGAGCTTGCTCTGCAGGTGCGATTACAGACAGGCGATGATACCATTTTTTCAACGTTGTCTAATAGGATCTCCCAGTCTGCCGACCACGAATGAACTTTACTCCTTGCATCGCCTTCGGTTCAGCTCGCTTTTTGTCGTTGGTTTCTCGTTGTACTTCGACCTCCTGACACGACTTGCTGAAGAATTTCTCCGCACTGACGGGCCGCACCAACCCCTTGGTTTGAGCATGCAACAGAGTCGAGTCATACTGTCGAATCAGGCCTTCGGAATGCTGTGCAAGGCGGTGTATTTCGTGCCTTCAACGCGTGCCTCTCAGGATTATCCTGCTCTCAACGATCAATCAGTGCAACTCTAAATTGTAGCATTTCTTGGCCTATGAGGCACCTGGAATATTTTCCGATTGATCGCCTGATCATGAGGTTTGTTGACTTGCGATCGTCGAGTTGACAGGGCATGTCACCTCATACACGGGCTTACCTGTGGCGCGATTTGAGGCTATCCAGGCCGATGGCGCCTCGACGGATGTCCATATGGATGGCTGAAGCATTTGGCCTCCATACAGTCACCTGCATCGACTCGGAGTATTTGGCCGTCCAGAGCTTCAACCCAGATGGGTACTCTATGCTTTTATCGTCTTTGGGGATTTCTCTAGGAGCCTATCACGGAACAGATCCCCAAAACCTGAGTTCATCACGTCTGGTCATTCCAGGGATTTCGGGTCTTCAGTTCACTCGAGTTTATCAGCATACTCGTCGGCCCTTGCGCGCCAATGTGCGGAGCCGTTTATATGTCTGAACAGCCTACGGTAGCTATAGAATTTAACTGGTAAACTGTAGCCTAACTTATTCTCTGGGGCTGTCCCGAGTTGGCGTCTCTCCTCATGGCTGCTTCTGGGTTTGATTGAAATCTATTCCCTGAATGCCCCATACAAAGCTGGAGTAATTTCGACACCGTCGCAGCCTCAAGAAGCTGCGTCCAAACTTGTCGGATAATAATGAGTGCATTAGTCTGACTTTCGTGCCGTGATGCAGGCTATTGTGTATCTCGTTTCGCAGCTTCTGGTTGTAACAGTGCACTTTACTAAAGTCGTAGGCAGCGAAGTCAGTCACCTTGATGTTGTCTTGTTTGTTATCGAACTCTGCGCACTATATCTCCGCGCATGGACTACCGTTTAACATGCTCATTGATTGTGAAATCAACCAGTCAGGATGATAGTATTTGTAATGTTTTGCACCAGGCTCATTCACATTCTCCTTCCCAGAGGCTCCTACTACTTGTCTCCGGTAAGTCCGTATAAGGACGCGACTGCGTAGCAGGAGCCTCTGGCACATGATGGCATCC